>CACRXP010000194.1:680593-744723 GCA_902702965.1 Spirometra erinaceieuropaei | reverse complement strand
TCCTTTTCCGGTTGCAGAGGTAGACGATTGTGGTATCCTTGAAATACTCCGGGACGTCTCCTTCACGCCACATCTCCTGGAAGAGCACTGTCAGATGATCTTTGAGTTGTGAACCATTATGCTCGTGGAGCTCAGCAGGTATCGCGTCCGTTCTAAGCGCTTTCCGGTTGGAGGGTTGTTGCACGGCCTTGATGGTTTCGTGGAGAGAGAACGGGAGCTCGAGGTCGGCGTTGATCTCCTACTGAGACAGCGGGACGATAGCGGCGTCGGAGATGTTGGAGGGACGGTTGAGGACGCCTCTGAAGTGCTCAGTCCATGGCTAAAGAATTTGTGTCTTCTCAGTGAGTATGGTGCTGCCGTCGGCGCTGATGAGAGGTTCAGTACCTTGGGCTAGCGAACCGTAGACAGCTTTGATCGCGGAGATGTTCTTTCATTCGTTGTGTCCGCGTACCCTTAGATCTCTTCGGCCTTCTGAGCTGTCCAGACGTCCTTTATCTCGCGCAGCCCCTGCTGCACCAGGCGGCAACTACGGTAGAAGGCCGCTCTGTTGTCGTCGGTCGGGCTGTCGATGTAGGCTTTGTGCAGGCGGTTCTTCTCGGCGAGCAGGTTGCTGATGACGGCGGTGGCAGCGACTGGAGGGTTGTCTAGTCGTTGAGCAAGCTCATCGTCAAAATGGAGATGGTGAGCAGCCAGGGACAATAAGGCAATATTCAGCTAACCTTGGGTCGCTTACCTTGAGGTCTCCTGCGAGGCTGTCGGCAAATACGCATCATAAAGTTGACGAGGCGATGTTTGGCTCACCCACTGGCACCGGGGATTACGTTTGTCACCAGCACGCCCCGCTGGCCTCGTCTGCGGACGAGGACATAGTCCAGCAGGTGTTACTGACGCGACCGAGGATGCCTCCAGGTGGCCTTCTCTCGCTCCGGCAGACAGAGGAAGGTGTTCGTCAGGATGATACGGTGTTCTGCGCAGGTGCGGAAGAGGATCAGGCCATTGTCGTTGGAGCCGTTGACATCATGGGAACCTAACACTCCTCTCCAGGTAGCATGGTCTGTGCCGACATGGACGTTGAAATTACAAAAGGCAATCATTTTATCCGCCTCCGGCCCAGACGCCAGGAGAGCGTGCAGATCCTGGTAGAATTTGTTCCTCGCCTCGTCAAGGCTGGTTATCAGGGTGGGGGAGCGTAGAGGCTGACGGTGGTGCGAATTTACCTCTTTGACGAGGCAAGAGGAAGCACATCAGGCGATCACTGATACCTTGCGACAGACAGGGCAGGCGTCCCACGATGTCACTTTGGATTGCAAAGGCGACACCCGCGTCCCATCGCCCTGCCCTGGGGCGATCGCGCCAGAAGAAGGTGTAGCCGACACAGCCTCCTCTAGTTGACCTTGTCCGGAAAACGCGGTCTCACTGAGTGCAGCGATGTCCACCTTGTAGCGCGCTAGTTCCACAGTCACAAGCACCATCCTTCGTTCAGGTGGGTTGCTTCATGGATTTTCTAGAAGGGAACGAACATTCCAGGCTGTCAGACTGAGCGGACTCACTCTAGCAGCCTGTGGGGTGGGACGGTGGGGACAAGAAGGGGGAAGAGAGAGAGTGTTGTTTCTGTTTTGACTGCCTCGACGTCTGCGGCCATGGTCAGCCTGCAGAAGGTGTGGGTCCCCAACATTTGCTTAGGGCACCTTTTCTAGCCCCTTCCACCTCGCGGGAGTGAATAGTGTTCTCCCTAAATAGGGTTGCTTAGTTGTTCCAGGCAACTGCCGAACTCCACTATGGGCCACGACTTTTGTTTGGTGGGAGAACGACTCGAGCTGGCATGGGCCTGCCTACGATATCGCCGTAAGATAGAAGGGGCGGACGAGGAGGGAAGGGTAGAGAAACGGGAAGCAAAGCTTTCCCACCCATCTCTATGTTAACTTGTTGCTAAAATGCAATCAGTGAGTAGACAAATTCAACAGAACGACATTTAGCTTACAGTGAGGACAGCCACGAACAAGCAGACAAAAAAGCAAGCAGGCAAGAATGGCGAAAAGCGAAGGAAACAGGGGAACTTCAACAGAGCAACATTTAGCTTTTAGCAAGGACAAACACAAACTAGCAAAGGGCAAGCCAACAAGCGTAAGTGAAAGTCAAGGCAGCCGAGCAGATGTTCGTTTACTTGGGGCTCATTTACCTAATGGCCTCCCAAGGTGTTCCAGACAGAGCGTCATCTCCGAGATGCCAATGCGGTGATCCATCCGGCCAGTGGAGCCGAGATTACTATGTGCGGATTTGCACACAGGGATACCCGCTCCTGATTTATCCAACCGGTCGAGGCGGTTACCGAGGTGTGGCTTCTAGGCAGAGCCTAGCCTCGAAGAGCCACATATGAGAGTTTGGTGTCAACAAATGAACGCTAGGCGTAGTCCACACCTGTGAACAAGCAAGCGACCTACTATGACCCTCACGTGGACCAACAACTGAACACCCCTACACCACCAGCACCTACGATACACATCAACATCACTCATCATCGCACAACGTAGGCGGGCTTACATAAGTGGGAAGTGCGCTGCTCGGCTCCTTCTCCACGCGGCTCCTCTGCTGCTTGTGTGATCCGAGCTTGAGACTAAGACGGTGCGTCAAGCGCCGTGGCTTGAACGGTTGACGACCCACGCATCGACTCAGTTAACGCAGTCCGCCCAGGCTTGCGTGTTTGTTTTGAATAGCGGACAGGTGGGCCGAAAGTCAGACTGCAACAGCTCCTTCTTAACTTGACCTCTGACAGTTTCACGCATGAGTGTAGTGTATTTTACTTAATCGGTAAGGCCTCTCAGTCGATGACTGTTTGGTTGCCCAGTCTTTGAAAGATGATGGCTTAGGCTAAATGCAGGGCTGCGTTCCACCTTTTTGGGCCTAAAGGTCTGTAAGCGTCCGCTGTTCCAGGATCAGAAAACCATAACACTCGCAGCCTGGTATGCACTGACAGTCCTCGGCCATCTGGTTCCTTACCGATAGATGCGCTCGCGCTCCCGCTGGGTATACAAGTGGTATGCAGGGTAGTCCAATGACTTGTGTTATTCTTCTCTTTCCGACTTAGCTTAGAAGACTGACAAATGACAGGTACAGTAGATGTGCTAACTAATGAAATGTCAACCAAAATTTTGAAATGCGTTCTCCTTTCAAAAAGATAAATTAAGTAGTGTTGTAACACTAATCATGATGCAGCATAAATCTATAATGATCCAGTTACCTCAGGGTGTCGGCTTTCGAATGAACTTATTTTCGGCTGCATGCAAGGTCTATACTCTGCAAAAATTGACAACTTAATTAGCATGCAATTTTCTCATTGATTTTCGATGCCCTTGAAAATTCAATTATATTTCATGGAAACCATGCATAGAAATATTCATTCGTTTACTTATTCGGTAGAAAATCACGTCTTCTTCCAATTTCATACTCAAAAGAAGAGTATAATTCGGTTTTAAAAAAGTTTCTAATTGGGAGATTTTTTAATACCATTAAATGGAAGTCCATGAAACGATTTGTATCTGCATTTACGAATGTGGCTTGTAAAGTTAACAATATTGCTCAAATCCACTGCTTAATTTTATGAACCTCATATGGTCTCCTCTTAACACCTCAGAGGAATGCATGGTTTTCCGTACACGGAAAATATACAGCTTGTATTTTTGAAACCCTGAATGCAAGTGTAACAGCAGGTCGGGTTCAAAATTATTCGGGAATTAGAAAAGTTTTTTAAAACCAAATTATTCTTTTCTTTTGAGTATTAACTAGGAAGAAGGCGTGCTTTTCTACCGAATAAGTAAACGAATGAATATTTCTATGCATGGTTTCCATGAAATATAATTGAATTTTCAAGGGCATCGAAAATCAATGAGAAAATTGCATGCTAATTAAGTTGTCAATTTTTGCAGAGTATAGACCTTGCATGCAGCCGAAAATAAGTTCATTCGAAAGCCGACACCCTGAGGTAACTGGATCATTATAGATTTATGCTGCATCATGATTAGTGTTACAACACTACTTAATTTATCTTTTCGAAACGAGAACGCATTTCGAAATTTTGGTTGACATTTCATGAGTTAGCACATGTACTGTAGCTTGAACCTCGCAGTCGAGCCAATATGTCTTTGTGTGGAGTGGCGGACTGTTGGTCTGGGAGTCAGGCTGCAATAGCTCCTTCATAATGTGGTCTCTATGGCACTCCTACTCTGAAGGATCCGAACCGGGTATGGCGGCGCGCAAGGGAACAGCCCCGGCCGCGCCAGCCGTTGCTCTTGTTTTTTACTGAAATCTGAATCCTGGTCAGTGTGTACTGCAAACCAGGTTTGTTGCTGTGAGTCAACTGCAGGCCCTCGCCGCGTCAAGTTTGGTTCCGAGAAGTCTCCCCCTTCTCTCCTTGATGTATAAAATCTTAGTCAAATGTTTCTTGTGGATCAGGGGTTGTGGTAGTACGCCTAGGTGCGTGTCTGGCCGTGCCAGCCACCTGCGCCCTCTCCCCCCTTCGGTCTTTTTGGCTATGTCTTAGTACGGGGTTCAGAGGGTGGGGGAAAGTGTTCAAGTCTACTACCATTATAATCTAATTCACGCGCAAGTCGTCGTGTTTGCTCTCAGCCTGATGTGAGCACACGGTGGATATCGTTGAAACCTACGGTCGAACTGTCATTACCAGTCGGTACAGGATTAATGAAGATATCCAGCATCCGAACCCAACCTTCGCAGGCATCCCATTCATGATTGAAGATAAGAAAGACTTCCATTTCCGCTTTAAACGCTTCCGTCTGCGGAAAAGACGATGTGGAATTCCAAAAAATAGTGCAAAGATAGCGAGCACCTCTCTCATTTTAAGTAGCCATGGGAACCACCCCGGATCGCACAAAGCAATCTCTCCAGCAACACTCCACCGTCGTGTATAAAGGCACTGTAGCAGGCTAAATGGCAAACGTTCAGGACTCTGCAATGATTTACCGTACTAACAACACAGGTATTAGCTAAAAGCCCAGACACACGTGTTTCGCCGATCTTATGCCGCTGCCTGACACAGCTGCGAGGGGTGCGGCTCGTCAGTGGGTCCCCCAGCTTCCCCTAAGTGTTTTCTGGTATATGAACTCCAGTTTCAACTTGTCTTGTTTAATTTCCTCGGAAATTAAACAAGGCAAAAAGGTCAGGGTTCAGTTTTCACAGAAGTTCGTCACGATTGACAAACACTCCAACGGTTTTGTCAAAAATGTAAACGAACACTCGAAAGAAGAAAATTAATCTTATATTGCGTGATTTGTGGACATATCTTTGTTATTGCCTGCTGGTAGGTTTGTGGCCCAGCGTGCTTGTATTGCTCAAGGGCGGATGCGCTAGCTGACTGCTCAAGACAGTGAACAGGTAGTTCATGTTAACTCTGTCGAGGAAAAAATAAATGTGCAGTACCGAATCCCCCAACTGGTTCTTGGCCTTTTTACCGTATGCCAAGAGCCAATGTTGAACCCTGTGATGCCTGAATTTTTACCGTTTAACGGGAACCCACTGACTGTGCCCGTAAAAATCCATTTAGATTCCGTATATGGGATAAAATCTACCAGAGACCTTAAACGATTGCCGAGGGACTGGGTAATTTCAGAAATCTCCGGATGATGTAACACCTATCTTTGATGCACGTCATTCCTTTTAAATTATTACCTGAAGACGGATTAAAAGCGGTTTCTGATGAGTTCATTAAACAACACTTTCGTCCTTACTGATAAAGTTTAGGGGCTTAGCTACCATCCCGATTAATTAAATTAATAAAGCGCGGTTGAGAGAGAGAGATGGTGGGATGGAAGCAAAACATGTGACTTCCCCTCAGTGAAAAGACTTGGAAAAGTGTCTACTTACCCAAAATCGCACAGGAGAGGCCGTAAATCAATATAAATTTGAACAACTCTGAGGACATCGTGGAAAGCGCCACTCCCAAGGATGAGGTCAACGACAAGAACAGCTAGGGTGAATCATGACCGCTTCCTCTACAAAACTGTCGTGGTTCTTATAATTTTTATCAATTTCGGACTCACGGTTATCGGTTATTATGGCATTCCCTGGATCAAAATAGAAAAAACCGACACCAAACTTCAGAAGGGAAATCATATCTATGACAAAGTCGTAAAACAAGGATATCTGAGCAATTACCAGCAAGATTTGGACTCACTTTTTGATTTTTATCATTCAAAGGAAAAGGGATCAAAGAGGGACAAGTACTTCATTAATATAAACAGTAGGTCCACTTTAATGTTTTTGGCATTTTTAAAAATGAAAATTCGTGTGTAAAACAGGACACCTATTTGCGAATCTTCGACATAAGTGTTCACAATATTTCAGATATTTCAAAGTCTTAAGAATCAGCAATAACTTTTGATGTAAGTTAGGACTTCGAGTCTTTCTGAATCTGTTGAAATGACTAGCCAGATGTTAATATCGAAACTTAATGTATGCTCAAAGAATAAAAGTGGAGAATTACCTTGATGAACAGTTTTTCTTGTTGTCACACTCAGTGCAAAGGCTTGCATGGTCCTGGACGGACTCGGTACTCACATACTACCTCCAAATTATACTCATCAGTATGCAGGCGCTTGGATTCGTTTCGCATTTTCTCTATGCTGACTGGAACAATTCGGGAGAACACAGCATCTACTATTCCTGCCTATTATACTACATGGCTAGCAGTAAGTTTCCTTCCTCGATCTTCCTTTACTGGTCAGTGGGCGCAAAATGACATCTACTACTCTCAATATTCGTAAGAGTATCTTACACCCAAAAGCTTTGTGGTAGTGACGCGCATGAGAGGGAGTACGCAGGGAGTAGTGTGATCATCAGGCCAGATCCGGTGTTGTAAGGAGAGGACAGAATTCAGCAGAATGAGGGGTTTGTAGTGCACAGGACCCGAATTGTCTTCTTAGGCGGTAGCGGTCGCTGGCTCGGTTAGAGATAGCGTCGACTGCGTCCAGTAGTGCCTCAGAGTCCCTGAAACTGTGGTGGCAACTGCTTTTGCGAGTTCGTGGGACAATCTGAAGGGATATCCAGTTGGGGTGCTGATTTGTTGAAGAGTGATGTTCAATTGGCTTGTGTTGCATTCATATGGGGGTAGTAAGTTGAAGTGTCACATGGATAGCTGCAATCTGTGGACGCACGTGCGTCCGAGTTTGAATTAGTCGAGTGACTGCAGGTCAGTGCGCCCGGAACCGCCTGCTGAAGACAATGACTTTAACGCAACGGGACCCTGAACAAGAACGCCAGACATAATCATAATGGTTGTCGGCAATAGTTTAACGCGCAGCCAGCATACTAAGGTTCGGGAGTTTGTCAAAGTAGATTACGCCTCCCATTCTCCTGTCATGAAAGTTTTACTTGTACCATCAGACACCCGGGCTCCCACTCTCAGGATATAAAACAAACATCGGTGACCGCTCACTTAGTGGAAGTCGAGTTACATCACGGACAATACTATCTACGATGCTCGTCAACAACGATGAAGTAGGTGTTCAGGTCTTTTTCATTGCACGAATGGACTTATCCTGCGCAAAGAGACTTGCTAGTGCCGAATGTCACTGTGTTCGTCGGTCCGAAAATGAAGTGCTGTAGACCAGCATGAAAACTGCAACATCAGAAGGCCTAACTGGGTACACCGATCAGCCCTTAGTCTTGATAAAATTTTACCATCATAAGACTTGACTGTGATAACTCAGCAAAGATTTTCATAATGCTTTTGACACAAGCACATGAATTATGTCGCCATCCTTGCATAAATCCACAATTTTAGTGATTTTAGATTGCGTGCAGGCCATTGGTAACATCGACACTATCGAACAGGTCAATACCAATGCAAAAGCTGTGAATTACAACTTGCGTCTCAATCGAGAGACATTCCTAACTTTGCCAACTTTCTTCAGCATTGAACCACCGGGCTTTTACTTCTCAATAATTGCCATTCGAATCGCATTAAAGTGCATCCTCTTTGGTATTTTGGTTGAACTTGTGGATCCTAGCTAGCCTATGCTAGACTTGGACAAAATTTCATGTTCATGTATAAAAACAAGATCAAAAATCACGTTGCGCTTTGAATTAGTGCTGCATCCGTCATTATAATACAGTAAAGCGACAAATCAGAGTCCATGAGCCTTTTGCGTATATTGATCACTGTTGCTACTAATGGTTTTTACTGATAAACGGAATACCAAACAAGGGCATGTAAATCGTCTGGGAGACTTTTAAACATGTGGGTCCGACTAACTTGCACCGATCTGCGCAACCGAGATTTATAAGGAGTGTGACAATCCGCAATATACTCAAATTTAACCATAAAAAAATTCAAATACTCAAAAGTGAACTATTTTGCTCCTTTTGTGGACGAGTAGAGAAGTAGTAGAGAAAAGAGAACTTGGAAAAAACATATAACGCCGCCCAGTGTCCCAAAAACCATTTCATAAAAGAGGGTATAGGCTTGGCCAAGGAGCAGCCAGACAATCAAGCCAATGACGGCAAGGGTAATCAGAATGGAGACGTAGATGAGAAAGAGGATCCGCTGACGGTTACCGCGTGAACAGAGGGCATTCTTGATGACATCCGCAGTAATTAGGATAAGGAGGAGGAGAATGTCGGCCACTAGTCTAGGCACCGGATAAGGATAGTATTGGGTCTTATATACTAAGGTGAATGCCTCCACGGTGAAGAAGACTGGCGTAAAAATCTGCCCACAAACTGTAGTTATTTGCAAAAAAATTGGCCACCCGTCCATGTATGGAGTTGACGACGAGCGAAGACAATCTTGTTAAACGCAGGCTTTTGATTTGGCCAGCATTCAATCTAGTATGAAGAAATGGACATTTTCAGATGGGCAGAACACATTTTCATACACCTAACAAGGTATTCCCTGCTCTACCTGTCTGTCGCAGAAATTACGGTGGTCTTAAAAATAGCATGTTCAGAAAAATGACAAATTCTACATAATTGGTGAGTTTCAATGACAACCATTAAATCAGCAAAAGTGTAAGTGTGTAAGAACATACTATTGGTGCAAGAGCCGAACGACAGTGGATCGACAGACAAGATTGCTGAAATACAGCCCAATCAGTGAGTGTTTAGAGAGACTGGATACCAACATCAATACGTCAAATATTGCCTACACAAACGAGATATGAAATCAAACACACTGGCCTCCAAATTTGGCGGACAAGATCATAGGCTAAGAACGTCCTGGAAACACTTAACCGATTTCGAATCTCACTCGGATTTCGGGTTACACATAGGCCAGGTGCAACCGCTAGACGCCAAAACATGAGAAAGACAACTTTATGCCGCGTAAGGTACGTCTGGAGTCGTTTACCACATCCCTGCCAGCACCAGCCCCCTCTGGTGTAGTTAAGAGTAACAAAAGTATGTCAAAGATACGGGAAGGCGGTTCCGATAGTGAATGGCCGGACACGCACCAACAACGAGGATAAATGACGCCAACTAGTAAGTCACAACTGCCTTGACCAGACACGGCCAAGGTTCGACAAGTACAAAATCCCCGCGATATGTAATGGCTGAGGATTGTAAGTCATTAGAATGATGGTTTTTCAGCCCCCGGCTCATTAACAAACCGCTGATCTCCTCTTCCCTATTCTGTGTTATGGCTCTGCCTAAGCAGCTGCTTAGTACTCTAGAGTACCTGGACATGTAAGATGTGTGTTCACGAGCGCCTTACTAAGTGGCGGCATCAGTGGAACGAATAGCTGGTTCATTTTCACGCTCAATATTAACACCACATTGGTGAAATCAGGGTCATTAACGACGCAGATGTTAAAAGGATAGTAACACTACCGTGGCAATGACCTTTTATGCGTAGGATGATGGTGCTCAGTAGGCCTAAGCTACTGCTCCATTAGTTAAAACCCAGTCCGTAGAGTGGTGGTCCTTTGTAAGCAATACTAAAAGTGCAAGTCTGGATTGCGCGGACTCAATCAGGACTTCAGTTAAGCACTCGCAGAAGTTTACCGATAAAACTACGAACTAGGGAAATTAGGCCATTCCTGAACCCGAAAGCAAATAAATTTGGGCAAAACAATCCGGATCAAATCTACTCTGTTATAGTGGAAGAAATCACTAGGGCCAAAGAAAGTCATTCGCACGAAGTCTTGTTTTAAGCAGGCCGTTTAGGCTACGAGCACAAACGGATACTTTTAAACAGGCTTATCCTCAGTAGATCGTCGGCCATTAAATAGAAAGAGTCAATCAAAAATCAGAGATGTGAAATCTCCACGGTAAACGGTACTTAGATACCAAAAAATGTCATTCCGAAACTTGAATGCCGAACGCCAGCTGCAGTGAACAAACTACCCGAATGCGGGTTATAATTAATATTAGGCAGTTCGACCGTATTCGGCTGCATATATGTAGAAAAGCTGGGTGAATCTTTTTAAATACAGTCATTCTGGTCACAAAGGCCTTATGCATTACCCTAATGAAAATAATACACAACTGTGTATGTGTCGACTGAGTTACCGCGCACTGTTTATGGGTCAATATCAAAACAAAGCTAACGTGCCAACGGAGATGCATCAGAATGCTATCGCCGCGAATTAGTGTTGCGACATCGGTATCATCCACGTTATTTTTCTTCTAAAAAACGCGACGTCCCCCACCTCGGGCTAATTTTTTCCTGTATCTGTTTCTCCTTGTACTTTTATTTGCCGTGCACACTAAAACTTTGACTGGACAGACCATTTGCTGAAGAGGTTTTGTAGATTATATGACTTAAAATAATTGCGTAGATTAAAATACGGGGTCCATTGCCCACTTTACTGCTTGCAAATAGTCTCAGTGATTTCATACTTCACATATTGGTTTACGGTCACGTTTTACGACACTGCGGACTACGTACCAATTCCATGTTCACGGAGCTTGAGGTCCCTTAGTTAGCATGGCTCTCCTATATTGTTCTACGAAGGCAAGAAATAAAGCTTATCTATTGAATGCATGCAGTTGTCTGAGCATCAAACGACTTCTGTCATCTCATGTTCATGTCATTTATAATTACAGACAATTATTTGCAAAGCAGTCTGCTTAAGTGTTAAAGGCCAGTTCCCTAAGTTATCCGTTCATCTCCCCTGGTCAGGTTATGCATTCTCACTGGCATGTGGTATTGGCGAACATTCCGTGAACAAATAGTCCACATCATTTGCTCAACTCCGATTTCTGAGAAACCTTCGTTTCCCTTCGTTTTGGTTTTACGTTTCGGTTGTTTGGTAAGATCGCGATGAATTTAGCGGACACTGTGGTTATACGCTTTCGCATATCAAACTACCAGGAGACACGGACGGAGTCTAGCAATGTTCAGATTCACTTCGGTCCGCTCTTTCCATGTGCGGGTATTTCGTCTTTCAACTCATCTTGTAGCCGATGTTTACGAATCCCGTACGCCTCTTCTACATCCAGTCCCGACCAATCGGGTTTGCTAACTGTTCTGTTAGATTTTTATCTCGCAAGTGTGTGTGAATGTGCTTCACATAGCCCAAGCCTGCAGAGTATGCTGCCAGGACCGTCTAGAATTCACGCCACATGCGAGCGACCAAGGCCGTGTACATCGTTCAGACAACGTAGGTGCTGATTGGCCACCACTCAGCCTATGACATCCCCCGCCACATGCCCAGCCGTTTCAACAAGGATCCTCACATGTGCTGTCTCTCGTACTCAGTACACGTCCTGTTTACAACTGAAGTTCTGTTCTGCATGCATAACAATGGGGTAGTACACGGTTCACTGAAACTTCGATGTTTCCATCTGCACAGCATCAGTGCTACTCATGACAAGACCGCGGTTGGCATCCGTAAAAATAATGTCATAAGGATGGACTTGTTTACAAACGAGTGAACGCAGCTTTCTTAGTACTTAAACGATTACGCTGTATAAAATATTCCTGTTACTAACAGTGAAATGTATTCCATAATCTGATACCACGTTCCCCACCCCTGGTTTTCGATGCGCTACGAAATTGCTATGTTTCACATGTTCGCACATAACTTTACTCACGCTTTGCGTGCTAAAATGGACAAACAGTTGCAGAGCAAGATGGTTTATTGATGATTTATGTCAAACTGAGTACAGGCTGTATTATCAGGGCACATATGCATAAAACTAGCAGTCCTCAATCATTGTTTACGTACAGGTTTTTGCATACCGCAGACTGGTGAACGGGGGAATATCAATTGGACACTGGCCTTCCAAACAGCCGAAAGGTGATCTGCGGTTAGGTCGCTGCCGGTGACGTTTACTTCGCAATACTGTGTCGGAGGAGGTATGTTTAACTACCTATATCATGCGGTTATCAATGGCTTTCTGACAACGGCATAATGAAGTAAACGAGGACATGTGCTATTGCAGAAATCTTACGGTAAAACTACTGATCACTTTCTATAATCGGTGCGCCAAAAGAGGCCCAATGCAATTTTCATTGCTGTCGATATCGGAGACCGACTATTGTTAAACATGGATCGGTGCCTTATGGATTTCGTTTCTGGGCATCTGGGACGATGAAATGCTACAGCACCTGTTGGCATAAGAAAGGTTTTCAGATGCATTGTTTTTCCATTGTTGTCGACCGTACATATCCTTTTACGCGTATGTGTTCTGAACTTTGTTAAGCATGCTGGTAGTTCCCGACCATACTTACTGATCCATGAATTTACCCTATGAAATGCAGAAAATATGTTAAAGTTACTTTGCGCTAGTGTTTGCCTGACCTATGTGGCATGATCCCATGTCCCTATTAAACATTATTTGCCCCTCAGTCGTACACACATTTCAACCGTGGACTGATTGTAATGGCCTAACTAACAGGCAGATAAGGGCTTGTATGGATATGAGAATCAAATGTGGGCTTTAATCACTCTTGCGTAGTCAGGGCAATCTGGAGAACGGTAGTAGCTGAACAGCTATTAAATCCGATTGGTCTTGTAACCGCTAAATGGCAGGGAAAATATACTCCAAGTCGTCTACTGCATCTCTTAATATCTTCAGCTCAGTTTAATTTTCTTGGTTGCTTTCATCTGGGGCTTCAGTTTTCCCTTCGGAATCGTTTACGGAGGTAATCCTGTACGTCGGGTTAGGCTTCGATTGGTGCATTCCATACGAGTTACCAATTTGCAGAACGTATCTTCCGTCCAGACTGTATTCCACACGCGTCATGAGTAGCCTATCGACTGCCTCTAAGAAAATGACATGATCTATAGATCCGTGGGTACGAAGAGGCCTATTAAATGGTTATTCTACGTTGCGAAAAACTCACATACGAACCTGGAACTTGTTTCCACAATATACGACATGAGGTAGCGCTAAAACATTTTACTGTCAATATTACGGTTTGGTATCGTGGCCTTGTTTGTGATTTTGAGTACGTAATCTGTCAACTGCATCATGCTTAAGAGGTTATCTGCCCAATTGTCCACCCACGTCCTCCATCTTCTTTGCTTAAGTTACGGTAGATGTGCTACCTCATTAAATGTTAGCCGAAATTCTACTATGCGTTTTTGACTCGAAAAGACTAATCAAGTAGAGTTGTAGTATTCATCACCGTGCAGCACAATCCTATAATAATTCAGTTACTTCAGGATGCCGGTCTTTGAACGAACTTCTGCAAAAACTACAACTCTCGGTATCCCAATAAATTCAAAGAAATTTCATAGATGTGCATAAAAATATTTTATTATTTTACTCATAGATAAAGATAGATAGATAATTTTTATTAAAGACCCGTCGGGGTCCCATCAAAGCAAGTTAAAATAAATTTACATGCGAATTTTAGATGAATTAGGCAGAATCTTTACAAAATGCAATTCATAGTTTCTAGATTAGAAGTCCATTGAGAAACACGATTAGTGAGGGGTGAAAAAAAACTCCTTACAAAAATTTAAAAATGATTGGATTAATTTTACAGGAGAAAAAAACCCTCAATAAAATAATGACAGAAAAAAGCGAGCAGGACTGGCCTGTAGGTGGCGGTATATAACGGAATGTTGTCGGTCATCGTCAGGGTAGCAATAAATATCAGCCTTGATGGGTACGAATGTGGGTCAGACAGGACTGGCTTGCATATGGCATTGTATACGGGACTCACAACTGAGATCGTCTGGGCCGGATTGGTACGCCGCGTCAAAGAGGCCAGACGAGAGGAACCCAGATGCGATCGGCCACAGCACGCTTCGAGCTCAGCCGAGCAGTGGGGAAAGGAGGTACGACCGAACTACTAGTAGACAGTGAATACTGAGGGTTCCGCCGTGAGCGTCGACAGACCGCATGAGGTCGGAATGCGGGAGATGACATCAAAAACCGCGAAAATTGTCGCTATGGGGGAGGAGTGATAGCAGTGGATTTAGAAACCAAATTAAAAACAGGGGTTTCTAATGATATAATTAAGAGTTACCACTTAATCTACCACTAAATCCCAGGAGGACCCTTCCCGAAGTCAAGAATCTGAGTGTTCGGGAATGAGACCGTTAACAGTGCCTTTATGCTTTTCGGTGTAAGATGGTTGAGTAATTTCGACTTGAATACCAGTAACTTAGGCGATAATCTAATTTCAGGCGGAAGATTATTCCAAAGGAAGGCATATTTGGAAGCAAAGAAGAGGGAGCGCTTAGATGTAGTACAAAGAGGCGGCGGAATCACCATGCAGGAGTTACGCGTGGCATTAGACCGGTCTCTCGGAGTGAGTGTCAATGGGCGGAAGACTGGAGCTAGAGTTGATGCGAAAAAGGAAGCAAAGGCCAGCTTCGAGTCTTCTAACCCACAAAAACTTAATGTTCGCCAACTGACATCTCTCAGTATAAGAAATACCGGACGAAGCTTGAGAGAACAGTTTCCGGGTGAAAACCCTCTGAACATTTTCGATCTTATAGCGATCACATGCGTTCATTAAACCAGAGAAAGGACAGCAGTATTCGAGGACAAGAGGAACAGACATTTGATAAAGTCTTAGCTTCATTTCCGGAAGGAAAAAATTATGCGATATGAATCCACATATCTGCGCGGCTTTGTCAGAGATTCTATCTGCACGAGGTGATAAAGCTAGCTTGATATATGTTGATCTTTTCCAGCTCGTAATCCAGATAATTATGGCAAGCCTCTTCAAAAACCGAATGAAATGTGCGACTGCCCCTTTACAGCTGGCCAGATGGACTGAAATCCACCATATATAATACTCGGAAATTTATCCACCTGGAAAATTCTTTCAATTTCTGGCCGATAGCAAAGTTCTTCAATTTCCATGAAGGACATATATTTCATGCCTTCCGCCCTTCCCCCACAAACAACCAAACTGCACACTTCATTTTAATATTGTACATGTGGTTCTTCCGTAAAACTTTTTTGATTATTTTTCCTTGGAACTCAGGTTTTTTCAACTTAAAACAAACTCTCAATTCCCGCTCTTTTGGCTAAACATACACCCAAAACAAATGGTGTCAAAGTGCAGTCGAAATGGATGAGTTTATTTTAGGTTTATTGCCTGTGTTCAAGGGAGACTGACAGTGCCCTAGGGACGCTATAATAAATCTATTCTATTCTATTTTACTGGGGTTCTTGCAATTTCAAACTCTCACCTCAATCAACGATTTCGCGGTTGCTGATATCATCCCATCATTTTGACCCCAAGCGGTCTGTTGGTGGTCGCGGTGGAATCTTCTATTTTCGCCACCTGCTAGTAGCTTGGTCGGTCAGCGAAGAGGTCTCATGGTCGCATCTCCCCGTACATTTTGGATTACTGACTCAGCCTTTAATGCCCCCTACTCGGTTGGACTCTAATTGGACTGCGACTGATCGTGTCTGGGTTCCTGTCATCTCGCCCCTTTGACGCAGATAGCCTCATCCAGCCTAGAAATTATGTTTTGGCGATGAACGTTTCGAATTTCTTATACATTACCACATGCAGGCCAGTCCTGTCTGACCAGCATATAATAATCACAGTACTATAATATTATTATAATATATTTATTATTATATTATTATCTAATAATAATATTGTAATTTATAATATAATAATAATAATATAATGACTGTAAGCTGGCATTGAATAGAATTATTACATTTTTATATTATATTATCCTTTCATGGGCAACGGTTTTTTATCATCTTAAAATCTCGTCAATTCATATTCATTTTGTATTTTTCGAAAAAAGGAGTTTTCTTTCACTGGTCACTAACCGCTTCACATAAGCATGAACTACATACTGTACAGAGTCTCTCTACTTGTTCCGAAATTCACTTGAGGATATATTTTCACTTGCTGTGATAGTGCCCCTGGGGGTACCTGATGAAGCAAATTATCTTTTTATTTAAGTTTCCAAAGTCGCATCAGCTACTGCCGAAGTTACAGCAAAAGAGACGAAAGAACCTATCCCAAGGTATGGCTCCCCCATAGATATTGTGGCAGAAGATGGCACTCGGTTCATGTCATCACTGCTCGAACAATTCTGCCAGAAATGGGGGATCCGTCAAGTGGCATCACCGCCATCTCAGCCACTATCAAATGGCCGAGCAGAACGTTTTGTTGACAGCTTCGAGGGACCAGTGGGAGATGTAGGGAACGACCGTGTTAAAATGGACCACCTCAACACGTTCCTTTTGGCATATAGAAGACCCCCGACATGTGGTTTCGACTGCCACAGACAGCCGAGCGTTTTGGGCCACAAAATGACGTTCGACTGCAGGACATGAAACCTGAAATTCGGGTTTCCAAACCGCAAAAAAACTAATTCCGGATTGAAGAAGGAGTCGTTGCCCGAAATTAAACGCTCGGCGAAAAACCTTAGGTAGAAGGCAATCAGAAATTTGAGAGACGTTGTCTTCGAAGTGGAAGTCGCAGCGGCCAAAATTAAACGGCATGCAAACCAACCGGGACGCAGGTAGAGCTCAAGTGGCCAAATAGCCCTCGATTTGCTGTGTGGCGCCTTTTAAATGCCAATCCCCAGAGTAGAAACGAAAACAACGCCACCTCCAGGCTGTAATAGTCATCGGAATACACAACCACCGAAAAGACTCATCTTGTACACGAAGAAGAAAAGTGATGAGCTTCACCTTTCAAAAAATGGAGGTGTCACAGAGACAGGAACTGCAATGGAATCGCGGTCCAAATCCAAAAGAATACGCGGCCACTCACGTCGCATCGGGTCAATCGGGCTGAGAAATACGCACGTGAAACCAACTAGCTAGGTCGGCGTGCGCTGCAGTATCGAATACGCGTGAAGCCCTTACTCACACGTGCGACTAGAATTTTCGAGATTCCGCAAGAAGCTTTCAATGTGAGAAGCGGCTAGCAAACGTGTGCTACGTCATAGGCCAGAATATTCCAGAATGCCCACCGTGATTTTCCAGCCATTGGTCGGAAGGTTCGAGAACCGTCGAGAATCCTATAAATGCGGGTTTATGTGCTAGGGAAGCGCTGCTTTCCGTTGACCTAGAATGGAGTGCTTGTTTCCAGAACTCGTCTTCCCTCTCTTTCATCACCGCCGCAGAGATGGAATATTTGTCTTTAACTCCGTTCCTAGTCGTCCAAATTCCTGATATGCGCTTAGAGCTTCAGTGATTCTCTTTGGTTTGCTAGGTTTGTAGAGATGTATGTGAAAATATACTACACGTTGGGATCCTGCAAGCTTGGCTATAGCTTCGAATAATTATGTGTTTATCTCTCAGGAATGACATCTAGGTAACGTTAGAGCAGTTGAATATTCTCAGGGTGTTTTATTGAGCTGTAACTTAGGCGGACAAAAAGGGACAGGGGATACTTTGCTGACGTTCTTTGGAATGCCGTCGGCCTCGGGGGCGCAGGTCGCGGCTATCCTTTTGGGCATGTTGTTTGTGGCTTCAGGGTGTCTTAAGACGATAAAAATAAGCACCACGTTGCATCGGGAGATGGTAGGACATCTTTATGCCTTATCCTGCAGTTGAAAGTCTTCAAAAACTTGACTGACGTTTGTCCACTCAAATTGGTCGGGTTTCACCCATCTCCAGTAGTCTACATGCAAATTGTGGGAGTCGTCGAACTGATTTCTGGGACAGCCCTTGTGCTTGGGACCCTTCCATCACAAAAGATTGCTTGTGTTGGCCTCATGTGTATGATGGCTCTCACTTCTTACAGCCAAATGATTCTGCGTGACTTTGGCAGTGTATGTTTGATATTTCAAATAATTATTCGCCCTAGACCGTCATGCCAGCCGGATACATTTTTCTCCTACTATGGCTTTACGCCTCCCTCACACGTTCGGAAATTCAGCTGAAGTCGAAGGTGTCCTGACTTCTATCCAATTGTTGGTCTCTTCGGCCAAATGGCATTTACTTTGTATCAACACTGCGATGTTACTAGACAATTGTTGTTTTGCACGAGTCTGATTGGATGTTTACTACTCAGGCAACTTCTGTCGCTTTCAGTCCCTCATTGAAGTTTACTATGTAACCACGTCTTTGTGAGAGTGCTTGCCAGTGGCCACTTAAGGACCTGCCGTCCCTTTCACCGGCTAACTCCTAACGGACGACTTTTGATTCTGCCATTTTGGTGGATCGCGATTCTCCCGGCTGCTTTGTAAACTTTTGTTCATAGCACTATGACTTCTCCTGAACGCTATGTACCTATTTCAATCCTTCGTGTTTCAGTAGGATGTTTTCATTCTGTTTTCAGTTGTTTTATCGGATCGCACTAAGCATTGTTTCACACACGGTTTACATTCTGTGGTTTATTGCTCTGGTTGAAAGTGCATACTAGCCGTCCGATTCCGCTATCCATGAGCACGCCCTTGCCGTTCTTGCAGTTGTACCTCTACTGAAAGTACACCTTCGAAAAATCCATTGGGTGTGGGTCTGACTAGTATTTCAAGCATACGACTGTTGCCATACCGGAGATGGGACGACAAGATCGTCTTCGTGACTTTCCTCCCAATGGGTTTGAGGAGGAGAGTGCAATATGGCTTTCCATTAGTGATATGAGTTCTAATTAACAAATGGGCTTTTAAAGACGAACCTACTCCATTTTAAAAATTTGATCAAACCTTATCTAGAGATGACGCTTTGTGAGCAGGTTTTCTTCACAAGAAAACGAAATTGAAACTTGTTCGCCAGACAGGTCAAATGGTTGTCCAGAATTCCTTATTTGAGTCGCAGTCATTTATTCTTTCTCTTGCAGTCGCTCACATTTAAAAGTCGTTATTTGCACCTTAGTTTGCCATAAGATTATGTCGTTTCTGTCTGTAGCAGCCCTGGTGGGTTGCTCCTCGACGCCGACCTCTACAGTTGTTGCTGCCTTACCGTGTAATTATTTTACGTTTCTCAAAGTTCTAGGCCGTTTATCTTGAGCATCCATGTCACTCTCAGACTACTTAGTCTCTTTCTCCCACTCCGGACCCCCTTGCTGAATTCGGAATTATAAATTGCTATGGCCCAGGATGTGCAACCTAAAAGTACTTTGGGCTAATTTCAGAGTCAAAGGATACTTTGCGCCGGTCTGTCTTCAACTTTGTCGGTCAGTTACACAGGTGTAGTTAAGTAGAGTTGCAAGTTTTGCTAGCAGTCTCCATAGTTGGTAGCGACCGTGCTATGAGCGGCCTCCCTTATCCAGACGCGTTTTAGGAAGAACTGCCGTCGAGCGTGGAGGTTTAAAATCTCTTCTACAGTTTTATGCATGTCTTGAATCATGAGTGAAGTGGTTTTAGGTTAAGGTTGTGCTGTACGTAGCGAAGTATAGCTTTATCGTAATGGTTAATCTGTTATCTTCTGTTGGATTGCAATCAGTCTTGCCAGCGTTTTAAATGCTGGTTAATAACTGATAAAAGTATATCCGCTTGTTATATGTTCAATACTTGGCTTATTTTTGATGGTCATATGAATTGTGGCAACCGTATTTCTCTAGCTGAATTCACTTACCAAATGTCTAAGTGCTTTGGTGACCTAGAAGATTCAGGTGATGCCCAGACTTTGGTAGTCGGCCGTCTACTTTTGATTGAAAACTGATAGAAGACAACTTTTTGATATCAGCCAAGGCTGTCATACTCCTTTTGTGTGTGACACACTGCATCAACGGCGTTTTGGGGACAGACTGTTTCGTGTGAAAACGCGAACGGCTGCTAGTTTACCAAGATGTGCGTGCGCTGTGATCCGGACACACATAGGCGTCACGCCAGTCGGTCGACCCGCACGGCTCAGATGCACACTCGCGGACGTGTATGGGAGACAAGGGCGGACTGGGCCATCCATGAGGGCGAACTGTCGAGTTAATCCTCGTCTAAACTGGGATCCTTTGTCGTGGATCGATGGTGGAGAGTTAGTTTAAGCCTAAAAGGACGCGAGCAACAATACAGTCTGGCAAGAGATCACGAAGCCCATTCTGTAGTATGCGGATGGTAGGAGTGATCGAGATGGGGGAAAGGTATTAGAGGAACAGTGGATTACATGGCGCATCCAAAGAGATCTCGAGGACGGCAGCCTTGTGCTGGCAAACTCCGACGAACGTGTCTTGTTCAATCGTCGGCTACAGAACGCATTCATTTTCTGGAAGACCATCCGGAAGGATTCGTCGCGTGGTGTCTGCGGTTACTTTTGTATTGGATCACAGCGGGGAAGAGACGAACATGGCACGTGTGACATTTTTGAGCCCAAGATTCGGAGGAGGGTTGAGCGCAGGGGGGTATCCGCACAAATTTTGGAAGCTATACTCGAGATTCACAAAAATTTAATCGTTGAAATCACCATGTTCGGTACGCGGGCGGTGGTCCAGAAAACGAGTTCCCGGGCGTAACAGTAGAGGTCCGAATTCGGAACTGAGTAGATCCAAAGGAGTGCCACTGGGAGGTAATCTGTGCAGATATTTGTGGTGTGTCAAGTCTCCTGGAAGTAACAGTAGAGCCGCATGAACAGTACGTTGGTAGCCGTGTAGAAGGCGATTTTTCGGATTTAAATGCATTTAAAAACTCGAGTGGGGATTAGAGGGAGTGCGTTAGAACTGGGCATTGCAATTAGTGACTGCGTTTGAAAGGACAGTGATAACACGTAAGCCAGAGGGGACGACCTTGACTACTATGGTAGCCATATTGGCTTAGGCCAGCGACTGAGCCGGTCGACGCGGATCATTAGCTAGCTGCAACCACTGAAGCGACGGTGTGCTTACATGTCCAGGTGATTCAAGTGCTAGTGTCGGGTTTTGGCTTGTAGCTTTCGCAAACGTCCCAATGGCAGCTGAGGCGCGCCATTCCACAAGTATTGACACCATCATGCGTTTGAGTCCACACAAACCCGTCGACGGGAAGCATTTCCGCCGCTCTTGTCCCTGGATGGACGAGTGCACTAAAGCAAAGCAGGAAGTAATAGGGAACTGTGGGAAACGGGTGGAGAGTTCATAGGGGACTTACTGTCACCAGAGACATCGTTATAACTTACACGCCGAGTTCGTCTCGGAAGAGACAGTCCACGCTCACTGCGAAAAAATCGCAAGGAAACCCGACTGACTTGGTTTGAGTGCACTCTTTGTCGTTCGTCTCTTTAAGTCAGCGTTTCTGTCATCACCATCGCACCGAAGAGGAGGCCAGTCTGAAACCTGGCTCGACACAGTTCTTCAAGCCATGGAAGTGATATATTGACTTTCTATATTCGACCTCTTGTCGTTGGAGGAGAGAATGAGCCGAGCTCACGAGATCCTCTCCCGCGCATCGTCATGTATGAAGCGAATATATGGCCTCATGAGTAAACGTAACAATGGACGTCCTTGACCTTTTATTACGCATTTATTCATTGATATTTTGGCAGATTTTGAATAATTCATATTGACCCAACTGTGAAAAACTCGGTGCCTCGGTGGGATTCGAACCCACGCAGTAAGGGGGAAGGCATTAGTACAGCCTACGCTCTAACCACCTGAGCTACGAGGCCCCACCGGACGACGCGACCCTTACTGCGTGGGTTCGAATCCCACCGAGGCGCCGAGTTTTTCACAGTTGGGTCAATATGAATTACGCATTTATGTCAATTTCATAACTAACTGGTATCCCAAAAAATGGGTTTTTGCTGTCCTATACTAGGCTAGCAATGTTTTATGGAGAAACTAAAATCAACCCCGCAGCGGTTAGCAATCGGTAATGACTGCGGCTCTCAAATTCATCGGATGTGTGAAAAGCATGAATTTCGACGAAATGACTGTATTCTCACTAGTTGTTTCTTGAACAACGCGTCTTTTGCAGAAAACATAAATTATGCCTGCTCAATGATAGGGAACGCTGAGTATGAGAGTTTTTTCAACCTTCGTGTTGACCGTATTGTCACTAATCGACATAACAAGACAGCTTTCTAGACAGACAGATTAGCCGGACATTTATTCAGGCCCGACCAACATGTTTGTGTTGAACCTAGGAAAATCCCAAGTAGGGTAATCTATAACTAAGGTAAGACTGTGTGACCTGTCTGTTATAGATACCATACCGATTGTGGATAGCAGAAAATCGGAGTAGCTTTGTCTTCGAAGGCAGGCATCAGGTTGGAAGTGCACTTTCGCGTTCGTCGTTACTTTCTCACTTATCATTTCTCGTCCTTCGACCTGACGAGCTAATCAGACTAATTACATGAAATACCGTTTCACTGCTGCCGAAGTTTCCGATTTACTGTGCAACCAGTAGACAATTTTCTTTGTGCTCATATGAATAGTATATTTTTTCAGCTAGTTATGAAGTCAGCTCCATTAGGTTCGGCAAACTTAGAGCAGAGGTCATTTGATGCCGATCATGCGGTGACAGATTTTCTGCTACCTTCAATTTCGTTCATTGAGGGGAAACATCCTATCTATGATTTAAGATTGAGGGTTGTACACAGGAAAAGTAACTGTTTTCGAAGAAGTCACATGAAGTCAGTGATATTTCGAGCATGAATATTGGCATTGCCTTACCCTTGATCAAGGGTGGGCTACTCTGTCACCGTTAAGGTCCCTTATAGAACGAAAATCTGTCAAGGCTCTTTCTAGAGCTTTCCACCGATGGTGACACAACGACATCTGCTGAGAAACCATCCCGTGGTTTACTCACTGAGACGTGGTAGGATGGCTTCCGGAAATCCAGTTGTGCATGTTGAACTCGAAGTTTTGATAGGTGACCTGAAAGGCTGTCGATGGTGGTGAATTCAAAGGAATTGCTGAAAGCGCGGCTGCGATCTAAGCCGTTTACAATGCGCAGTGCTTGCAAAAGATCTCCACCGGTTCAAACAATGTGAATGTGTGCAGTCTGAGCGCTACCATAATCAGGGCAAATCCCATGTTGGAAGGAGGAAACGGAAGGCACCAGAATGAGGGGTTTAATGTATACAGAACTCAGAGTTGTCCTCTCAGGCGACAGTAGCCACAGGCGAAGCCAGGGCTGGTGTTTACTGCGTCCAGTCAGCCCTGAGAATCTCTGGGACGGTGAGGGTAGCCGCTTTTGTAGGCTCGTGGACCAAGCTCAAGTGGTATTCAGTCAGTGTTTGTTGCATTTGCCGAGGGGTGGTGTCCCAGTGGCTAAGTTGTGGTTGCGGGGGAGCGGTGCGTTCAAGTGGCCTCGTGGGTAGCTGCGGCTGTGCGGACGCAGGTATGCCCGAGCTGTCGGCCGTGTGACTTCAGGTAAACGCGTCTGAAACGGCTCACTGCAAAAAGTGTGAATGATCTTGAGACAGCGAGGTCTTGAACAATGACGCCAGACCGTTCATGATGGCTGCCCGCCACAAAATCCAAGGGGAGACTTATGTTTTGTTGGGTGAGTTACATAAGTCAACGAGCCTTAACGACTGGCCTTCTTGGTGGTCTTTCTTTGGATTCTTTCTAAGGACCTGATTTTAAATTGTTCAATGTTTTCGGGCTTGGATTACATGCACCAAATTCAGTTTCACATCACCGTCCTTTGAGGTTGTTGCGTCAAGTAAATGGGTTCTTTCAACTACAGATCTGGCTAGATCACAGAAGTCAACGGCAGCAACATTCGTTCAGCCGATTTAGGTCAGCCTGCAATTTACTAACAGCGCTACAGGCGACATTCCAACTGTTCAGTCATCCTCAAGCATTGTTTTTTCACAGTACCGATGTCCTACACAGTCGTAGAGGATCTTTCTTCCGGAAGCCCTGTATGTAGTTCTGTAGCGGGGTGTTGATCACTAGAATTTTCTGTAAGTTACCATTTATGATTCTCCGAATGACTTTGCGGAGTGTACACTTCAAACCTATTATCGAGCTCTTTGGGTGCGTATCAATAAGACTATTAATATTATTATTATGAGCCGGTGTTCGGTTTGGCGGATTGACAACCAAAAACTAGTGTTGTCGATGCTACCTGGTGTTTTGTCAAAATTATACCCAAGAAATTGGCTTTTTTTTGTTTACATGTCATGCTGGGAATCATAACACTGGTTTAAGAAGTGCTCCACTAAATTGCTGGTGCGCTGCAGTCATCCATGGTCGTGGCACTAGACCAGATGCAGAATTTCATGATGCAGAGTGAGGACCTTGAAAATGAGCTCTGGAGTGTATGTCGATGTTTGATATTATATCACACCTACTTATCAGTTAACAGTAAGCACACTTCGCGATAATAAGCAGGAGGCAGCTAAGAAAGGGGACGCGATCGCTGGAACATGAATTTTATCCAACTGACGCTTTGGATTCACGCTCGATCGCTTACTCGGGATCTGCAAGAGAAAGGGATACTGGACTCGGCGGGGTCTGGTATTTAAGGATACATCTGCTATGCAAACATTCGGTTGAGCCGTGGGGTCTGACCTCAGTCGAACTTAATGGCCGGATCTAGCACTGGAAGTCGTCACCCCTCACAGTTCGCAGATCACTACGACCCAGTGTCGAACAGCATGCTGTAAGGCAACTCAAGCTTGATAAGGAGATTGTTACGGCACCCACGGAAACGAGCATTTCACCATGTATTGACAAAGATGGACTATCTTCAGTAAAAAACTGAAGAAAGGTCTGTGACAGTCCGCCCGCGTAGTCGCGTGCAGGACCGCCTATTCGTGCACCCTTCTATCCGCCTCACGCTCCCTGTCAATCGGTAGCTTCAACAGTGCGAGACTTGGCACCAGCAAGGTGAGAGGTCGAGGATAATTGACGCTGCGTCCTCGATTGCTCGGCTGGGTAAGATCGCAGTTCGTAACCTGACATTTAAGTCAACATTGTTTACGTACTTGTCTGTTATCAGTAGGTGTGTTTAAACTAAGTTACACAGTTCTCCCGCGTCGGTCAGGCTGGGGTGTAACGCATTTGGCCTCGCTTTCGGGAGCGTTGTTCGTTGTCTTACCATTGCCATACCCCCTGCATATACTTACAGCTTACTTAAAGCTTGTTCCATCTAATCTGTATTCCCTGACTTTTGATTTTGGGACCTTCGTGTTGTCAACTATAATACTGCGACGATCGACGACTCCTGAAGAATGCTACTCTTCCTTCTTCTCAATACCCTATTATAGTCAAGCATTGACGATGAACAATCTTCCACCAGAATTTCAGCATATTTTGACACGCGTTTCTGGTTTCTTTTCGGCTATCCAACTTACGCAGATGATCGGACGGCTTATGGAAGTGCACACCCTCGCCGAACCGTCACTGCCAGTGTTCTCAACTTAATCTGTCTCTTCTGCGTCTCTTCTCTCATGCTTGAAGTCCGAGGTTGTGAAGCTCGCCCGTGATATGACTATCCTTCAAAAGCAAACAGCCATCCTTTCATCCCGGATTCCTCTGAGGTCATGTGTCTGCCATGTCAAGCCTACTCCTTCATTTCGTCCCAACATAGCCGCCACCTACCTTTGGTGCCAAAGCCCGTCGCTGTCCATTCCCCTGCGTTTTCGTCTACTAGCAGGACAAACGGATCAACTCGAAGGTCAGTGCAACCAATCTCTCTGGAAGCCCTAGCCCTGACCGCTCCTTCTATGTCTGCGATAACCGGAGTTGCAGACTTTTCCTGGTCAGGACTGGCACGCAGCTGAGTGTCATCCACTCCACAGCAGCCGATCATCTGCGTCCAACCCCGACCTCTTCCCCCAGGCCGTCAACAGCTCTCTGATCGTTACCATCGGTACCTGTTCTATTTCCCTGGGTATAGTCCCTAAGGTCGTCAGTGATGACTGGCGCTACTGCGGTGACTACCGGGCCTTAAACAACGTCACAATCCCGAACCTTTATCCCCTCCCGCATCCGCATCGCCTCTGCCCTGTCTTACAGTAGTTCTGTTCCTATAAGACTCAGAATGAAACGCTTTTATGAATACAAGAATAAGGCCTTCACCACTAATGTCGACATTTACTGTTGCACATTTTCCCAACCTGTCTTTATTTCATTTCTAAGCTGGCGCTTCGCGCACCTCACGCACTCGTATCACATGCACTAATTGGGAGGCGTTGCACTCAATCAAAACGTGACAATGCACATTTCCACCTTTTGGTCAACCGACGGTTTCTTTGAAAGGACAATAGAGGATTGATGCGTTTCACTGTGTTTGTATAATGGTAGAGGGGCGCTCACTGATCATTTCTACGGAACTCACTCGTCCCGTTGTGCATTAGGGCTCTCTCTCGAGTTCAACCAACAGCCGTACAACGGCGTATGATATAGGCAGAATGGTATTACCGACAAAGACAATGGAGACTGGAATGGCCATTTCTGGCTCACTGGCCGTCGTCAGCCAGTCATACCCAACCTCGAAGTGTGGAACACGAGGTTCCAACTCGCGACGTATTAGTTAGAAGTCTAACGCCTCTAACCACTGTGCCACGGGCCCATTGTCCTGTCGGTTGCGATCGGGAATATACAATGGTGTTTGTATCGCGTTCATCATCTCCCGAAGAAGACGAAGAAGAAGAGAGGGCGAATTCATGCACGTTGATTTGACCACAATTACGCCGACCCCAAAGGGAACAAAGGTCACGCAGGCCTGTCAGCGGTCAGTCCCGGGGAGGTCTAAGTCAGTCAGCGGCAAACAGGCAGGTCGAAGTTCGTGCGTCCAGCAAGGCTATAATACGAGGCAAGCGGCAAGACTGAACAACTCAAGACCGACAAGTGCAACAATTACGCTACTCCGATGATGGAAACGATGAAGTTTCCGAAACGCCAGTTCGAATACAATATGGTCCATGAATTTGCCCTCTATTCTTCTTCGTCTTCTTCGGGAGATGATGAACGCGATACAATGTCTGGACCTCGAATCTTTACGCATATCAATGGTGTTTGTATAGTCCTAAGTATTGAACATGAGCGCCAAGTCCGTCTGCCGAACTATTTAATCGCTGGGACCAATGCTTACTTTCTCAATCGGGACAAAAATTTGTCTGTTTACAAATGACATGCAGTAGGTGACCTGTCTGAGGAAAAGGTGTCCGAATTTACGAATAATTGGTAATCACTTGCAAACCGGCACAAATAAATGGACCCAATGTCTATATTAATAAATAACAACTTTACGGGAATTGGAAACGTAAAAAAGATATAAAGGGTAATGTTACGTTGTGTAGAAATACCATTTTTTAGAAAAGCGAAAAATCTCGAAAACGCCAGAAGTGGTTGTAATTCAGTAAGCTTTGTTTCGATATGTACAAAGAGCCTGTTCGTACAAAACACTAAGTAAACATGACAGCACAAATATAATTACCTCTGAAAATAATCTTCTAATGAAGTTTACATTTGAATATCCTTTAAGAGTTAGTGAAATTTTAGGCATTGTAGATTGCCTACAATCTGAGCATAGATTCCAAAACGGTTTCCCGAGAATTTGTTGTACTTTTTCGCTTTTGTATCAGTTGAGATGTGGTTTACTTAGGTAAACGGGATTTTGCTTAACTTCACCGATAGGTACATCATAGGGACAAACGTTTCGTAAGGTCGTATGTTGCCAGATCGGTCGGTGGCCAATAAATTGAGATGGAATTGACAGGTGTAATCGCAAATATACCATGCTGTGTATATAAAGAGAACCCTTCTCCCATGAAATAAATTTGCAATTTTCCCTCGTTCTGGATTGCGTTTAGCTTCAGATCGGTCTTCAGATAGCGCTGAATACTTCATGACTTCCAGTTTATGTCCGAAAATACTTGGGTCAAGACTTATTGGCACTCATTATAACCTTAGTGTTCAGCTATCACTCACATAATTGCAGATTTCCTCTGATGATTCATTAATTCGTTTCGTTTTTCTTAGTATCTCAGTGTGGAGGTAATGTTAGCGACCAAGCGCGGACAAGGCAGCTTGAATAGGTTGACCTTTACCGTATTTTTTCGAAGCAAAATAGTCTTTTGGATGGATTTTTTGACGCAGTTCATGCCACGCGTGAAGTCGCCAGACAAGAGAAGGCGAAATCTGTGAGGCGTTTCTACAGTTATGATTTAACCACATATTTCCACCCCTACATAGAACTTCAAGAAACTCCATATGTTTTATTCACCTTGACTTTCTGAAAACGCCAAGCACAGATAGTAGCTAGGGGCGTGAGGATCATCTGACATTGAACAGGACAGCAAAGTGACCCAGAACACTGTCACACTTCCTCACTTAAATGCTCACGTGACTATGTGTGTGTGTGTGTGTGTGTGTGTGGAGACCGTTTTACTGCCACTTTTCTCGTTAGTAGAGTCTGCAAATTATTTTCCGAGCGATATGCTTTGTCGACGTCGCCCTGGAAATTCGCCCCCAGTTTCCGGCGCTGACTCTCATGGCCTGAAGTGCTTTTTGACATAATCATGACATCAGTCTCAAAAAAAATTTCGGGCATGTTCTGCTGGCGCCAGCTACCTGCCTGGATTTACATGCGTTCCTTACGAATGTCCAGCCAGTCTTTAAGTCTCTACCGCGAGTTTTATACTCTTGTCAAATGTCTGTCCATTAATAAGGTAGATAATCTCCGGTTAGTAGGAGCACCTCGTCGTCGCAAGGTCGGTCGATAATTAGGCAGCTTTTACCATCAAGTCAACAATGCCTTGCCAAACAGTGGCAGTCACTTTGCCAACTGGAATAGAGATGGATAGTAGGACGCAGGCGATAACAGCGGAGGAACGAAACGCAGTGAACTGTGGATTGGATACGGCAAGATTATCATGGTTCTCTTAGCAATTAAGGAAACGTTCACCTGGGGAATGTTTAAACGATGTTAATATTAGCACACAAAGCGATAGGTACCAGAATCAACTTGCCGCCAATTTTTATAAAGACTATAAATAGTGTTAAATCGTGAGACACATGGCGTAATGAGTAACGTGCCTCTTCTCACATGCGGAGATCTGCGGCTCGATCTCCGGTGAAGCACTGACGTTCTCTACCGTGGTCGTAACCCAAACCCATTTCTAACTTCCAGGCGTTGGAACAGACCGGATACAAATAATTCCAGTCCTAGTGATAGATTCTCCATAAGAGTTGTTGCTCTCAAAAGCAAATTTTAGGTAGTTTCTGGCCACCACCAACACCTCCTTCTAAACAATGAAATGTGAAGTGGACACTGTACAATAATCGTGGGGAGTTTGCCTCGATAGGTACTCAGAATATTTTACGTGATCTTGTTTACGCACCAGTCTCTTCTTCCCAAGCCAGGAGTGGAGAACGTATTTCAGCGTCCTCAGCAATTACGGACAATAGCATACTTCAACTATTCCTCAATTAGGGTCTGACCTTGTGAATCTTGGAGGCGGGACACGACAGCATGGATCCCTGTGAACCAGGTAGCCTCGGGCTAAATTCTGGGTGGAGTTAGGGTTAGATTTAAACTTAGGACACAGGAGTAGGTAGTCCCCGGAATTTAGCTCAAGGCCACCTGTAACACGGGGGTTCTTATTGCAGCGTCCAACCGTTCCGAATTTCCGGAAACCCCAAACGGAGAAGGCCGGCTGTGTAAAATCATGGGACCTGGACGGCCACCCTACAGACCCTCCGGCCAGCAAATCCGCGGCCGAATACCTCGTTGGGGTAATCACGCACGACATTGACATAAAGTGGAGCAGTTCTGTGCCGTCAGGACTAAAATGGTCAGTTTTGTCGCACCTTAATCATCTGTGTGCCGTCGTCTTCAGATCAGCTGTCCGTTCGGTTGTTACTATTGTGTGAGGCGCCGACAGCTGACCGGGTTAATGGGCCTGGTGGTAAGAGAACGTTATCGATTCAACGCGACTCGATGTTGTAGTCTGATTGACTAGACCCGACAACCCTGTTACTGGACAGCCATTTGCCGAGTCGACTAAGGCGCACGCACGCACGCACGCACGCCCACCGTGCAGATTGTACGCTCATTGGTCAGCGAATCATGCGGCGTACTCCGTCGGCTATGTACTGATGTGATATGATATCGATGGAAATATTTACGGATACCTGAAAAAAAATGAGTGAGATTAAATTAGTATGCCATTTCTAAGTTCATCCGAAACTTTGAGATTGTCAGTGCAGTGGCGACGCAATAACCGCATAAAAATAACGGATGTTGCCCTCTTTACGGCTTCCTTACTATGAGGGGCGGCGGAGTCACGTGTCGCCCGTCTAGGACGTCGACTCTTGGTGTTATTTGGATCGACCATGGAAAGGACTGTCTTGAGTGGGTGTCTGTAGTACCTTTCACTCCTTTCGAAAGGTTTTCTGAAGAAAGTGGCTAGTTAGTATATGAGCAACAAATGTTCCACCCCTACCTCTATTAATTTTCACCGTATCAATGATTAGTTTCTCAGATGAAAAGGTCACCATTTCCCTACCACGTTTGTGAGCTTCGTCAGTTGTCCATTAAGGGCCCTTTAAGTCGGGCCTAGAGGCTGCGTATTCGTCGCAGCAGCTTAGTGCATAGGAAGACCCCAGCCACTACGACCTCCAGACCCAGCCCCAAATGGCAAGAGGTGAGGTTGGACGGCGGTAGATAGAGCACTGTATTCTGCACAGAACGGTCTGATAGTAGGTTGGAGGAAGTTGGCGACCGGAAGAGCGCACCTGTCCGGCGCCGCAAGAGCGGGCAATCTCAGTGACAGGCCGTCGTCATAGTGCCTTGGGCGAGAGTACGTCTGGGTCGGCCTTGAGGATGACTGGTAGAGAACCAGACGGCCAGAGGTAAACGCGTGCAAGTACGCACGAGAGGCGCGGCAGGCTTCCGGAGTACAGCCTCTATGTCTATTCCCGGGAGAGCCAAGCGATCACAATCCTGCCAAAGGTTGTCATACGGTTCTTTCTTTATGAAACCTGTTTTCGGTTGTATTTTTTAAAGAAAACAGCAAGTGATGATGTCATTGCCTGAGAAAAGTTGTACATTCCATTTCGTGTTGTTTACATCTGCTTTAGCAAGTTCTCATCTAAATTAGCTGTATAGTAACTAGCAACGATCCCTACAAAACGCATAAAGAAGTGGTTTGGTTTGGTAATTATCTACTGCGCTGTTTATATTATTTGAAATGACTGGAGAAGCCTTTGTCCACAGGAAAAGAGTTACTGCTACGATATCCTCCATCCTCATTAAGCTGCAGGCAGAAATGTTCTAATTGTCGTCATTAACATTCCTGATGGAGGAACCGGACTTCCATTTCGACTTTCTGAGTAAAATTGACTCCAAATTAAAAGAAATGGCGGACTTCAGCTGCGTTTATGTGGTGCAGATGTCTGAGGATGTTATGAAATAGTTTCCAGAGTAGGAAACGAGCACGACTCCTTCAAATGCTAGCTAGGCCTCTCCTTAGGCAGTTCTGTTCTCACTCCACCTCACGTCTATCTTCTCTAACACTCTACCGAACTGTGACTGTTAAGTAACGCATAAATTCTCACCATCGTGTCTAATTCCAGGCTCATGAACTAATGACATTGGAGCAGCATCTCGAAGCAAAAGATTCCTATGGGATTAAAGTTTTCTTTCCTTTCCGAGAATTATATTGGGACCTTTTTATAGTTACTTTCCCCGCCTGCTGGGTACATTTTGCCTATCTTTTTCAGGCTCCATTGAATTGGACACGGAGAAGTACTCTCACAGACCGTTTTGCCTGTTTTTGGGACTTTTGAGGCTACTAGAAAATAATTTATTTCTTCGTAACCCAACTTCGTATGTTATTTGTAAAGTATCGAACGTCGCCAAGAATTAAAGTAGCATGGTCTCAGGTGTATTTGACGCTCTTCAGATTGTTACATTCATCGTTTCTGAAGATTCTCAAAAAGCCGCAGGAGGTGGCATCCACCGTTGTGTGTTCCATGAAGTTTGCCAGGTTAAAGATGCAGCAGTTGTAGCAAAAAATGTATGCAGAGCTTGTCAGCGAGCATCAGCTTTACATAAATGTCCAAGGAATTTGCGAATCTCCAATCAAATAATTTAAATATAACATTTTATTAATATAACAAGAACAAATCTTCATGGCTAAAGTCTACTGTTGGCAGTTTGAACGCCTGAACCACCCGCTTATCAAAAAACATTCAACGTGGTTAAATAAAATGGTGCTACTCCGCAGCATGATAACGCCAGACCGCATTTAGCAAGAAAGGCTCAGCAGGTGGTCGGGAAGTCAGATTATTGTTTGTTTAGACCTCATTGACGCGTTTTGAATGGTAAGTAATTCCGAGATATTGAGGAAGCAAAGTCTGAACGGCCAAACTGCATTAAAATCAGCTGCCAATTAGCATGCATCGAAGTAGGGGGTGCCGTGAACGGAGACCCACGTTGTAGTTGTACGGTCACGCCAGGCTTGTCGATGCGGCTGGACGACTTTCACTGTCAAGTATTACCTGCCGCATATACACTACAGGCAATTGCCATGCAGGGAGATGTGACATAGGCGACGCCAACTGGGCCTGGTAGTGCAATCACTACTAGGGTAGTAAGTACCTACAAACCCTATACCGACAGTCCCCGTTAAACGCATCGATGGACTTGGTTTCGCCCTGCCCAGCTCTCATCTGTGGTCCCACGGCGGTCACGCACCGCAAAACTTCTTTTGACCAGTGGGCTAAGTCAATTAAAGATGTTCGGCATGCGTTGGTCTTCACATTCCCAACCTCCCTCTCCACCCCTCAAACAAAGAAGCCCTCCGAATAAGGCGATATGCAATTTCATAGGACATTCAGGATAATTCAGGTCGTCTTCCCACTAAACAAATGCCATGAACCACAGTGGAATTTGGCAGCTGCATGAGATGGATACGTAGCCCTGTCTAGGGGTAGAAATGTTTGCCCGCTCGAGGGAGTAGAGTCAGAAAGTTGCCCCATACATTGACGATAAAGAACGCCGTCAGCAAGCTGGCCATGACCTTGGACGCAAAAGTGCGGTCGAGAGAATATACAAAACAACAACCCCCATCGCCGGACCTCCCGGTAGGCTGCCAGAGCGACACTGCTCACTGCCAGGGAGAGAGTGCTCGCTCGCCGTCGGATTGGCGGCTGTGTAGCGGCGGCTTTGGGGACGGGCAGGTCCTACCCATTGCGACCTCCGGGCCCGATACCGAATGGAAAGTGGATTGATTGGGCACCAGTTGTGAGGGTATTGTATTTTGTGCTGAATGATTGGAGTACAGATTCGAACAATATGACACCCGGACGAGAAAAAACGCCCGGCGCCGCGAGAGCGGGCTTCCTCACTGACAGTGGGGCATGCGTTACAGCGCCCTGAGAGAGAATATGTCTGAGTCGCCCTTGAAGGCGGTTGGCCAAAAATCTGGCTAACACACGTACGCACGATAGGAGCAACGTTGCGGCAGGCACCCGGAGTATGGCCTCTACATATACGTACACATTCAGGAAAATTCAGTCCGTGTCCGTATCTTTTCTGCTTGACAATTTCTAAATCGCACTGACTGTCTACTGTGGGACTGGCTGCAAAAAAGGATCACCATTAACTCCATGATGTCGAAAGGCTGCTGATCAAACCTTCGCTGACAGTGGACGATTAGAAAGCGCCCAAACCAGCGATCCAGAACCTCTGACTTCTCCGATAGCAGTCCTGTCCCATACGAACTGGGTAACTGTAAGGTGCCGGTAGGCTACGGGTTAGAAGCCATCTTCTTGACCTGAATTACTGCACTCCATTCCGATCAGCGTACTCGAGAAATGCCTCTGTTCTGCAGGTTTTCTGCATACGGTGAAGTCTCGATGGTAGGGTAAATGCATCTTTCTTTTCTCTGGGGTAGCAAATAAACAAATTCCCTTCTTTTTCATCGAACCAGTCTTCATGTCCTCTGAATTACAATGTATATCCAGGCGGTTGCGGGGAAGAAGCCGCTGCGCTGAACACAGCAACGTGGAGGCAGGGGTTGGCATCCGGTGGGACCAGAGTGAAATGACTACCTTCTGCGGCTAGACCTTTTGTACGACTAGTAACCCGTCAATACCCGGCCCTACCTCGAAGCTCCCGCGCAAGTAGTTCATCTGTTGTAAGCAAGAGAGACTTTTGCCGTCTCGGGGTGGTGCCGGTAACTTAACTCTAATACGACTCGCGTAAAGGAGTGTTGCGACATCTACCCCCACCATGCTGCCCACACCCATCGTGTTCCAGTGAAAAGCAACTGCAAATGAACTTATCCGCAGCAGCGAGCCTCCCAAAAAGCTTTATTTGTGCAGCACGAACTCGGGGTAGAGTCTCCACACCTTTTACGACAGTGGCCCCCTACGGACTTGCGCGTGACACATTCTCCTGACCGGCACCTCCCATCTACCGATGCTGGGGAGGGCGACGTGGATGTGTACACGCTCGCGTCACCGACATCTGCTGGACCAGAGTGACGCGCTCGTGACTGTGGAGATGTGCGGTGTCGAGTACTAGACGGATTACCACATTGACACCACCAAGGTGAGCCTCCAACTGCAACTGCGCAGGTGATTGCAAGATAAGTTAAAGTTAGGTAGGGCAAATAACCTGGTACGGCCGAGTACCGATTAAATGTCAGCAACTGTATAACTCGGAAGAAATGTAAACCCTGGAGACGCACACTAATGTCGAAGCCCAGCGGGGTACCATCTAAGCCACCGCGCTGGGGACTCTTGGCCGTGCACGCCGTCAGCACTAGGGTTGGTTTGACGGCAATGACAAGTAAATCCATACTCACCTCTCCGAGAATCGGAGGCTGCACGCGACCCACACCATCAATAGCAACGATGGCTGGTTCTTAAAGCTTAGCAGATGCGCATATGTGTCGACCGTCGCGAGGTAAAGGACTTCCTCGTTGGTATTACCGATAAAGACAAGAGAGACTGAAATGGCCATTTCTGGCTTATTAGCCGTCGTCAGCCAGTCATACCCAATCCCCGAATTGTGGAACACTTGGGGCTCGATCCCGCGACCTCTAGGTTAGAAGTCCTACGCCTCTAACCACTGAGCCACTGGCTCGTTTTCCTGCGATTGCGATCAAGAATATAGAATGACAGAGGGACGCCCACCGATCGTTTTTACGGAACTCACTCGTTCCATTCTTCCCATATCACGCGCCTCTGTGCGGCTGCTGGTTGGGCACGAGAGAGGGCCTCAAGGCACAATGAGACGAGTGGGTTCCGTAAAAACGGTCGGTAAGCACCCCTCTACCATTTTTTTCGCTGCCATTAGGGTAGCCTGTGGTCCACGAGCCAAGGGACCGCGTAACTGCTGGACCAGGGTGGAGCAACCCTCTTGACGGGGAAGTCACGGACCCTGGAGAGCTGGGTTCAGCACTTCCAGGGTCGTCTAGATTATCTACCCACAACCTGCAAAGAAACCATCAGCCGAATTTTCCAAACGGTCCCCCTCCTCCATTTTCTCGTCCTGAGACAATCAGAGCAGTGAAGGAACCATGCAGTGGAAAATCACCTGGAGCAGAAGCAGTCACAGCCAACGTCCACAAACACGGCGACCCATGACTCATGGAAAGTTCACCTCATTTGAGAGCATCGTTTGAGAGCATCTTTGAGGATATCCAGGGCCACGACCTATTGTTTGCGAACGACTGCGCGCAAAAATACCACGACGGGAGAGTATATGCTGCGGAATGCAGACCTCTTTGCCCACAGCTGCTCCAGCTTTGGAACCACCGTCAGCACGGAGAAAGAAGTGAACCTGCACCGGCTGGCTCGAAATACTGGCTACACCCGCTGTCAGCCAGTCATAACCTTGGCCACTGGCTGGTAGTAGAAGTACAAACACACACGGCGCAGATGGTCACCAGCGGGGTCTACCAGATGGACCATAAGTACTTCGTCAAACCGAAGTTCACCAGTTCCTCGCCATCTGTCATTCTCTGCGGAAAAAAAATCGTGCAGTACCAGAGATGCCGTGTTCAACTTGTAATATCGACCTTTATGCGCGCGCATGAGTGATAATTGGGAGAAAGAGGGGAGATCACCTGTCCCAAGTGGCTGTGTGCAGTTACGATACTGGACACACCTTTCCTTGGGTCAAAGCTCGCTTTCTTGGCGTCTGCCAATCCAACAAAGGCCAACACAGACGCATGACTCACGCCGTATGCAAAAATCTCGAGGGATAGAAGAGATGACGGGCTACAGAGACCGCTCACTGGCACAAATGATGCGCGCGTATGGGCTTTTCGGGCACGTTTAAAAAGTTAGCTGCTTTAACTAAATACTTAATTGTGACAAACTTGGCGGCGTCGGTGAGATTCAGACCTACGACTGTAAGAGCACGGCTAGAATACATCCAACGATCAACCAGACCACCTTAATTCCTCTTGCCTGGCAGTCATCTAGTGGATTTTAGACTGACTGCTTACGAAATCCTGTTTCAGTAGTCAGTCTACTGTGTCAGGATTGAGTGGATTTCACATGATGTAGTAGGTTGAGCAGGTAGTTTAGTCAAAATAGGGGAAACCTGGAGGTCATTGGTCGGGAATTTTAGCTCAGATGATCAGAGCTTTGGTTGCAATACTGGATTGCCCCTACCTGTTGGTGGTGGAGGACTCAGCTATGGCAGATGACAATGCGAACTGCGATCGGTTAGTCCAGCTTTTTGGCTTCATTCACACATCGCTGTTTTACATCAGCTTTTTGCGGTTCAGACAAGTGCAGGAGCAAAACTGAGAAAAAGAAGTAGTCCGAGCTTCCATGTTGCGGTTACTTTATGCACAGTGAATCAGTTTTTCCATGTTGGCTCCTCATACGTATTCCTAAAGGAGGTGACTTCAAAAAGTATCCTTCCAGAAAACATGTTAGACCCACCACAACGGTGGCAGTCTTCACCTCCAACCATTACCAATCATGGAGATATGCACACTGGCAAAGCTGCAGATGGCCCCAGAAAATACGGAAGTATTTTCGGTCTGACGGCTGGACAACAAAGGCCCCGGAGAGCAAGCCACTTGACGCCGAGGCAGGCGTCGACAGCGGGGGCGGCATCGGCCACGCCCGACTCCCGAAGCTTGGGCGCGCTCGACGAGGCCTGTCTGTGTGCCTGAATCCCCGCGTGCTTTGCAGGTGTTCGCGTGTCGACGCGGCCGGCTGACGTCTCGTCGACCTATTGGATGAGCCGATTCTTAGTCAGACACTGACTATTCGTCGGCGGGCGCGACAACTCTCCTGAACCAATCAAAACACCTAAGCGCGATACCTAATCAATGTCACGCGTTCTCGCCACACGTAGGCGCGCGCGTAAGCCCTCACTTTCCACGGATTGTCTCCACCACCGCTGCGCTTGGTGTCGTCTCTGTGCTCGGCCTGTTTGAGGGTGGATTCCTATCTGGTTTGCAGTCAAATGTTGCCTAACGGCGGCAATTAATTCCTACACAAAACGGACATTGACAAAAGGATTATGGCTAATTCCGTATCTCCTTATCCAACAGATGGGCTTTCTGGCAACTGTTACGACGGACTAAGTGCTGTCAATGGTCTGATTGTTGATGGAGCCTACCTGGATGGGTCGTGGGAACTGTGCGTTCACGTCGAGGACGTAAACAGCGATGTCAGCATGCGAGTGCGGGGTGATATGAGCCTCGGCGGCCTGATGCATCTGATCGTTGAGTCAATTGATGTCAAACAGTCCTGGTCCGACCACGCCATCTGGTGGCCTCAGAGAAACATGTGGCTCCTTCACACACGGACTTCACTTGATCAGTACGGTGTACAATCTGATGCTCGATTGGTTTTCCGTCGGACGCATGGGAACTTGCAGGTCGTCCTGCCATCCATGGCGACGCTAGTCTTGCGTGTTAACTTCGCCAGTCGCGTTTTCTCCGTAGTAGAGTCCATCTGCAAAGAGTTGTGCATCCGTCACCACGAGGAATTGTCCCTTATGTTCCCGATTAAGCGTGAAACCCTCAAGAGCAACTCACCTTTACCCGTCATTCGGCATGGCGTTAGGAAGACTGGTCCGCTTACCGCTATTGGCAGCGCGCGCTCAGACATGCCGTCGGTCCACAATGGCCTCGGTGGGGCAGTATCCACCATTCGCTTAACCGGTGAACCTGCCTCACCAAATCCCTATGCGACCCTGCCATATGGTTCTGCTACGCTTATGCGTCGCCAGTCAGACAATTCCTTGGACGAAGAACGGTTGGATATTGCAAGCTTTGCAGACTGTGGCCAGCGGCGGCCAGCTAAAACAGTGTTTGCAGAGGAGTGGCTTTTGAAGCCGAAAAATGTCCAACAGAAGGCCCGGATGGATGGCAGTTGGTTGGACTCCTCTCGCTCCCTCATGGAGCATGGCGTCGAACCTCCACCCCTCGTCGGGGGCTGTGCTGAAAGCTCCAAGCCGCCCACACTGTATCTTCGTTTTAAGTACTACAGCTTCTACGATTTGAATGTGAACTATGACGCCGTGCGTATACACCAACTCTATGAACAGGCTCGTTGGTCCCTTCTGTCTGGAGGCATCGAGTGCACGGAGGACGAGATGGTCGTTTTTGCATCTTACCAGTTGCAAGCGGAGCTGCAGTCTCAGGCAGCCGCCAACTTTAGTTTCCCAAATTTTCCCAGTGGCACTGGTACTCTCGCCCATTATGCCACTGTTGGTGGCGGTGGGTCTGCTAACTTTAACACTTTGGGATCTACGTATGAAACTGGTGGTTTCAGTCCAATGACCCCGGACTACACTCTGAACAGTCGCCTCGCATCTCCGCGTTCAGCTGGTGGTTCTCTAATGCGTCTGCCAAGTCTGGGTGTGGTGTCACCCATTCGCCCCCTTAGTCCTCTCCTGGACTCCCCTCAGCGTTCACCTTTTCCGGAGGAAGGAGAAACGGAAGACATGGATGAGATTGACTATCTGTTAACGAATCTGGAGCAGTCCTGTAATGTGACTCGTGACGTGTCAAATCGTAAGGGGACAAACAGACCTAATGCTCCTGAAGACAGTGTGGACTCAACTATACCCGTCTTACAGGACTTCATCAAGGTTTTCCGAGACCGAGTTCTTATGATGCGTCGCTACAAAGAGATGTGGGCGGTTGTCAGGAATGGCAATCTTTACCTCTACCAGGACTCTCGCAATACGAGCACGCCAAACGCCGTCTACGCCCTTCGTGACTGTCTGGTTAACCCAGACGTGAACTCAGCCAATATGCGCTTCGATGTACGGCTTTTGCTAGTTGCTGATCCAGATTCGGCCTCGGCTGCTCTTGGCACCGCTACCACTGGGCGCAAAGGAAGAGCCAGGGAGGAGATGTACCTGCGCTTCCATTCGGCAGAACAGTATGCCAAGTGGGTTGCCGCCTTTCGACTGGCGGCACGCGGGAAAACTCTATCTAGCAGAACAACCTACGACCGCGAGGTAGAGCTAAATCTGGATCTAATCAGGAAGCAGGCCTCTCGGCCCGTGCCTTCTCTCAGCCCAACTGATCTGGCAACCCACTTGGATGATCTGACGGACTACTGTGCTGAACGCATCATCAGGAAGGCCAAGTCCAAGGAAGCCCTTCGACAGCGTATCAGTGAGACTCATGCCGAGTTGCGAGACCTCTCTCTTCTAGATGCCAAGCTCAGATATATTCAAGACTGGCAACGGCTGAATCACTTCGGTCGTTCCTACTTCATCGTGCAGTTCGATAAGGGCAACAGTTTCGGTCTAGGCGTTGGGAATTCAGGTCTCTTTGCTAACCCATCACCGCCAGAGGACATTATCGCTGTCCGTCAGGGTCGCATCGAGGTTGTCTCGTCAACTTCCGAGGAAGCCATAATGGCTTGGAATTTCACCAATCTGCGCTGTTGGAATGTGAACTGGGACAATGGACGAGTGGTTTTGGAGTTCAGGAACGGCAAGGTCTCCTTCAGGCCCCTCAGTGCCAACTGCAAGACCGTTATGGAGTGTATCGGAGGTTATGTGTTCCTGAGTCAACGTACACCGGAGAAGAACCAAACCATCGATGAACGCGTCTTTCACAAACTCACGGGTGGCAATGATTAGGCCGCATTTTTTTTCTTCGTGCCTCTTCAGGCGAACGGGTGTTTGCCCTGAGATGTGTGCTTCTTGCCAGTGCGTCCGTTGTCTTTCCTGGCCATACCCCCACGCTATCCACAAATCGGAGGATTTTTTTGTCATATACATTACCGCCGTTATCTGGTGTCGAAACTCCCTGATGCAATAACTTGAAGTATGTAGATCCATCCACTTCGCCCCTTTTCCCAAAAACACGCTGGCCCCCCACACCTTAAGCTTTTATAGATGCTGGCACGCAACACGCGGCAGTTGGTCCGTGTCAGTCGGAGATGACTGTACACCCACACATTGATCATGCCTTCTTACTGCGCGCCGACTGCACAAGTGTACACTTGCCTCTGCGGCTTCCAATTGCACTTAGGTGATTGCTTGCTTTGCGGCTTTCCTCTTAAAAACCCATAGTTTCGCGAAAGAATTCCGGCCCTCCCCCGGGTTTTACCCTGTGTTTGCGCGCTCTTGTTTCGGAACTCTGTTCGACCCTATAGGCGTGACAGCCTTGAAACTCTGAGGAAGAAGTCGGTGAGGAACTCCAAAGAGTCCTATTTTTTCTTATGTTCCTTGACCGGTCACCTGTTTATTTGCTACGTTTTTAACTAATTCCTCATCGGTTTTGCGAGAATGTGTCTGCTGTTAAATTATCTCTTGAGTCGACTTTGTTAATCGTTTTCCTTGTAGGTAAGGGTTGGCAACGAGTAAAACCGTGGGGAATTAAAATTGCATGGGATTTCCGTCCACCGATCTGACCTGGTTCTAGGCTGTTGCTCCACTTTGTCTTAGCCCTCTAGTATCCTTGCAGATGGTTCTATAACGACGAGCAGAAATATAATCCGGAGAACGACGAATAAGTCAAGACCGATCCTTGTAGTCATCACTAAGCTTATACTCTGGGAGCTTATGGGACAGCTGCACTTTTTGGGTGGGAGGATTTCCGGCGACTTCATCTCGGCCGAAGTTTTCCATCATTTTGCGAGCTTTCAGGCTTTCTAGACCATTGCTGTGGACGCCGGAAGGACCTTCAGCCCGTCGAACCGTCTTCTAGGGTCTTGTGCATATTGCAGGAGAGAAAAACGAACCGGACGATGGGACGAGTGAAGCCATCAGCAATAGCGTCGGGTAGGGCCTGTAAACTTCGACGGCAAGGATGGAGAAGTTGTGGTCCCTCCTTAGTTAGCTGGTTCGAATATCCTCTCAATCACCAGCAATCCTGTGCCATATGTTTTTGTGATTAAATGCAAGAATCCCGACTTGATCGACGGCGTTCTGCGTAGCTTTTGAACTCATAAGAAGTGGCAGGTTATGCCATCATTACGTGGTATCACCAAACCGAATGCTTGCCGGCTTTGTCTCGCGTCCAGAAAAGCGCTTTCTTCGTTCGTTTTGCCACTTGTCCTCCAGCGCTTCCTTGGGGACAAATTAGGCAGACAATGAAAGTCGTACAAAAATCTCCCTAATTGATAGCAGATTGTGCAGAAAGCAGTGGCAAGCAACCCGGCTGGCTCCAAATTGCCAGGTTTCGGATATCCCTCCAGCTGACTGGTTTTGACTTTAATTTTTTGCGCGGTCAAAGGCATTCCAACAACCGTTCATGAGACTACGTAGCGATGCTGCTTTACTGCTAGCACGTGTTTTTGCGTACTTAGTGTTTGTTTGTCAGGCTCGTAGAACAGTTGATATGGCAACTAGTCACTGTCATATTCACCCGCCGTAGCGGGCACTTCGGCTGCACGTGTAGGCGATAGATCGTTGCTTTGGGCCTGTGCCCGAGATCCCGATAGTCGAGTGTAATGGCGAATAAACCACAGGAAAGGCTGGCTAGACGTACATGTGGGTCTGACAAGAAGAGGGTAGTGGACTGTGGAAAACATGTGAGTAGCCCATCAGGATAGGTGGTGAACAGTTTGGGTCAGTAGTCAACGGTTCGAGGAGGCCTGCTTAGAGTTAAGGTGGGCGCAAGAGGAGGGGGTCATCTACCAGCGCGGGAGTACCCGCCGGAGTAGTGCGAGGTCGATCACGTGACCCAATAGTTCCCACGCTCTGGCTTCCTGCAAATTGCCGCAGCCTCCGAGCTCCACAGGAGGTGGGACATCCCCGCGCCCGAGCGGACCTTGGCTCGAATTTTGGGTGCTCACCGTGAGCAGTGCTCAACGAGGGCTCTGTAGCAGATTCCTGCCCCAGCGGACATTGGTATGTACACAGCTATCGTGTTCTCAACTTTACTTGAATCCAATATTCTGCACGCGTAACTGCCTGTACATTCACAAACACAATAGAACGTAGCTCTAATGGACCAGTCATCTCTAATTAGTCTGGCTAGAATGGTTATGGTAGAGGCTAAGAACACAACTTCTCGAGCGGTGTACACTTGTATAATCATGCTACCGGGTCTTCGTTTGGTCCTGCTGGAGACAATCTCCTTTGAGTGAGCGGCAAGTGTTCACAGATCCCCTGAGAGTTCGCACCAATACCACCACCTCCACTTTCGTGAGGTGGCATTATCCTTCAGTGCATTTCCCGGACACCCGTAACTCCCTAGGGTGCCCATGCAGAAACTGATTTTGCCCTCCATCGCACCGGATGGACATTCTATTGGTCTGGCTAAGGAGACAGAACAACGTTCCTCTTTTCTGTAAGTTAGGGCAGGCTTAATGATGTACGGGTACTGCCGTTTCCACTTAGCCTTCGGACAGATGGGCCTCTGGACGGTTCTGTTTTCGCATCTACGTACGAGAACACCCAGGAAAGCTAGCCGGTCGTTTTCTTGGGGTTTAATGGTAAATTTAGTTTGTGGTATTCGGCAGTAACTCATCATTCCCCGGCTCGTTTACTACGGCGTCGATATCATTCATATTTAACCTTGAAAATGTGCCGTTATGGTCTTTTTGGTCGTTCACGCTTGCTGTACAAATATACTAGGCCGTCAGCATCGGAATGGGAGATTGAAATGTTTGATGGCGTCACTAGGCCCTCTTCACATTTCTTGAAGGCCTCAAAGTCTAATATAGTCGCCTCCCATCAGCCTTCTGATGGTTCCATCTCACCCATTAGGATGATTCAACGATATTTATGTGAAGTGACACGAGAGAGGCCGGTTGCCCCCAGACGGAGTCCTCTGAGTTGTCCGTGACGTTTGGTTTTGAGTATGGCTCACCCGAAAACGATGAAGTCCACTAGGCCTGCGTCTCGGGGGTTGTAACAGGATTCCTGTTAAATCAGTCTCATGCGGTCGGCCGTCAGTTGCCTGAGGTAAGGGCTGTGGGCGACAGAGCTGATGGTTGCCTCTGCCAGTATGTTAATTACTTATTAGTGCAAGACACCTAGACGTTAGCATTTTACAGTTAAGGAAAACAGTTAGTGAAGTCTTGGTGAGGACGACTGGCCTTCTGACCTCACTGAAACTTGCAAAGACCAGAGTGACCTGGTGGCTTAGGAGCAGTCGGGTCCACACGAGTGCATGGACTTAGCCGTGCCAATTGCCGTCTTGGATCGTTACGCTGAACGATCCATGCAAGTAGTCAGGTCGTCGTATGATGCTTCTTGTTTATTGAAGTACCAGGTCGGCAAGTACTTACTTTTGGATGCCGAAATTTAGTTGTAATCGCGATCAATCTGTTGGCTTCATCAACGTCGAGAAACCCATCGCACTTCTCACTTCGATTATTGTCTGAAAACCTGACGAGAACATGTCAAGCTGGTCGATGGCCTCTGTAATTGATTACTGACTCTGAGACGCAAGGCCACCTGGTTTTCTAAAGTCGGCGGAAAATGGGACTGTATTTTCCCCCAAACTGAAGCCCTTAGGCACTACCTGCATCGATCCAACCTCGTAGGCTGTTAGAGGGAGGAGACTAACACTAGTGGTGAAGAAAATATCTGGCTGTCGCTTCGTCTTTCTTGTGACTTACGGAGCGTTTTCTACGAAGATATCGAGCAGTATAACGTGGGCTTCAGTAGTTTGTTCTGTTTTGCCTTCTCAAAACGTCACGAATTAAGTCCTGTTCTCCCACAGACTTAAGGAGGTGGAGGAGCGAATTGGCTCAAGTTGGACGCGTATGAACTGATAGAGAATAAGTCCACTTGCATGGTTCGTTCAAAGATACCATGACTTATGAGGATAGTACTGTTTAGAAGGATGGCGGCCATCGCACGTCGGTGGCAGGCAGATGCTGTTTACTATGCTATCCTCCGATTCTACTCATTGTTCACCGACAACTATTCCTCACTGTGATCAACCGCAGGACGTATTATCGCAAGGACAGCATTGTCTTCGTACCGGGGCCTCAGCAACTGGCGACATGACTGTCGTAGATACAAAACTGGTAACGAGCGGACGCGGACGCATTTCTTACTTCTTTAGCAAGCCGCGGGTGGTCTGCACCCCCCTAAGGACATCTTTTTACGTCCCCGTCACAGCATTGGTCAGTTAGTAAGAAAACAATGATAAATTCCGCACAATTTTGCCCTTTTTCGTGATTACTTGATAACCTAAAACTGATATAGAAAATATAAATGCCAACGTTCCCCTTTTTGTACCTACTGAACTCCCTACTTGGCACCTAAATTGACAATTCGCAGTGAGCTGGTTGACTTTCCCTTACATACTGTCATAGCCATTATAGTCTAGCATTCTAAACGGTATTCCAAGTCCAAAAACTCATGAAGAGTCGCTGACTGTAGTTATGAGCGTGTAATCACAGAGTCTATGGCCGATTGGGTCCTGATACTGTAACTGTCCTTGCTATTTCAGAAAGAAATACGACTCAGGTATGGACGACGTTGAGACGTCTTTTCTTTTTTATTTTAGGATCTATCTCCACTGGTATTTCTTAGCAAATAGGTGTTTTGACGGATTTAAATAATTCAGTTGACCCAACTGTGAAAAAGTTGGCGTCCTCAGGTGGCATTCTAATCCATGACAGCAGAGTCAAGGCTTGAGCACAACCAACGCTCTAACCATCCGTTCAGTGGATGGCGTAAACTGAGGGTCTTCCTTGATCCTTCTACTATCGGTATGCCATGTAGACGAATGTTAACTTTTTGGGTCTGTTATATTTCCCTTCTGTGGAATGAGCTCGATATCCGAACGTAGTGTATTCTCACTCCTACTGTCATATGGGCCGAAATTTCGACGAGACATCTGTGAGATGTTGGTTTGCAGGCTGGCATGTTATCGAAAACGCGCAAGGTGCTCTTCATGCATTAGGTGGCTTCTCATTCCAACTGCATATGGTACGTGCGCTTCCTGGTCTTTTTCCGCGTTAAACTCAGTCTGATATAAAGTGAAAATTACAGGGACATGCCATAAAATATGAAATAAGGGGCCCTATATGTGGCTGTATTTGTGACTTGTTAGCACTTTCCAAAGACGCCCTAATTCAATTCAAAATACTGTCGGAAAAAACTCGCACGTCCTTGAACTATTTGTATAAAAGTTGGAAATTAAACGCCTATATCTTGCTGCCGTCGTTAGTACTGACGGTTTGTGCGTTGGCGATCAGGGCAATCAACAGGATCCTCAGCACAGCAGCTGACAGTGAATGCGGCTGTCGCTTTGCTTGCGCTTCGTACAGGAGGACGCCTGTGTACCCCCGTCTGGAAATGTGCGGAAGGGACGCAGGAACTGGAGGCAGACTATGACCGACGGAGGGCCTAGCCTTTCAATTAGTCCTTTGCGTGGGCGGGGCAATTAAGCAAACAGTCACACGATCTGGTGGTTACGTCATCCTGCAGTTTTTGGCACAACAAGATGCTGCTTTTTGCCTGCAGAAAGAGTGTGATTTTGTGTCATGTTTGGTTCCACTGGAATCTACGTCCACAGCATCCAGTGGTCAAATTACGACTCTCCTTCCTACTCAGTGCTACAAATGAAGACCTATATGAGACACGAATAAGACCCTGGGTGTCACCGGAATTGTTGTGTCACGTTAAAGAGGCCATGCTTACTATCTGCAAAGGGGATGGGATGGCATGAGAGACGAGGACTTCAGACCATTAGCAGTAAGAGGGGGTATGCTGCGAGGTGGCACCGGCCCCGATGATCTTCACCTCATTCCGAAGAGACTGACAGAGTAAAACAATGAGATCCCCAGAACACGAATCTCAGCGTCCTGCTAAGATGGCAAAAAGTAGAACCTGCCGAAGATTTGGGGGCAAAGTCACATTAAATGACGCTCCTAGCAGAAATAAGTTGCGGTTGCACCACTAAAAATTCCCTTACTCATCAAGTAGGTCCAGTTACGCGGATAGCTGATCAAGTTTTCCGCCGTGATCTTTGTTCGTAGTAGTCCGACTCTGGATTGCGCTCCCAAAAAGCCTTGTCAGTGTTCATCCAACGTCAAATATGGGTCATGTTCTCCAGGATAGAGCTTGAGACGTCCTACTACTTACACCGGCTAGGCTGGCTGGTTTTATCCGACTCTGAAAAGAATTCGGATAGTTAGGCGGCTTTTAAATGCTTGTCTCCTCTTCTAGAACGGGCTTCAAAAGCCTTGTTGCGCGATTATAACGGTGTCTGCTTTCCTAACATACTGCTGTCCACCAACTCGTGATCTCACATAGACTGACGTTTGTCGTATTAAGTGGCGATTTTTGTGGCCAGGTAGCTCGCAGCGAAATTTTAACTGAGATTCATCTAGCAGAGGTTAGACTGCCTGTGCGTGACCGTACGCATGCCGACTTACGCACACTTATTTCTGGACTGACTCATCTAAACAAAATGGAATCTTCTTTATTCTTGAATAGCGTTGGTAACCTTTCTGATTTTTGCTCACTCCGGGTAGGCTAGTTGAAAGTTTGGAAATCTTCTCCTGTCATTCGAGTATTATCTACTCTCTTTTTCGGATATTTCACATGTTTTGGACGCCTGTAGTCTGACATGCCTTCTCCAAGAGAGCCTACACTTAGGGAGGGAAGCACAAGAGACAAACAATAAAAACGACGTGACACCACAGGCTACGCCTGTTTTATGCCTGAACGTCGCAAAAATAGACCCGATTTGACATTTTTGGGGGGAAGAAGGTGAGAAGTTTGAGAAGACCCCGATCTGGTCAGGTGGAAGGATCGAACATGCAGCTACTGAAAGACAATTCTAACCCGCGTCAAAGTCACGTCTTAGACTTTTTGCGGACTTATCAGAGCTGATTAAATCCATGCTTTTTGAAAAGAAAAGAACTTCACTGTGGACCGTGGGCGAATGGCCAAAATGACCTTTAAAATACGTGGTCGCGCACAATACACGGCAAGATATTTGAAAAGCCAGAATAGCTGATTGTGTGACGAGAGAAAGTGGGGTTTTCTTGACATGCGAAGGATTATGTGCATACGTCTTTCGTGGAGCCTCCTAAAGCTAAAATGCTGTAATTGGCTTTACAGGTTAGAAATGGGGGTTATTCTCTGTGTTGCATCAAAGGGCCTCCATTTTTATCTATGCAGTCTTGGGCAAGACAAGCATTTCACTTAGTTACCGTCTTATTTTTGAAGTATGATTTCTTAATACGTTTTCGGGAGTACTTAATTTCTTATCAACTGCGTTAGAAGGTAAAAACTCTGTCCAGATGAAGGCCTCGAATTATCTCGAGCCTTCAAATCTCTCGTTATCCAGGCATTCACGGCCTTTTGTCAGAAATATTAGGCAGAAGTCCACCTAACTCTCGTAGTTGTTGACTGCTGACCAATACTTCCCAAAGTGGACAGCACACACGCGTAAGGAAAGGGAAAATACGGTCGCAGGTTGTTCCTTTTTTCTCCCGTAATGTTGGCACACAGTCCTCACTGCATGTGTCCCCTGCAGCTCGGCGTCATTAAGGCATCTAACCCTGATTACATTTTTAGGGTCCACTTGCCTTGGAGTTAACATAAGTCACTACTTTATCGGTTACGTGCTGCTACGATAATCATTATTCTTAAACAGGACCACTACAATTAGGATGAAGTACTTCTACGGCACAAAAGTCCGTTTAGCCGGCCAAAGTCTCCGACTGTGTTGACCAGAGAAAGCCACAAAGTTTCTTTCTGTTTTTCTGAAAGTTCTTCATTATTGTCAATAGAAGCGGGAAGCAGAGATTCCCCGTTCCTCTTTAAGCTAACTGGTAGCTGAAATATAAACGGTTAGCAGACAGAATGTTATTTAGCTTACAACAAGAACAAATACAAACAAGCAAGAAGAAGCCAAGAGCAAAGACAACAGATTAAGATTCGGCATAACTGTGGGGTCATTTGCCTTTTGGCCTCCTGCAGGGTTGCAGACGAAGCCCGGGCGAGATCTAGGAGATGCCGAGGCGGTGATCCGCCCGGCCAGCGATGGTGGGAGGGAAATTGAGTTACCGTGTGTAAAAATGTCCACAAGGATACCCTCACCTGGTTTAGCCTGCCGGTCGAGGCGGTTAACGGGATGTGGCCGCTAGTCAGAGCCTAGATTCGGGGAGCCACATGTGAGAGTTTTGTGTCAGTTAATGAACGCTCGGCGTAGTCTACACCTGTAAGCAAGTGAGTGGACCACTACGACCGTCACGTGGGTCCACTACTGGACATCCCCACAGCCCGCAAGGAACCCAGTACTTTAATGACTCCCTCATCGTCCACCTACTCAAATGTGAAAGAAACCGGCGACACTGCCCTAATCACAGATCTCTCTCTCCCCCCTCTCTCTCTCTCTTCAACACTATGGATAATATTTTCGCCCCAGTCCTACTCAATCCTCTGAACGCGCACCTCTAGCAGAAACACCTTCCAGAATCACAGTGCATATCGCGGGAACCGCGTAATTTCAGCGGGCCTAGTCAATCGATAACGCGATCCCACGGTTAGACCAAGTCGAGAAAACCCAGGCGAAATAATCACGCCAGAGAAGAGCAAAGGCAGTGGGTGAAAAGTCAGTGAAACTGAAACTCACACGAGTTAAATGCCGCCACACCGTTAAATAAACACAAACTTAGACAAAAGTGAATGAATGCGACTTTGGGAAATTCTTAATAAATGGGATAATTGTAAGAAGTTGTGTATAAACAAAAATACGACAAAGGGCTGCCACATAATCACGGAAATGAACATCGCGATTTGCCAACTGCATGAAAAGCGCCAGGAAGTGCAGACCAGACTCCGACCCACTTTCGTAGATCAGACGAAATCCCTCGACAGAGTGAATCGTGATGAACTCTGGAGAATCAGCCTCAAATCCGGAGGTCATGAGGGATTTACCCAAAGGATAAAGCAACTGAAAGGCCGGCTGATGGTTCGCGTCGCGGGCAACAGGGCAGTCGTTAAAGCATTTGCAGTGACAAACGGGGTGAAGCAGGGCTGTGCACTCGCTCACACCTTCTTCGGCCCTACGTTCGTCGGCATCTTGATAGACGCCTACCTTAAGGGGCAGCCTGGAATCTGTATGGCCTACCAAACTGATAGACAACTGTTAAACATTCGGCATACGAGGGCAGCTACAAGAGTTTCAAAGGCCACTGTCTAAGATCGCTTATTTCGGATGACTGTGCGCTGAATGGCACAACCGGGACGGACATGTAGCGGAGCGTGGACCTTTTATTAACACCGACTGTTCAAACTTTGCACTGATCATTGGCATTGAGAAGTCAGTGGTCATCTACCAACCGTAACCAAATTATAACTACAACTGACCCATGGAAAGTCTAGACACAATTCGCCTCAACGGGGAAGAAATGCATGCATCTCAAGAGCGTCATTTCAAAAACCTCAATATCCACAACAAAACCACAAGTCGGATCTCCAAAGCCTGTCAGAAATTCGGGCACCGCAGCATTCGCCCCAATAGAAACTGAGGATGTACAGCGCTGCTGTTCTGACAATGTTCCTGTGCTGGTCGAAGATGTAGATGGTGTACGAAAGTCAGGCAGAGGGATTAATTGCTTTAACCCTTACTGCTTCTGGATAATATTGAAGGTGACGTGACAGGAGAGAATATCAGACCTCGAGGTCTTGGAATGAACGGGTGTGCTCAGTATTCAAATTATACTGAAGCAGATGCAGCCGTGATAAAGCGAACACGTCTTGAGGATGGACGATGAACGTCTGTCCAAGAGATTATTATATGACTACGTGGCCACTGGCGCTCACAGACAAGGTGGACAAAAACGCTGTTACAAGGACATCCTGAAGACCTCCCTCAAGCACATTCAAATCAACCCAGGGACCTAGGGAGGTCCCCACAGAGACTGCAAGCGTGGCGTACCGCAGTGAAATCTGGAGTATTCATTTTGAGGTCAAGTGAATAGCCGCTGCTAAGGCCAAAATAACGGCTCGCAAGGCTCAAGTGCCCAGGACCAGCGATACCAGTATCTAGGCATTGCTCTCTTGTCGAATTTGTCAGGGAACATTCAGGACGCGGATAGGCCTCGGCGGACCTAACCAGACTTCGTGATGTGTCCATAAAACCAACCCGCCTCTCACTCCACAAGACATCACTACGATCACCACCACCAGCACGACAAATACCAGCATCAGAACTGAGGACACTCTCCTCGCCAGGGCACACTAACAGTCACCACAGCATCACACACAATCCATGCCGCTACCGTGCGCAGAAATTCGTCAATGCTGTTAGGACGAGAGAAACTTCCTATGAGGGTTAGTGTCACGGCTGAAGGTAAGACACGGGAATAGGTACTCCCCTGGAATTTAGTGCAAGGCCGCCTGTCCGTCTTAGAGGTGGGGGTCAGGCTGCAATGGCGTCTTCTTCATGCAACCCTGTGGCGCTCTCATGCATATGAGCGGCCCCTCAACATGTTTGAGGGGCCAGCTCGCGCGTGGCACGCGTAGAGAGGCGGCTCAATCTTGTCGGCCACTGCGCCCGAGCGCCGTCGTCCTCTGCCCACTCCGTGTGATACACGGTGGGCGTTGCCCTCCGAGACGGTTGCACTCTCACAGGTGAAGTATAGACCAGGCCGCGTGTGCACACGCATAAGAATTGTTTAGCTTTGCCAGGCGTTGTGCCCCCACGCCTCCAGTTATTTTGACTTTGTTCTCCCATCGAAACACGACGAGTGTGGAAGGCGAATACGAGATAGATCTACCGCGAGTCAGCTTCACCATAAACAAATTCCTTCATAAGTTGCTACTGGATCCATGTTAAAACATACAAGTCGTACTAGGCCAAACTCAACTGCTGCGTCAGTATGTCTCCCGATTTCACCAACACCCGCCGAGAGGGCAGGCAGGGAGAGGGGAAGGTGCCCTTTTTTACTACCTGCTCATGTTTTGGCGCAATGAAAGCGTTATCTAATGGGAACTTAGGCCAAACCAAATAAGAACGAAATTGTGAAATCCAATGAGAAGTGGATGACTATCAATGATTTTGTAGAAAACAGTGATATAACAAATTAGTCACTATTAGCCTGACCTTATCCCCCACTGATTCCATAGTAAGTGGACTGTTTATTTTCTTGAATGGGAGCTCTCATTATGAATATCAACCGTGGGCAGTTAGTTAGTGGAAAATAAGTTTGTGCTTCAAGTTTATCTAAAGCTCTAACGGGACCCAAAGTGCCAATTCTTACATCGCTAACATTTGCGATTGCAAGGTGCCCTCTTGACTGAATTACACAGTACTCAAATGAAAGTTTAAAAGTCTGTGTTGAACGTAAACGCTGTGTTCCCGATGGCATTTCATCCTATCTGCAAAGCCATTTCCAAAATGCATACTAGCAAACTATTTATTAGCTTCACTCCACCTTCCTAGTTCCGGTAAGATTCAAAAAACTTCTGCTGGCTGTAAGATTTCTTCACAATATTCGAAGGAAGTTGACCCGCATGCGTGGTTGTTTAGTACCCGTATACCAATGGCTGATTTTCACTCTAGGGGACGAGGTGAACCAGTGTGTTTTTCCATCTCGCAACTAATTTTCACATTTTTTTGACGTTGAGCCGGTCACGTACAAAAACGCGGAATCTTGAATAGCTTTCAGTAAAATACGTATGCTAGTAAGTGCATTTTCATAAATTCTAAATGTCGTCAACAAATGCAACAGGTAGTCATAAGCAGATGAAAAAATCGAACGATGCTTTTCCCACTGCAAGTCATGTTTCATGCGCACAGATTTGCGAAACAAATTTCCGCCACGAATCACCTCCCCCGTGATCTGTCAGGTAGTGTGACTGACCCCACCGGACGCTCTACCGCAAGAATAAAGGCACACGGTTTCACGGAACAGAATCCCACATTTTCGTCAGTTCTTAGGGGAAACGTTCCACGGTTGCAAATTCTTTCCAGGCCCAATAAAGCTGAAAAAGTTGCCAAACCCATCTGGAAGAATAAATGAGGAGGAAAAGACATAGTCAAGGTATGAAAGAGCGGTAGATGTTGCATCTCGCAAAATATCGTGAAATTTCAGAGGAAGGCCCTGTAGTGCAGAAGCTACTCACAGTACATCCTGCAAAGTGTCAAGGCACTAAAAAAACCACCGTCTTTGAGAAGAAGGCATTGTTAGGTTCATAGATTTTTATTTACTAGCCGACAAATATTTTCTGTTAAGAAGCAGAAATTTAGAACAAGAGTGTATTACGGATCCCTCAGCTAGGGCTAAATATAAAAGCTATGACAAGGATATGTGCAACAAGTGGAGATACCAATAAAAATAATAACAAAAACCTGTTTAAGAGCAATCGGAATGCAATTTTACTCCGTCAAAACGACGCAGATGCATGCACAATCACATACTTGAAATTCAACTAGACGAAAAGCGCATAATCACTCAAAGAAGTAGTTTCAGTAAGGTCGAATCACTAATGAAAAAAGTACCTTACTTACAGCAAAAAGTCTGAAAAGACCGCGAAGACATGCAAATATATTTTGAAAATGCTTTTAAATAAACGGAGAAATAACCATGCAGTGCACTTATTGAGGCAGGCAGGCAGGCAGGATATTTGTCAGCTCAAGGCAGACCCCCGAAGAATACTATGGTAGTACCCAGTCTCACCTATTTCAATGAAAATGCAGTTTTTTTTTAGTGAAAATGAATAAGGAGGTCGTTTCGTTTTATTAGCTACAATTTTGGTTTTGCGCGACCGTTGTGGAGGGTCTACCGAAGTAACTGTAGTGAAATGTTTGCATAAGTATAGCTTTGGTGCGCGCTTTCCGAACGAAATCCTTCCGGCTGCAATGGATTTAGCTCCTGCTACCACCCCTGCCCCTAATGACAATTCGACCGTCGATTCGACGATGTCCACAGTAAGGTGCAGCAGGAACAGTGACTTGTGCGTTGATTAGTTCATTTTGATAGTAGACTTTCGAAGCATCTACCTCCCTCTCTCCCCCTCCCCCACCTGGATCCGGTGTCAAGACAGAGCCATGAAGACCGAAGGCGGGGGAGGGCGCAGGTTGCTGGCACGGCCGGACCTGCACCCGGGCGTGCCGCCAAACCCTCTGTTCCACAAAAGACACTCGACCAGGATTTTTCACCAATAACAACAACAACACCCCAACAGGGGTCATAAGGATGAGGATGATGACTGGACAGCCATGCTCATCACCTGTATGTCCAGCAGAAGCGCAAGGGCATCTACCGACAGGGAACCAGGTGTCAGGGAACTGCCAGCGCATACCAGGTCGCGAGGCCCATTGTTTTGCACACGCTCTCAGACCTTTTGACCAAGAAGAACTATACCTGGCCCTGAATTTAGCCTGGGCCGTCGCCCTTCAAGGCTAGGTAACCGAACAGTCGTCGACTGTGAGGCACTACCCATAAAGCACGCACACAAACACAAACACTCTCCTCCTATGCATGAGAGTGTCACCGATCGTTTGAGAAGGGACCGTGACAGCCTGGCACTCAGTCCACCAGTCCGCCACTCCACACAACACATGCAACTGGGCAGATCGCGTGGACTGAGTACGCTGACCACAACGAATGAAAGAACTTCTTCGTCGTTATCAAGGCTGTCCACGTCCGCCAACTAAAGCAACTGCAGCTCTCTTCAGCGCCGACGGCAGCCCCCTACTAACAGAGAAGACACAAATTCTTCAGCGATGGGCCGAGCAGTTCCGAGGCGTCTTCAACCGTCCCTCCAACATCTCCGACACCGCCATCGCCCGTCTGCCGCAAGTGGAGACCAACGCCGACCTCGACCTCGCGCCATTTCTACACCATCTCGGAAGAAAGCATGCAAATGAGTTTAAACCTCTTCGCCACCGCCTGAGAGAACGTCGGCCTTATCATCAGCAGGGTGAAGGCGATGGCTATGCATCAACCCCCACCCGACCCTGCCCACGTAATAACCCAGAGCAGCGTGGAAGAGCCCATCTGCAAGCCGTGGGCAACTTCACCTATCTGGGCAGCACCCTCACCCACGCAACCAAGATCGACGATGAAGTGGCCCACCGGATTTCCAAGGTAAGTCAAGCCTTCGGCAAACTACAAAACACAGTTTGGAATACACACGGTCTCCATATCAGCACCAAACTGAAGATGTATAAGGCAGTCACTTTACCGACGCTGCCGTACGGAGCGGAGACTTGGACGGTGTGCAAGAGGCAGACGCGGAGTCTCAACCACTTCTAACTCAGCTTTCTCCGGCGGATATTGTAGCTGAGGTGGCGGGACCGAATCCCGGACACAGACGTACTGAAACGAACGGGAGTCCTCAGAATCTGCACCGTGCTGAGGCAACCACAACGGCTCTGGAGCAGCCGTCTCATGCGTTAACAACAAGCGTTTACCCAAACAGATCTTCTATGGGGATGTCGCTGGGGGTTCTCCCCGACAAGGGGGTCAAGTATGACACTACGAGGACCCTCTGAAGACTTCCTTGAGGCATCTGCAAATTGACCCGGCCAACTGGGAAAACCTCGCCCCGGACCGACCGAACTGGTGGAGGACGGTGAAGACAGGCGCAGCGATCTAAGGAACCAACCGCATCACCGCCGCCAAAGCCAAACGCGAGGCACGAAGGTCTCAACTGCGCCCACCTTGCTATGCCGACAGTCAACCGTCCCCGACCTGCCCACGATGCCAGCAGACGTTCCGGACATCAACCGGTATCAATGGACATCTTCGTACCAACGTACCCGGACGACACCACCCGATGTCCCCCGTCCACCACTGCCTTGCCCCACACGCCGACAAACAGCACTGACCGCACTCCTGATCCTCCACTACCATCCTGCTCCGTCGCCTCAATACCCGCTGCGACGGGTACTGCACACACCGCCACTGCACGCAATCTTAACACATCGAAAAACATTAACCTCACCACCAACAACACCAGCGATGTGGACTCGATCCATACCTGTCCTCACTGCGACCGCGCCTTTACCTCACACACCGGCCTGATCAGTCACCTGCAAATCCATCGCACAGAGACTGGCGAGCCAGTGCCTGGTACACCAACCTACACTCGCCGCATTCGCCCCCACTATCCACACACAATAGTGCGACCGTCGCGTCCGACGATGTCCGCCGTATGTTCACAGCAGGTGGGGCAGGACAATCAACTTGTCCGCCTTCGACACAGTCGCCAAGAGGGCGTGCAGGTCCTTGTAGAATTTGTCCTTTGCGGCGGCGTCGGGGTTGGTCATCGTCGGAGCGTAGGCGCTGATGATGGTGGCGAATTTGCTCCCAGAGAGGCAGACGGAGGCTCATCAGGCGATCGTTAATGCTCTGCGGCAAACAGGGCAGTCGTCTCGCGATGTCGTTTCGGATGACGAAGGCGACACCCGCGTCTCGTCGCTCTGCCCTAGGGCGACCGCTCCAGAAGAAGGTGTAGCCGGCACCCACCTCCTCCAGTTGGCCTTGTTCGGAGAATCGGGTCTCGCTGAGTGCGGCGATGTCCACCTTGTAGCGCGCCAGTTCTCGTGCCACTAGCGCCGTCCCCCGTTCCGGTCGGTTGCTCCTCGGATTGTCTAAAAGGGAACGAACATTCCAGGCTGCCAGAGTGAGCGGGCTCACCCTGTCAGTCTGGGGAAAACGAGTGGGGCGATGGGAAGGAGGTGGAGAAGAAGATGACGAAGGAGAAGAATAGGCAGAAGAATAGACGGAGGTAGAGGTAGAAGAGGTAGGATGAGGAGGTTAGCGAGTATTGTTGTAGTTGTTACTGTTATTGTTGTCGTTTCGATTTTGGTTGTTTGGATGTGACTTTAACGTCTGAGACCACGGTCAGCCTGCAGACGACTTGGTTCCCCAGAAATCGTTAGGCCAGCTTTTCCAGCCCCCCCTCTCCCGAAGGCGGGAAGTGTCCCTCCCTCTGAATAGGGCTGCCATTAATGTGCCGGTGCGGCCGAACTCCACTATGGGCCACGAATTTTCTGGTAGTGGAGAACGACTCGAACTTGCCAATGACTTACGACACCGCCGTAAGCCCCCGGTCTCGTCACGACGGTGCCGACGCGGTGTTCCATCCAACCAACCATCCAGCAGAGTCCGTAATACCCTGTGCACGCGGCACAACGCGCACCGGGAGTAACCGCCCTCATCTGGTTGCTTTAGCCCGTCTGTCGATGCGGTTGCCCGGGGTGTGGCCGCTGAGCATAGCCCCGCTATGCGGAGCCACGTGTGAGAGTTGGTTGTCAGCAAATGGACGCCAGGCGTAGTCTCACCTGCGAGCAAGTGAGCCACCACTACGACCACCGCGTGAACCCACCGCTGGACACCCCTACACCCCACTATCCACACAACCCACACACACTCACTCACAGCATGGTCCAGCTCGGTCAAATGCGTATCCAATAGAGCGGAATTGATCGCAGTCTCGACACACCTAGTACCTCTTGCACGTCCACCATGCCTAGCCCAACGCACACCCCGTCGCACAGCGTGTCCACCATCAACAGCTCCACCAATACCACCATCTCCGAAACCGACACTGACACCGCCGACTTCTCATGTCCAAACTGCCCCCGCACATTCGCCTCACACATCGGCCTGGTCGGTCACTTGCGAATCCGTCGAACAGAAGCTGGCGAACCAGTGCCAGGAGCCCTAGCATACACCAGACGCAATCGCCTCAACTGCCCTCTCTGTGCCCCCACATTCACCCACTGCACGGGCCTATTAGGTCGGCAGAAGGACTTCTTCATCATTCTAAGCAATACTACAGTACCCTGGCGTGGGAAGCTTGGAGTGCTTTGATAGACGCGAGGTAATTTTTTATCTCACCACGGTCACCAAACCCTTAAATTTCCGCACTTTTGCGCCTTCATCAGCCTGTGCTGCATTAGGCCACGCATCGGAACTATGCTGTTTACTGACGTCAGTCCAGTTATTGTAATGGGTCTGAGTAAACTGTTCATCCCCTAATAGCAGATGTCTGATTTCTTTGACACTATAAACAAACCAGTTCCGTTGCTGTTGATATAAGCGACCTACGACTTCCATGTAATGGTTTGAAAGGCACCTCACAATTTTCTTCATCGTATCTCAGCAAGATTATTTTCTTCTAGTCCGAGATTCATGGGGTTGCTGGGATTCAACGGGCGTTCACCTGTATCCAATAATTCAACGTCTAACACAACTGATTTTACCTTAAATTCCAGACTTATGCGGGGTTACAGTTGCAGCATCATCTTCGAGGCGATCAGGCGGTGGTCCATCAGTCTAAAAAAGATACCGCCCTCATCACTAGTACGCCGCACTAGCCACGTCCCCTGACGAGGGCGTAGCATAGCAGCCGTCAATGACGTGTGTGAGGATGCTTCCACGGCCACTGCTGTTGCAGCTACCGATGCCGTGACAGCCCAACGCCCCAGACCAGGTAGCATAATCCGTATCGACGCGGCATTGAAGTTACTAAAGCCCGTCAGACTGTACACCCTCGGTACAGCTGCGAGGAGGGCGTGCAGATTGTCGTACAGTTTATCCTTTATCGTGTCGCGATTTGCTTTTGGGTGGGGACGTAGCCGGTGATAACGGGGGCGGTTTTGTTACCACGGCAAGACAGCCTCATGTTTATAAGACAGCCGATGATGTCTGCAGCAGGCTGGGAAACCGTCTCACGACGTAACTATTGACGGCAAACGGGCTTCAGCGTTTCATCGTTCCGCCTTTGGATGTCCACCCCCCAGAAGAAGGTGAGTCCGGCACCCACTTCCTCCAGTTGTCCCTGTTCGGAGAATCGCGTCTAACTCAGAGCCGCGATGCCCACATTGTAATGTGCCAGTTCTCGGGCGACCAGAGCTGTCCTCCTTCCTGGTCGGTTACTCAGCAGACTATCCTACAGAGAGAGCGGACATTTTAGACCGTCAGGACAAGCCGTGTCACTCTGGCAGTATGTGGGGTTTTGCCAAATACTCCTTTTGGTCGCGTGTTTTACGTCCAGGTGTCATGGCCAGCTCGCAGATGGTTTGGTTATGCAGCATTTGTATGTCTGCTCAGTCATTCCGGACGCCCGCCGAATTCTACTGTCACGACATTTGTTTATTGGAAAGACTAGGAGAATTAGCCTGGACAGCATACGAGAGTGCATGTCGCTCACCCCGTAGGACATTTTGTTTTTTTGTCTGGGTGGGGGAGGGCGGAAGAAAAGACTACCGTGTGTGGAGGCCTGAGTAGTGCGCATGTACATGTGCACGTACTCACTTCATGAGTCGTAGACTTTGGATCTATGCGTCGTGTTCTCAACGAAGTAGTTCACTCAAGTAAGCTTTTTCCTCGGCTCTACATGATGGTTTTTATGAAATTGTTTACCCCTATGATCCTGCCTGCATTCCGGCTGAGGGGAGCTGTGTGACCAAAGGTTCTTTTTCCACCATACCAAGTTGTCTAGGCAGGATCCCTTGGAATAAACCATTAGATTCAAGCAGTGGTTGGCAGCGAGTCATTTATGCGGCACGTCTGCGCATAGTATGGTTAATTAAAATTAGACCGATGATACTTTCTTACCCTTTTCACATTTCTCCGTTTTGCCTTTAAAATCTAGCCTCATATGTTCCTGTAAAAACGTTGGCAACGATAGGTTGTAGGACCCCCAACTAACACGAGATAGACTGTGGACAGTGTCATACTTTGAATTGTGGTAGAGTAGGTTCTACATTTGGGAAAGCACATAGGACGGAGAGCAAGAGGGCACAGAAAATAGATAAGTTTCTGCCGAAACTCTTATCATACGCTGTCATTTGGCAAAGAAAGTGATCGCGACAATGAAAAACAAAGGAAAAGCAATTTTCAAAAAATAACGAACTTTGAATAAAGTGCCGCTGGTAAATTTACATTCAGTGAGGAAGGACGGGAAATTTCAAACAATGGGAACCGTGAATAATAAGCGGTGTTTGCAGTCACACTGAATTTCAGGGTATACTTTTGTAGGCAGTATCTTGTTACCGACAAAGGCAAGGGGGACTGGAATGGCCATTTCTGGCTTATTGGCCGTCGTCCACCAGTCATATCCAACCCCGAGGTGTGGGACACCTGGGGCTCGGTCCCGCGACCTGTTAGTTAGAAGTCCACGCCTCTAACCACTGGGCCACGAGCTCGTTGCCCTGTCGGTTTCGATCGGGAATATACAATGGTCGAGGGGGGGGCTCGACGATAGTTCTTACGTAACCCACTCCTTGCGTTGCGCCTTACGGGCTCTCTCTCGGGCCCAACCAGCAGCCGCACAGCGGCGCATGATATAGGCAGAATGCTACTACCGACAAAGATAAGGGAGACTGGAATGGCCATTTCTGGCTTATTAGCCGTCGTCAGCCAGTCATACCCAACCCCAAAGTGTGGAACACCCGAGGCTCGAACTCGTGTGCCGCTGTGCGGCTACTGGTTGAAGTTGAGAGAGAGCCCGTAAAGCACATTGGAACGAGTGAGTTCGGTAAGAACGATTGGTGAGCGCTCCCTACCATCATACTTTTGTAGTTACCATCTACTTGGTCTTCGAAAACAGTGTTCATATTCCATCACTCAGATACTTCCTTTGACATCCGTTATTAGCAATTTTGGAGACTGTGTTTGGATGATTTATTCGCTGAATACTTACTTATATGATTACAATAACATTGAGTTTTAGGGTATACTTTTAGTGTTGCCATCTACTTGGGGGTCCTAAACCCTACCGTTGCCAAAACGTTTTATATTGTTTCAAATTGCTCTAGAATGCTCGTTGTTGGGGCTTTCTGATGCTGGAACGTTCTGTTTGGAAGGTCCTGTAGTAGCTCTTTGTTATATTTTTTATTTATGCGCAGCTCCTTATGACTCTTTCATTTATTAATATTCTTGCAAACTCGCATTTATTAATGTGTGTCTAAGTTGGTGTTTAGTAACATACGCGGTCCACTCCAACTGATTTGAATTTCAGCAGACATTAACTGACTTTTCGCCCATTGCTCATGTTGTTCCCCTGGCGGCTTTGACAGCTAGGTCTGTTCTAGCGTGGCAGTTTTGATTGACTTATGCCGCCGAGTTGTTCTCAGCGTGGGATCGCATTATCCATCGTCCTAACTCGCCAATGTCCTGGATAAGGAATAAGGGGACTACGGGAAGGTTAGGTCTTTCCCTTCCAGTCGTCTCCCAGGTAGCCGTGGGATAGAACTTTCGACTGCAGAGCTGATCGAGGAGGGTTAAAATTCCAAAAGCCCAGTGACCACGTTAGTGGCACACACAGAAGACCTTTTACCGGTCGCTCCTAGGTAAGTCTTGCAGAGTGACTGGCATCAATCTCACGCATCGCTCTGTCTACTCAGCCACCTGATTCTGTAAACAGAAGCAATGGGTTTCGTCAAGAAAGTGATAGTCAAAAGCATATTTTTTGTTGCTGCAGTCAGTTATAAACGTGAAGTTTCGGTGCCAGAAGACAAGATTCGAAGGCGTCGTTTGTTACAATTTCATGGCTTCTTTTTACTACGTTATTTTCTTAAGTGCCTCAAAACCAATAAAGTCTTGACGAGAATGATGCGCAGAAGTTACACTTTTCTGCGGGATAAGGTACCCTTCTTCTGTCGTCGCAACTTCATTTTTTGTTTAGTTTAAAACGGTCCGTTTATGGGAGAAGACGGCGAACGTCCTGTGTGGTGTGTTTTTGTTCGTGTTTTACAGAATTACCATTAAAAGTCCACAACACGTGATGTTGCTGCTTCAGAGAAATGATTCATGCCACACTGACTGTCGGTACATCAAGAGTTATTTAAATGAGTTGGGAAAGCGAAAACCTAAACAGAGTAAAACACTAATGACAACGAGCAACCAACGTAGGTGTGGTGGCGAGATGTGACAGGGAGACTTAGTTGAGAAGAAAGTAGAGGTAAAACTGGACGGGTCAAAGGCTATTTCCAAAAACCTATCTTGTGTGATAAGGCTTACTCGGGAAATTTAGGCTCTAGTTATTTTAGTAGAGCTCTCGCGTGTGAGCGGTCGCCCGCAAGCATTCACGAAGCAGGCAGACCCATTAAGTATAATTTCCACATATCCGAGTGAACAGGAACAGAACATAGAGTTATATGCATATAATAGCGATGGTCGCGTGATCAAGTGACCGTTTGAATGCAAGAAGGTGAAAACTAATGTTCATCTGTGGAAGAGAAGAAAAACGGTATGAGAAGGACAGGAGAAAACAAGAGAAGAAAAGTGAGAACAGCAGAGCCAATCAGATGACAGTTTCAAAGGACGAAGAATGTGATAACAAGGGTGCGAAGCACAGGCGAAAAATGATTTAAGGTCTGGAATTGATGCTGAGAGTTCGACCGTCGCGAACGGCGATGTCCACCGTATGTCTCACAGCAGGACGTCAGATGGTTTTTGGTTAGAACTATGGGCTGAGTGCCGTGGAGCTGAAGTCCTCAGAGTCAACCCCACTCTTTCTTCCCTCTCCCAGACATCAGTCCAATGTCCGAACCGGTCAGTCCTCTGATGCGGGGATCGGGCGAAAAGGCAGACGCGGCGGGAGCCTGCGTCTAAGCATGCAACCACACCGCATTGGCCATACGTGCACAGCTCGAATAAAGCGTGTCCTGTCCTAACCCCGTACCGGTCTGGACTTAAGGCGCACTCCAAGATACGTTTCTGCGGATAAGTAGGCAAATTTAGACATCACAACCAGCTTACTCTTGTCTATCACCAGTAGCTGGAATGCGCGCGAAAGCACAAGCCAACTCTATGATTGAAATCTTTCCACAATTTCAGTGTTCTTTTGTTTTTCAAACTAATTAATAACCAGCTTACTAAAGAACTCATAGTTCGGAGGAAAAGGTTGATATTTTTCACGTATTCAGCCTTCAGTTAACCAGGCTGGGCTTGCTTTCCTAAAAATACAGTACGTGGAATATTTTGTTTCCAGAAAGTATCTACATGGCACGCTTTTTGGTCGTGTTTACGTGCTTTCAAGCACAAAGATTCCTTGGCTGTTAGGCTAGGACCCGAAATATGGTTGTAAACTAAATCTTACCCGAACCGAGAGCAGGTATTGGGGGAAGGCCACGTACAATAAAGTCAGAATGATATTACCGACAAGGACAAGGGAGACTGGAATGGCCATTTTTGGCTTATTAGCCGTCGTCAGCCAGTCATACCCAACCCCGAAGTGTGGCACACCCGAGGCTCGAACTCGCGACCTGTTAGTTAGAAGTCCACGCCTCTAACCACTGAGCCACGAGCCCGTTACCCTGTCGGTTTTCGATCTGGAATATACAATGGTAGGGGGCGCTCACCGATCGTTCTTACGGAACTCACTCGTTCCGTTGTGCGTTAAGGGCTCTCTCTCGAGCACAACCAGCAGCCGCACAGCGGCGCATGATATAGGCAGAATGATATTACCGCCAGAAATGGCCATTCTAGTCTCCCTTGTCTTTGTCGGTAATATCATTCTACCTATATCATGCGCCGCTGTGCGGATGCTGGTTGGGCTCGTGAGAGAGTCCATAAGGCACAACTGAATGAGCGAGTTCCGTAAGAACGATCGGTGAGCACCCCCTACCATTGTACAATAAAGTGTTTTTAGCGAGCAAGAGTCTCACTAGTAATATGATTTAGGTTGTTGAAGACAGCAAAATTCGGAGCGGGAAGTGCAAATATACACGAAAAACCCTATGATGAGGATAAGAAAGAAATACACGCAAAGGATAGGTTTTGTTAAGGAATCGAGACAAACTAGATGAAAAAGATCATCGGGTATATCAAAACGATGATGTGTGGTTTAAAGCGGTTTTCAAATACACAGCATAATGAAGAGTAGTCAAAAGCTCTCAGTTATCTTTTTTGTCCAAAACACCTGGCAAAAGGGATATAAATGGAATTTGCAGCGGAATGCAGTGTTTGTCGCTAGTACTCCAACTCTGTATGCCGGCCCAAACATCTACCAGCATCATTGATATCCCAAAACTACCTAGTTGAAATGAGATAACTGTTGCGAGGAAAAAGACCGTCTTTTTCTGTGATGAAGACTCTGTGACTGTGGAAGAACGAAAAATATCTGATTTATGGAAAGGCTGGTTTTTTGGCAGAAAAAAATCGAGGGTCAGAGGAAGAGCTCGGCCTGAGAAAACTAACTTGGGGGAAAAACAATTGGACTCAGTGGGACGGTACGTTCTGTTGTGAAGAGAAACAGTGGTACCGGGAAGGTGACGAATGAGAGTCAACGCGTAAGGCTTCCTGTGGCTAGTTCGGTTGGAGCAGCTGCAGTTTGCATGCGATGCCCATTTGCGCTTGCATGCGTCAGATTTTCAGGGCGAAAGGACAAAATGCGACAACTTATACGGAATAGGACCGTATGTAGCAAAGCGAAAGGACGATCTTATTTGTGATTTATTTGTGTATAAGTCGGGAATGGGAGGGGGCAGGGAGGGAGGGAGACAACCGGTGAATCTTTGCGGGTACGCGTGAGTACCCACCCCCACCGTCTGTTTGACCCTTGCCGTATGTGCTGCAC
>CACRXP010000194.1:669181-680539 GCA_902702965.1 Spirometra erinaceieuropaei | reverse complement strand
CTATCGGCTTGTTGCAGCAAATAAGCGGACCACCACCTCTCTGATCCAGGGGGCCCATCGTGGATACGCAGCAAGCTAGTGGTAGTGTGCGAATGACTAACGTGGTATTTGCATATCTTTTCGGCAGGCTAAGCAACATGACAATTTCTGTCAGTATCTTCCCAGAACATGCTTTCCACCATTCGGCTATGCTAGCAACCTCCTCGGCTTGATTCCAGTGAACTATCTCTGCGTGTTTGGGGGGGGGGGTGGGGGACGGAGAAGGGTGGACGGAAATTCACGTTAACTTTCATCTTAGGTGATGATTATACTAGGGAGTATACTTACCTATGATGTATAGTTTACTGCAAACTTTGTAACAGACAGACTTCAGGTGGAATAGCTGGTATGAGTGTTACGGGGAATAAGGGAGATTTCTCTGAATAGAGATTTAGCATAAGTCATCTTCAATCAGTGCAAGACAAACTTCCAACTGACTGATGAGTTATTAATGAACGAACTGACTTAACGTTGAACGTGGCTGTTATTTTGTGCTGATTGGTTGTGCAACCAGAGCCATAGAGAGAACAAACAACCGGATGAAAATTTATCCCCTAAAGTGTGGTCTTGCACTAATTCTTGCAAAAAATGCCACAGAGTACGAACTTCTACATGGAAAGCAGGGCTGGCGAGCGGAACCCCAAACCCTCCCTTTGAACATGTTGAAAGGTCTTTTGACAGTAAGGGCAGGCTAACCGTTTAAGACGTCTGGTGATTTTCGATTACGTTTGCGCTGACCATGATGACAAGAGTAAGTTACTTAGTCAAGTTTCCCACTATTCATTCCCCATACAAGTTGCAAGCTGCTTTGAAGAGTAAACAGGAAAGGGTGCAAAAATGTCTTTCTATCCTGATGTGTTCATAACAGTTGGCAGTGCCGATGTAGACTATTACAAATTTAATTGCGAGATGTCTTGATCTAGGACTGGTCACATCAGTAACTCGACCTTGAGCAGACGAAAATAAGCCCTTCATGTAATCCAGTAATGAAGCGGTATCCATCTCTCTATTCCCGAGGATGCAACTTTTCGGGATCTAGTCCACTCAAGTGCGACTTAATGTAACAATTTGAAGTGTCCTTCTAGGTCCCTCGAAAGTTAGGTATTGGAAGATAGCCAATCGGAGCCTCTAGAAGCCTATTAACTTTGCGTAGACTGGCATATTTTGTCCTGCGTAAGTAGTATCCGGCATTCGATTTTATAATTAAGATCCCTGGCGAAAGTGATTAAAACCAAATGCTGTCAATTTACTTTGATGGCTTTCGGAAATCGCGCTTTTTAATACATTGGCGATAAACGGGACTAGTTATGTGTGTGGCGGGTGTACCTGTATGGTGAAGCTACCGACCACAGTCTAGCGAATGGTCCTGACATCTAAATTATGCGACGAACAGAAAGTCAACCATCTGAGTATACCAAAAACAAAAAAGGATAAAGAGCTTTTATAGGAAGCAATGCGTGCAAAAAGATACATTTTCACATCTCCGGCGTTAAGAGCCGGGATACAGTGTCGAAATATTGCTTCTGTATACTGAAACAGTGAACACCAGAGGACAGCTTTCTTGGAAGGCGCAATGTTGTCTACTAAAATATACCAGCTGGTAATTCATCTACGCCGAACTCTCTGCTAAAATAGGTGAACAAAAGTAAGCTTCGAGAAGAGACGGTCTTTAGCGGTCTGAATACGGAGGTTGGTCGCCGAGAAGTGGACATAATACGAGTACTAGAGTCAACAAACAGAAATCCTGGTTTCCAAAACTCTAGTGCCGTCTTAAAGGGCCGCTGTATTCTATACAGTAATCCCTCGCTATATCGCACTTCGACTTTCGAGGTTTCAATCTGTCGTGGATTTTATATAAAAGCATATCTAAATACATGTCGCAGATTTTTGCTGGTTCGCGAATTTCTGCCAACAGTGGGCCTTTTTATTTCTGGTACATGTTTCCTCAATTGGTTTGCCCAGTTGATATTATCCACGGGACGCTGTTGGTGGATAGCTGAGGATTTACTCAATCAGAGCATGCGGTTGAGTATCCTGGGCGTTGATTGGTTCCGCGAAGGAGAGCAGCGTTAGATTCCGCTTTGCATTAACCAGCATCTCATCTCCCTCATTCAGCAGCAGTGTGCTTTGCTGCGTATTGTTAAATTTCGTGCTTATGGCACTAATACTAAAGGAATAATCATAATATATTTGATATAACCGAGTAAGTAAGTAAAAAGAGTGCATTACTGTGTATAATAACAAATATAAAACTATTTCTGTTGAAACGTGTGATATTACAATGCGTATTGGCAATTAAATAAAACCCCTCAATGATATACGACAAGCATATTTGTGCGTAATATTGAAACAGTGTGTTTACATGTATGGTCTCAATGAATATTGCCTAGTATCTACGGAAATATAAACAATTTATGCTGTATAACTGTCTGAAGCAATGTTTATGAGAATGTGGGTGGGTTTATAAGGGTTTTAAATATATAAAAATGACCATAAACGCATATGGTCTTTACTTCGCGGATCTTAACTTTGCGCCGGAGATTCTGAAACGTAATCCCGCGATCGAGGTGGGATCACTGTATATCATGTCTTATCGGTCAAGCTCACAGAAAATTTTTATCCCAACACACCGGGCCGCGGAACTCTCTCTCTCTCTCTCTCTCTCTCTCTCTCTCTCTTTCTCTAAAAAGTACCTTTCTAAAGTCACAGGGTTTGCCTAAATGAGGCCGCACAACAGTCTGCACCTTTGGTGTTAGTTATAGTTACGTGTCGCGCGAATCCATCTGCGCCCAGCTAACACTGGGAAATTGGCAGGACACACGGAAGAATGCCACATCGGAAACCCCGCTGCAGAAGCAGCAGCAGCGTGAATGGGATTTGGAAACTTTATTCATTTTCTGTACAAAAGTACACTGTTCCGAAATCAGCGGACAGATATTTTGCTAGAACTGGGCTTTTTGTCAAGAAATGAGGTAGTTGTACTAGATGGAGGCAAAAACAATAAAATTCCGGCTCTACAAGCAAGCCAGAAAAAAACGGGAAAAAAGCGTTTTCTTCTAAACCATCTTCCGCCTATATTACAGATATAACCTAGGCCGAGTGGAAGTGGGACGACATTCATAACCCTCAACAGTAAGATTTGGTAGGCAGAAATTAGCGATCTGCGACATACAACGAGGCTACGGTGAACACCGAGTCCATTAGATATACTTCTGGTACGTAATTTGAAATATACACTAATCTTCTTGTATTATTTGCACTTAAGTAATCATGCTTAAAGGAAATGAACTTCACAAGAGTTCATTCGAGAAAATTCCTAGAAAACCTTTGAGTGGAAATTGTTAACCCTTGTGTATTTCATTCAGAACCACTTGATATCAGAAGGAAAACAGTTAAAGCATTTTGCTTTCTCGAGCCTATAAGGGACTTAAACATGTGGACGACGAAAGACTAGTCCACTCTACCATCGCTGTTTGGTAGCGAGGATCGGCATTAAAATCTGTGTATTTGTTTAAATCCCATCAGCAGTTAATTCAACTAGTGTACTGTTACCCTGCTTGACTTCAGCATAGTCGGTTTAAAAATTCCATAAAGGACTGCAAGCACAGACACACACTGTCTATCATGAAACGCTTCGACTTTGAATTGATTCGATTTCGACAAAGAGGGTCGTTCCCTCTGATTGAGATCCACTAAAGATTTTTCAGTGTTTTCGCCTCGAGATATAATGTGCATGCTGCCTATCCCTCTTTCGAGTTCTCTCCAGTACTTTTATAGGCGAAAGTGACACTGATTGACCAAAATTTCTTAATAGACGAGGTTCGACGCCACATCAGTGGTCTTACAGGAAAACTCCTTGTAAGGGCGTTCATCGATCAGGTTAGGGGACGTGTTCGTGCCATTATGTTATGCGACGCAATTAAAGGTCCTCGCGGACAGTCGCTTGTAGAAAGGATTACCTACAAAGTAAGTGAGACTGGGATGATCATTTCTCGCTTTTTGACCTTAGTTAGTCAACCAGACTCATCCGCAGATCTGGACGACGTGGGATTCGGACCCAGGCTCTGATTATTGAGCTTCAACTAGTTGAGCGTTCTACCATTCAACCATGGGCCTGTTGTTCTGTCAGCTGTGATCAAGAATATTACCTGTGGCGTAGTGCGTTCACTGATCAGATTACGGGAAGCACGTGGAAAAATGTTATCTTTGCAGAGTCGTACAATTTAAACGGTGATGAGGTGGGAACTGGTGCTTTGAATTCCCTCAAACTACCCATGGAAAGTTATGTTTTGCAGGTGAAATAGGGTTGGCTCCTCTCACATCTTTGTCATTTGAAGCCTTGGACCTGTGCTCTCAACCTTGATTCCACCTGGCGGTAATTTGGCCATCCAGACAGGAAAGCAATAAACTTACCTCCACCCAAGAATGGCACTGCTGGTATAGAACTAGCCGTCATTTTGAAAGTTTGCGCAAGCCAGGGCAGAGACGACTTGCCATCGCCTGTGAAGGAAGCATGCCCAAAAGTACAGTGCAAATGTACACGTCAACATGCTAGAATCTTCAGCAGCCACTCCAGAGTCCCGATTTTCATTTTCGCACCATGGTCAACGATAAACAAAGTGGGACCAGTCCAGTGGTAGTGCTGTGACAGGACTTGGCTGTTGTCCGCTGCCAAATTGCGCGCGCATCCGAAGTTCTCGGGCGGACCGTTTTGCATGCCTGTGGGCGCTGTGCGGGTGTAGAGTGGTCAGCTATGCAACCCCTCTCGTAGGTCGTCGCCGTTGCCAACGTAGAGCGCAGTGTGTGTGTGTGTGTGCCAAGTTCAAGCCTGTCAATACAGACACTCGCGCAGCAATTAAATGGATTTTTTTATGCTGGCCATCGCCATCGTACTGGGGGTGGATTTTGAGCAACGATTTGTCCGTTTATACTGTTGGTATGCGGGTGAATCGGAGGTATAACATCAGACATTTCCAGGCCCTGACTATGCCTGGACAATGCGGTTAAGCTTGGACGTTTTGATCTGCGGCGGCATGATTCCTCTGCCGTTTTGCCTGTTGGTTGTGCGAAAGTTTGCTTTAATCATTTCGGTGGGCCGGATACAGGAGTATGAACTGCTCGTATTACAGATGGCCTTACACCAAGTTCTGGGGCACAGGGATTAGTGTTAGAGCCAGAAGAGTTAGAGTCAGGGCTAGGAATGTTGGAGTTAAGATTGGGACGGGGGATTAGATAATCCCTGGAAGTTAACCCGGGTCCACTCGTGTCCGATCATTCCGAAAAATCCGAGAAAAGTCTCCACAGAAACTTTGCGTATGTTTGTCTTGTCCGCTGGTTGTCATAGTTATGTTGCCGCCGAACAGTCGTCTTGGCACGCATCCTCCGGAATCCCGAAGAGTTTACCGCACTGTCAAGTGTGGGCCGCTGCTCAACATGCGAGTCCATCTCAGCTCCTGAATATTCAGGACCCGATCTTACCACTTCATCTTCAAGATCCTGTGAAGGTCTCCTTGGTGGGAGTGGAGGAGATGCCTTGACAATAAAAGCAGTATCAGATTTATGCACCGTGGAAAAACGCAATCAGTACAATAACTTTACATGAAACCAAACTGGTGTTGGGGATAAATGCTTTGGCAGTTCCATGTTGAGGCCTCTAGCATGTCGAGAGATGTATTAGATTTCTGGTCCAAGCCTCAAATCTGCCGATAACTGCGCTACTTCTCGAGACTGTGTTCATCAATTGGGAAAATTGGTCCACACTGACGAGCTGATGGTCACGAAGGCCGCTTCCATTGACTCGTACTCCGTAATCGGTACCGGCCAGTGTTTGATTATCGACTTAAAGTATTAATACCGAGTCTTACAGACTAGAACTAATTCCTTCTACCATGCACTAGTAACGAAACAGTGTCAGGACGAATAACATTACCGACAAAGACAGGGAAGACTGGAATGGGCATTTCTGGCTTATTAGCCGTCGTCAACCAGTCATAGGCAATCCCAAAATGTGGAACACCCGTGGCTCGGTTCCACGACCTGTTGGTTAGAAGGCCAACGTTCCTAACCACTGAGGCACGGGCTCGCCGTCATGTCAGTTGCGATCGGGTGCAAAACGGGATGAGTGAGTTCCGTCTCGCGATCGGTGAGCACCCCTCTAACATTGGATGTTCCCAATCGCAACCGACAGGACAACGGGCCCGTAGCTCAGTGGTTAGGGGAATTGGACTTCTAATGAACAGATCGAGGGATCGAGTCCCAAGTGCTCCACACTGCGGGGACTGGGTATGGCTGGCTGGCGACGGCTAATGAGCCAGAAATGACCACTCCAGTCTCCCTTGTCTTTGTCAGTAATGCTATTTTGCCTCTATCACACGCTGCTGTGCGGCTGCTGGCGGGGCTCGAGAGAGAGCCCCAAGGAACAACGGGACGAGTGAGTTCCGTAACGTGATAGGTGAGCGCCCTCCTACCAATGTCAGGACGATTGGAGACTAGCGTTTGCGGAGAGAATGGTCGTGAATTTAGACGCCTCTCTCAAGTGCCAAAACGGACACGAGTTTCCTTTCACACGAGCACATTTAGGTTTAGGTTTTAGGTTTAACACAACAGCGGTCCATAAGGTGCGCATTGGGTGGTGGTCATTTTAATAGAATGACAGTCGCAACATGGGTCTAGTCACACAATATGCTCCTTCAGCTTGGACTCGGCCTGGTGCCTGGCAGTGTTGCGTGCGGTAGCCACAGCCCGGTGTCAAGTGGCCACGCCCTTCACCCGAGACGTCCGGCCATCTAGAACTTCGTAATTTGAAGCACGTGGATCGAGATCATAATCACAGTCCAGGTGGATTAGTCGGCATGGTAACGTAATTTGGTAGGCCCCTAGACCGTATGCAACATTTTCGAGAATTTGGCCGATGCAGAAACGAAATTTGGCACGCGAGATTATGCATTCCTATAGGGCTCCGCATGAACCATCGAACAAATGTGCGATCTTGCTGATAAGAATGCAGGCACAAGTGAGGCGATGGCAGGCCTGAATCATATCGGTAATATCTGCTAACGCATTGCCTTGTTCCGTAATTCGCAATGGGACTTATTATGAGGGGGACAAAGCGCCGAAGCAAAATCGGCATAGTAGATTAGCACCGGCTGTTGGTAGACGCTGCTGACTTTAAAGATGGAAATTTATGTGGATATGTGTTTAAAATAACTGTCTGACGCAAAATACATCTTTTCTGACATGACCTCTCTCAGAAAAAAGACCTTTTCAGGCACGATCTGAATGTTGATATGAATATTTGAACTGAAATCCATCAGCTACTGTGGAATAGCTGCGTAATATTCACAAACCGCCAACAGTACCTGCGTTGTCAGTATGGTAAATAATTACACAACAAACTATCTCACTCTGCAACCATATTAAGACTAAAACGGAAGAAGTTTTAGAAACAAAGTCAACAGGACCTATGTTGTAGAAGTTAAAGCACACAGTTTCTTCTAACTTAATAATAAACACAAGAATGACCGAAATCAAGGTATTAGGTAAGCTCTGTGGTTTACGGGTGTGATGGGCAAAAATCTGCGTTGCCGCAGCACGGTCACTCCGGCTACGTCGATGCAGTTGAATGGACGTTGCAGGAATTCACACTGACGAAGGTATCCTGTTGCAGATACACCTTCGGTAATTGCCACAACCAAATAAGTGACACACACGACCTCATCCACGTCGTGTAGAAAAGACACGACTACAGTGGTAGCAAGTACTTTTAAGCAGTACACTGGCGGTCATCGTCAAACAAGCCGGTGAACTTGATGGACAAATCAACGTCACCCCCTCGAGCCATCCAGCTCTAATCTGTGGCTCAAATTAGCCATTCTCAGCACGACGATTATATCCTAATAAGTGGACTAACCAGCGCCCCTCGTGCGTTTGTATGCCTTCGCATTCTGTTGTAAGTGATAAAGCCATTAGTTGGGCAGGGTAAGTAGGCTATCCGGGAAACGAAAATAGCAGTATCCCAACAGTTACAAACTAGTAAATAAGAACAAAGTCGTCAGCAGGTAAAAGTGCACGTGCGTGTTCTTTGTCTTATTCAAAGTTGTGTCAAAGCGTATTGTAACTGATTAAAACAAAACGGACTTAAATGTCACTACAATACTCCCCCTCCTAGGAGAACGGAGTTCAAAAAATTATTGTTAATAGAAGGAAAATGCGGGAGTGTTATGCATATTGTACAAGTTGGTAACGGTCGGGAAAACGGACATGACGACCGCTGCGCGTAAGGGGAGGATTCTGTGGGATAAGGGAAGACGCGGGGTTATTGGGCGTAAATGGAGTCTGGGAAATAGCAAGTGGCAATGTGCCAAGTGGAGGTTGTTCGGTTGGAGAAGTTGGAAGAGTCTCGGTATAAGCCGCCTTCAAGAGATCGATTGAGACCACGTCGGTGCGGCCTCCACGGTCAATTGTAAAATGCTTGTCCTTGCGCGATAGTACTCGAAATGGGCCGTCATAGGGCTGTTGTAGTGGCCGGCGAACGCTATCTACGCGGACAAATACAAAAGAACATGTTAGTAAGTTCGGGTCGACGTACGACTTGTTGAAGGACGTGGAGGAGTGGCTCGAAGGTGAGTCGTACGTCGACCCGAACTTACTAACACGTCGGGGTCACCAGTGTAAGTGATAAAGCCATTAGTTGGGCACGGTAAGTAGGCTATCCGGGAAACGAAAATAGCAGTATCCCAACGGTTACAAACTAGTAAATAAGAACAAAGTCGTCAGCAGGTAAAAGTGTACGTGCATGTTCTTTGTCTTATTCAAAGTTGTGTCAAAGCGTATTGTAATTGGTTAAAAGAAAACGGACTTTAATGCCACTACACTATAATTGCAGAGTCAATTCCAATCCTCCCTTTCCCCCAAACAAAAAAAGTCCAACGGAGATGACGACATGCAATTTCATTGGCGACTTAAGCTAATTAAGGTCGACTGCCAACCGTAACAAAGTCGAAACGCTTAATGGAGTTCGGCAGCCGCCTGAGATGCTGACTAACCCTATGTAGGGAAGCATTGCTTACCCCTTCGTGGGAGAGGAGGCTAGAAAAAGCAATTTGAGCATATGGCGCATAATCACGTAGTCTACAGGCTGACCATGGCTCGTGAGCGCAAAACACTCGATCGAAACAATGCACGGTACAGAACCTCCGTACATATCCCCCTACCTCCTCACAGGTCGATTCAACAGCAATGGCTGTGGATGCACCCTAGCTCGCGTCATTGGCGGTTGGTGGACTGTCTCCTTGTCTGGAGACATGACCAGGACGATGTGTGGTGCAGACTGCCAAACGGACCACTGTCTTCTCAAGTTAAGACCGCAACTGCAATCCAGCGGGCGTCGGTAAGGTGGGCCAACATCAAGGACGTTAAACGCTGAATTAATTAGATACGACTGAACGCCGACTGGAATTCAGTAATCGTGTGAATCTCAAACTGGAACACGGGCAAGTTCTAGACAATAAAGCCACCGTTGAGGCCTAATGGAGGCGACTTTGGAGCTTCCTTCAGATCAACGCATTGGAAGTCGTCAGTAGCGCATGCCGTCAGCACCATGGCTGGTTTAACAGCGTCCGGCGACTACCATCCGAGAAGAACAGTCCACCATGACCTATTCCAACGACTGGACCGAGGTCAGCAAAACGGCATAGTTCTGATGCCGAAGCCTGGTGCAGCAGAGGCTGACTAAGGTGCAGGACGATTAGGTGACTCGAAAACTAAAGAAATTCAAGGACTTACCAACAGCAATGAGATGGAAACTACTGCGCGTCAATCAGAGCAGTCGAAGTTTTCTAGGCCAGGATATTGCTCCATTACTCAAAATGATAGAGAGTCGTTGAACTGAGTCCTTCCATAGTGTCCATAATCACCTATTGCGAAGCCATCAGTCGACTTCTTCGAGTAGGCGCTAATGTGGACGTTGGTCTCCTTCTTTCCTTCAAGAGACATGGATCCTGACCCGACGCTCTCTAAAGGATACTTACTACGAACCCATAGCAAATGTCAACAGAACTGGCCTCAACAGTGGACAACTGCACATACCCGTGAAACACCATTTCAAAGGCATAATTGTAACTCAGATCTCCAGCACCAGTCGTGCACTTAACTGAATGCAACACTCCATGTGGAACAATCGTGGTATCCTAGTCAATACGAAATCGAAGTTGTGATGTGAACAGTGCTCTAGAGCACATTCAAATCAACTCTGGGGCCTGGGATGGTCTCGTACAACGTTGGCAGGCGTGGAAAACTGCTGTCAGAGCTGGAGCAACCAACCGAATAGCCGTGCCATGGTCGACTGCCGTAGATCAGCGACGCCAGCACCTAAACTCTGTTGTCATGCCCACTTTGTCAAAAGAAATTCAAGAGTCGGATGGCCCTAGATGGACATCACCAGACTCAATGCATTGTCAACACAACCAAACCGTCTCCCATCCCACAAACCAACATCATCATCCACATCACCATCGTCATCATCACCTTCATCAGCATCAGCTTCATCATCGCCGATGAGGCCTATTCTAACATCAGGACACACTAGCCAACAGCACGTTACGGACGTTATAACGAGAGAAATGTCGTATATGAGAAAATGCATGCCTCACTTGTGTGAGAAGCGCGTAACTTGTGGAGTAGAGGACCAACGCGCCTCCAATATCATTTCCAGTCGCTCTGTGTACGACAAGTAATAGGTACATGACAGAGAGAGAGAGAGAGAGAGAGAGGCCGATGCCGAGTAATCCATCCTAACTGCACAACCACCTCGCTCCTCGCCATTATCAGATTGGCGTGATTGAATCTATGGCAACGTGTTAAGAATTGTGGCATGATAGGTTGTTAACTGACAGGTAACTCAGTCCCTCTCAGGACAGAGACAGGTTCAATGACTCCTTATAAAGTAGTCTAAATGGCACTCTCACACAAATGAGACCCGAGTCGCCCTCGTTAAACCCCAGTATATGTTGTGGGGACCATGTTATATGTGAGTGGAAAGGAGGGGTTGTTTAGCCTTGTCAACCACGGCGCATGAGTCCGCGTCGGTATTACCTGATACTGACTTACCACTGGAGCCAGGGGGTGAGGGAGGAGAGAGTGCGGTAGATGCTACGCAAGTTCACCTCACTGTAAACTAATTCACGCGCAGGTCGCCGTCCTCTGCCCACCCCGTGTGACACACAGTGGGCGTCACCCTCCACGATGGTCGCACTTTCACAGGCAAAGTGTGGACCAGGCCGTGTGGGTAAACGCATAAGGATTGTTTAACTTTGACAGGCG
>CACRXP010000194.1:633226-667148 GCA_902702965.1 Spirometra erinaceieuropaei | reverse complement strand
TTTTTTGACTTTGTTCTCCCATCGAAACACGACGAGTGTAGAAAGAGAATTCGAGGTAGATCTACCGCGCGTCTGCTTCACCATAAACAAATTCCTGCGTAAGCGGCTACTGGACCCGCGTCGTGCCAGGCAACGGTGGACGTCTCCGCTCGCGACGTCCGAACCATCTGGCAGGACATCAGCTGTCCGCCCGCAGGACTTAGGCTCGAGATTGTGAAAACAAGCCTTGTGGACTTCTGCAGGATTGTTGTGCTCTACGGGAATCTTGTTGTTGTTCAGCCCCAGTATTACCTCGAATTCGGACACTCTGGTGAACAAGACAAGGATTTGTTTACTACGCCCGGGGCAAACTGCGAAGTCACGGTTAAAATGTCAGATTAACTGTGTCTGCAGTGACGCTGTTCTTCAACTATGCCATCTTACCCGACTAATACATCAAGAACCAATACCAAGAAGCCGTTATTTATGCAGTTGTCCATAAAAGTATCTGGGCTAGTCCGAGTAATTGCAGTCAGTGGTAGCAACTAATAAATCACGACGAGGAAGTCTGAAGGCGAACATAGAGTAACTTAATCTCAATCGGTGATAACTGGTATCGAGTCATAGACGAGGACGACCGATTTTAAAGTCTCCTTTCAATTTTACTTACGCTAGCCGATCATTGACCTGCTCCGATGCCAGCCACACTTGCCGCCTCTTTGCCGAGTGATCGACATAACGTTTCTATTCTCACGGAACGTTGTGACGGACCCGATGAGCTTGACGTGCAGTTAGCTGGGGTCTGTGGTGTGGATATGAAACAAGCCACAGACATCCAAGTTTTGTGCGTAAAAACTGCGAATTTTCAGATTACCTTGTCAGGGTCAAATAGCTTTAGTGCATCCCAGTATCCAACGCGAAGTGTCCGTCTCCTGTCAAGTAGCCCTGCTGGTTTCCTATTCCACTCCATCATTGTATCAGGGTTGGGGAGAGTGTCGGTTCCCGTGGGTGCCCGGGCAGAAATCCAAGCATTCTCTTTATACACTTTTTGCGCTATCACTCGGACATTTTGGTACACGCGGACCTCCAGTAACCACAAGGCTCATTCACGTGACTTCCTTTTCTCCAACACGTTGGCTCTTTTGAATCTAACTACAAGGTAACACCGGCATGGCAGTTCAGGATCGCCAAATAACAGTAGCAGCATCTTGTAGAGGTAGTCGTGGGTCAAACCTCAAAATTCCTCTACCTGGGAAGTCAACCCTACTGGTATGGACTGCTTGTTCTACAGATTCATTCTGTTAATTCCACAGCCAAAATTCGTTGAAGACTTTTTCAGTGCGTATTAAACCTAGAGGCACCGGGTTGATAGTCGATAGGTTAACAGGCGGTGCAACTTTTGCGAGAGGAAACTCTGCTGCCATCTCAACGTCCGGAAGAAGTACTGCTACCAGAGACCCGAAGTGGATACAGAAAATGCTCGGGATGGTCGGTGGGATGGTTTTCGTACTGCCACTATAAAAATTTCTTAGAAAATGCAAATCAATTATCACACAATGTTTGCTGATGTTGCAAGGGCCTTCAACATAGTGAACAGATACTGATTGTGACAAACATTGACACTTATATTGGATCGGCTTCACGATGGTACGGAGGCCCGAACTACTAACAAGAAAACCACTTCAAGACAAACTGTCACAAAGAGGAAGGTGAAGCAAGACTGTATACTCCTCACAACCCTCTCAAGTTTCATATCCTTTGAAAGGCGACTGGACGGGTACCGGACAAAACGCCACAATAAGTGCCAAACTGGCGGAAACTACTCAGCCTGTACCTGATACGGTCTTTAAAGAAAGTCTGAAATGACGAGATTCATGGTCTTCACTTCGAAATTGATTGCGCGCTGAAGGTGGAGATTAAGCTAGCAAGAAATTATAGAGCACATCTTCCAAGCACCCGATTCTCGAGAGGGCAGGAACTGTTGCCTAAAAATGGCTACTTTGACGCCCAGAGTAGCTGGCGGATTCTACTGCTGTCTACCGAACCGCAGTGAAAAAGTTATCTAACCCACTCCGCATGCTTCTGGGAGGGATATATAACCTGTCTCAAAGGAAATCCAGACCTGCAAGTGTTTTTGCCAGTAGAGGGGGGAGGCAGGGGGGAACAAGAACGAGAAAGACAAGAGCGGTTGAGAAATCCCTGTGTTTGTGTTTGGGGGACCAGGTCGTGTATGCGGCACGCGCAGACGAAGCCACTAGCCACTGCGTCCATTCCCCGCCCCAGACAACTGAACGGCTCGGACAGTGGCTGGGGCCTGGGAATGAGAATAGTGAGAGAGGTTGACGTTAGTGATAGGTGATTCCATACTAACAGTACAGGTACTAGCCAAAAACCCATAACTTTTTAATTTCCTTAGAAATTAACTATGAACTTGAAGTAGATCAGTATATAGGCTCAGACCCAAGTTTTTATGCATGAATATTTGGGCCGAAGTCCATCAGCCGCAGTGGAAAAACGCATAATATTCATCAACTGCCGATAGGCAGCTAGTAGTATACTTTAGGGTAAGAAGATTCCATACCAGCAGCACAGGTACTAGCCAAAAACCCATAAATGCTGTTAGTATGAAATCGCTTTACCTTAACGTATACTACTAGCTGCCTATCGCCAGTTCATGAATATTACGCTGTTATCCGCTATGGCAGATGGACTTCGGCCCTTACATATACTGATCTACTCCAAGTTCGCAGTTAATTTCTAAGGAAATTAAAGAACTACAAGAGGTCGACGACTCAGCGCATTTTTGTCCTCACTATAAACAATCTGACGCACTTGAAACCATCACGGTGCACTAAAGGCCGTGGCTCGGAAGGTTGCCAACTGACGAGATAACTCGGACCTCGTAGCTAGCCCAGTGTGTTCGTGTGGAGTGGCAGACTGATGAACTGAGAACCTAGCTGCAATGGCGCCTTAATGTGGCCTTTGTGGCACTCCCAATTCGTGGAATCCGAGCCTCTTCCCCTCTCCTCTTGCTGTGTAAAATCCGGTCAGTGTACGTTATGGACCAGGCGGCGTCGTGGTATGCTTATGTGCGGATTTACGCTGCGCCCTCTTCTGCCTCCGGTCTTCTTGACTCTGTCTTGACACCGGGCCCAGGTGGTGGTGGGGGAGGAGAGAATGCGGTGGATTCAGCACAAGTCGACTATTAATTTAAACTAATTCACGCGCAAGTCACTGTCCCTGTTCTTACCCTACTGTGGAGTGCACGATGAACGTCGTCGATAACAATGGTCAAATTGTCAGAAGGGGGGCCTGCGCGTGAGTTTGAGTGTAGTGGGGAAGACGCATAGAATACACGATCATGGGAGCATAAGTTTGTTAGCCTTTTGAATGTTCTCGAAGCCTTACTAAGTTACCCTTCTTCATATAATTAAGTTGTAGAATACGATTTACAGTCGTTGTGGTTTATCAAATCTGCTGAATGTGATGTTGGAAAAGCTGAGGCGGAAAAGATCTTAATAAATCCGCATGCTGAAAAACGAGGCTTTTTGCGAGTTTTAACGAACAACAGCTGAAAACTGAGGAAAAGGCTGACTGAATTGAACTCCATAAAGCATACGCCTGAACATGAATGTATTGCGTGCTGCTTGAACTTTTTCGTTAGTGAACTCCCAGTAAGGCGCAGGCCTGTCGTCATTAGCAACGTTGGTCACACGTTGAGGAAATACCGGGAGTAGCAGTGTTTTTTAAACGGTCACAACTTTCGACCCGATTGAAGTACCCGAATACTCCCTCACGTGACGTTGGCACCCATAAACTCCCGCACGTGACTGAAGCTCCTAAAGTGCGAACGAGAGGTCCTTGTTTTCTTCTACACAGGTCATTAACCATCATTCCTTCAGCTCGGCTTCGACATCTATCTTCGTTTAGATAACGAGAGGCCAAGTTGACCACACTCACGCTTTTTTTTCGAGTCCGACAGAAGAGCTCTGGATAAATTATGGCCTTACGCTTTGATATATTTCTGCGGCATCAAGCAAGCCCTCCAGTTGATTTCTCTGTAGACACCAGGAAACACAGTCGTGGAAAACGTATTCCCCCTCTTCCACCATCGGCGGCATCTTTACTAGCAGCGGTGGCGTGACTGATGTTTGCCACATTAGGATAAGCCGAAAAAAAAACACTGTAACACATTTATTGGCCACTGGATTACCACCACAGTCCCACCGACCCGAAGGGCAGAAGGGTTGTCGCCCCCAAAACAGGATAATCCACGAATGCCCCGAGGCCGGTGGGCACCGCGCGGTCTAGGCAGTGAAATGATTGCCGAGACGGAAAGGTCACTGTTGTAGAATGCGGTGGGCCTTAGACGAGGTCAGCACCCCTTAGAGCCTGTGTCGTAAGAAGCGGTCGTAAATGTCGGTGTGGTAACCTCGGCGATGTCAGTTTCCACGACGTGACCTCGAATCAGACGCACGACGCGGTCTGATGGGTTTAAGTGAGTCATCATCACGCCCGCCAACTGGATGGGGGGTGGGCTGGTAGAGGGGGCGGTGAGACTGCAAACCTGTAGATTCTGCAAAACATTTCTGCCCGTTTACCTAGGCACAAATTTATGCACGACGAAGGCTTATGGGCAAACAAATTAGGGCCTTCCTTCGATTATCGTATCCGTGGGAGTGAACTGTATAATAGTTTTTTCACCCTCGTAGTCCACTCCGGTAAAAGAACGCATTCGACGCTTGCCCCCTCCCCCTACTTTCCTCATCTTTTCGTCTTTTGAATATTATTCCTTGTAAAAGAAAACTGTATGGGATTGAGATTGCAAAACACATCCAAACTAACTGAACTGCTTGCCGGTTGCCCGAGTCTGTAGCGGTCCCACTTAACAGACTTAGTCCGGAATGAGTACTATTGCCTGTATCTCGAAAGTTAGATTTCTTGCCTCTGTTTAAGCTTGAACGTTACAAGAAGGGCTGCGCTGTGGATGCCATTTTTCCTATCCACTAGACTTTTTCCAACACAAATGCCTCTTTGGACTCCCGCCCCCCCTGTGATAACTGCTCATTCTCCAACGATTTCCATTTTAATACACCGTGGAAGGGGGATTCGAGGTAGGGGGGAAAAGTAGACGATATCAATGTGAGATAATTATATCCAGATCAGTTAGTTAGGCCAGTGAAATAAGGAAGCGTAGATGGAGTTTCCGTGCTTGTAGAGTGTCACGGTCTGTGTATATCGATAGTAGAGCAGTGTGGTTGTCGTCTTTTCCCAGGTAAGGCAAAAAATGGAGGCCAGTTAGGCGAGTGTGGAGGGAGAAGGGGACACATCAGACGCATAGTGGAAGTCAGACTTATAGAAAATACTACTGACACAGGGTCAGACTTAGATTAAATAACGGTTGAGGCAAGCGAGGTATGGTTTTTGAGCCGGTCTGGCTAGTTCGGGCTCATCCAGCTACGTTTGAGTCAGCGCCCTCAGTATCGAACAGTGCTTGTACGTGATGAGGACTGGAAGGGAGGGTTGGGCACTGGGGAAAAGCTAATTATGCTGGGCACGAGGGCATTCGTTGCATAAAAGTAGACACAGACACTCGTTTTCCGACTCTTTCCTATGATTACTTCTAGTCATGCCAACATCGGCTTTATCCGTTTGATCTGACACTTTACTTTTACTAATCATAACCATAAACCAATTCCCACCGGACCCATCTAGCACCAACGCGTATATTCAGGGTAGAACCATGGTGTTGGGCTCGGCCGTGCTATTGAAATTGTTGCCGTTTCCATTCCGCTTCCATTTATCCACGCCAGACGCAGCATGTTGAGACATGTATATCCTCGGACGTTTCTATCTCAGACAGAGTTATCATGACAGTTTTTGTTAAAAACCAACAACAGCAAGCACAGCATCAAAAACGAACCAAAACAGCCGATGGCTATAAGCATCACTAACGTACAAGCACTGGTTGTCTTTAGGGAAGGACTTGACGTTGCAATTGCGAAATATTTCAAACCGAAAACCGCATATCTTGCGTTTTCTAGAGCTGGTTTAAGTTCACCTCAGACGCCCGATAAACCCTCTCATAAGGAGTCCAGTATCACTCTAGAACAGCAATATGGAGAGGAATCTTAATTTAATACCACGGTGGATTAAAAGATTTGTCAGAGCAATTCTTAGGTACTATAGGGTCCCTAGCAAATGTTGGGTGGAAGTAACCAACTCATCTAAGTACCTTTATTAATGAAAGAGAATTTCACAAGGAGCTAATATTTAGAGGAACAACTGAAGAAAATGTCAAAGTCACGAGATTTTGAGCTTATTTAACAGCGAGTTAGTTAAATTTTTCCCAATTATGAACGAAAAGAATGAAATACATACGGGTACTTATTAACCACCTGACCCGATGAAGTTTGATAAAAATTAACGCACTGTTCAGACTACTGTTCAAAAATCTGGGGAGCATGAGGCGAGTTAACGTTAGGTCGCCACAGCAACGAGAATGACTACCAAGTTTGCGTAGTTTGTCGATTAATCCATAGACGACAGTCAAACTAAAGATGGAAAGCTTAATCTACAGGTAAGCAATAAATTCCGTGCATGGGAATGTCATCCGTTTTTAAGTAAACGTCGTTAGGAGTTATTAAAAGTTTCCAGAAAGTTGATGGTCGGGTTTTAACGAGAGAAAAAGATTGTCTTTTTGTAGACCTAACTTAGGCAGAAATCAGCGTGTTGTAACCCGTTAGTTTGTGTTTTGTTAGAGACAAGGAAATGAAATAATAAACTCCGGTAATAAAACCTGGACTGTCGAGAAGCAAAAACGACCGACTATATCCCAAAAAGACGATATCTTCAGGATTTGAACTAATTTCCGAGGTTTTGGTTTTCAAATGTGTTGTGAACGTTTTGTGAAAGTTTCGTTAAAACGTGAAATACTAAGTAGTTACTGGAGCATTTGAGGAAAGTACTGATGACTTTTCTAACTAAAACTCTCACCACAATTCGGCCCTTAAAAGCTCTTACCAGTGTTTATACAGCCGGTTCCGATTTCGCTTTTTTTCGCACATTCATACGTTTCATGAGACAAAGCATTGCACAAACAAAAACCGCAACACAATTCCGAACACTTTGCTGGAGCGTCTTTTGTATAAAATTTCGTAAATGCGAAAAAAGATATATGAACTTCGTAAACCGATCCTGTTACGCAGTACTGGCTAGTGGTGGTGGCTTTCAGTCAGATCTGGTAGGAAAGCCGATACCGATTCCAGCTTAGCTTGTGGGTGGATCTGACTTATGGCCGATCAGACCAAATTGGTGAATGTAATTAAACAGAGAAATTTCAGTTTGAAGTGTTTCTTTTTGGCTGCACTATAGAAGAGAGCGGTGACTCCTCATACTCTGTAAATTCAGTGCCCGGGTAACCGTTTGGGGCTTCCAAAGTTGTTAGTTTCTTGTCTGTGAACCTATAAGAGGCGAGTAAAAATTGGAGCCAGTGGTTAACGAGACGAATTAATTGAATATATAGCAATTTCGCGACCTTACGTAATGTATATTCTAGATGACTGTACGTTTGGAGGCAGCGAGGCACTGTCAAGGCAGAAAGGCTCCTCGATAATTAACTGATGTTATGAGTGAGCTAAGCAGAATGGACAACACTTTGAACGGCTTTCGCGAACAAACCCCTCTTCTGCTACTATGTCCAAATCTGGTATAGGCTGTTACCCTTAAAATGGCTAGACTATTTTTTTTAGTTATAACGGACTACGCTCTATAAGTTTACTTGTCTCAAACAGTCTGGAAAACCATGAAATATTATATTTCATTTAAGTGTCCTTTTCGACCGACGCAAAATCGGTAATCAGAGCATTACTTTAATAAGCTGATTTTGTAGTCCATATCACAGGAAGGTGACCGAAAATGTTCTACTCTCACTTATTGCTTTCGGATGCTGTATAGCTATGAGTTAATTTAATTCAGCAAACGGATTTCCCGTGAACTAGCAACTTGACGTTCTCATTTGTTGTGATGGCCAGCCATTTAGCACTCTCTTCTACCTAAAAAGATTACCAGTACGTTTAACACATACAAGCACTGCCTCAAGGTAATTGGCGTTTCACGAGGGGATCCATTTACTGATTTTAAATCAGTAGACATTGGCGGCGAGAATGGCAACATGCTTCTTCGCATCTTATTCATTGGGTTGTATTCTTTTGCCGAAGGCATGTGGAAGGTGATATTAGGTGATATTTCTTACTGTAGTGACACGGCTCCCTAACTTCAGTTTTCCACAGTTCAGGCCACTGTAACTTTTGGAAAGTAGACGACCATGACCAGTTTCTTTTGTGATAAGGAATTGCTTCCTGTAGAATATTCTATGACGCTTCCTTCCGAAAGTACTGCAGCCCACCAGAACGGAAGGAGCTGGTCCTAAAAAACAGACATTGACTCAATGCTGTTTGAAGCATCCCTGAATGCACGTTCAAACTACAGCGAGAAAGGTCGCATTCCGTGAAAACGGTTGCGGATATCAGACCTGCATTAAGCCAGCAGGAGAAGACGTTCAGGATTATGTTTTAAAACTATCAAGACATTCAGTACATTGATTTCTAAGGGCAACTCAACCGTGAACTCTGGCGTTGGACAGGACCCGCGCTTTGGAATCTTCTGTTTTTCTTGGCCTGTACAGAACTACTAGCCCTGTTAGGAACAGTCTACGTAGTCAAATTTTGAGTCCAGTATAATTGAGGGCGATAAGCAGCTCCTGAAAATGTCACTCTTTCCTATATTCGGCTCAACCATAGAGACTTTTCTGACAACAAATATAAACGATAACTAGCTGATACTGCTTGCAACCATGGGATTCCGCTAAACCTCAATAGCTAAAACTATAATTTTGATAGAGTTGTAAATGACGGCTTATTTCACGTTTTGATACTGATTGCGTATGCATGTGCTCTTTAAAATTGGCTTCTGATTACCCCCCTCATAGATAGAGTCCAAAACAGTCCCATCTTGGTAGATTCTACATTGCTGTCATAAACTGGGCCTTCCAGGAAACCGAGCTAGAACTGAAAATCAAGTGGACGTCGAACTTCTCCTGGTTGCCCAACTTTCGATCAATTAACTTTAGAGCAGACTGAAGGAATACTAAGAGACTAGTTAACATATTCATTGAAAGCAGGTAGAGCCATCCTTATGAAGAATAACAGTTTTAAGTCTTCTTTTAATGCTATCAGTATGATAAGAACATTGTTATTGTTTTATCGTTTGTCAGGCATCTACAAAAGCGAGCGCAAATTAGGGGGTCGGATCATATTTCGTAGCCGTATCTGCAGTTGACAAGCCCTAGCCTAACCCCAACCCTTAACCCTGACCCCCAACCCCTAACAGGTACGGTTATGAAATAAGATCTGGCCAATTCGAGAATCGTTTGCGGTTTCGATGTTCTGGAATGTATCCATTGAAGCATCCCAAATACACGCTACTGAATTGACACTAGGAGATCGAGCTGGCCATTGGAGGCAACTGGCGTTATGAGAGCTTTTAAAATTCAGAATGCCGCCCTATCTTTGTCCTTTCCTTCAGTCCTGGCAGGTTTGCAGTATTGGTAGTAGATGCAAATGAAGTACCTCCATATGGCACAAGCCGCTGACATTCGCATGACGGAAAACGAGACTGATCTTTCCTGAGCTCCTAACGGCCGCAAAACATGGATGGGAACTCTACCATATTATGCAGTCGGACCACTTATTCTGTCATACAATAGTTTGCTCTCCAAATCGGGCCTAATCTGCCAAAGCTTGTCAATTGGAGAAGTGAATATGCGGTCCAAATATGCAGCTCTGTTCAACTGAAGAGCACACAGTATACAGCGCCATATGACGGAATCCCATCAAGTGCTTTTATATTTTCCGTTAAATCACGACGCTTTAAGCAGTGTTCTTGCCTTCAAACAGGGGATGTTTGGAATCCATGTTCACGTTGGAAAACTGGGTAAGATGTGGTTTGGTAGCCCTACCTCATGGACACAATACTGTTGGGGTTGGGGTTAAGGGTTAGGAGTTAGGGTTTGGGACCAGGATTAGAGGTCAGGGTTGGGACTTAGGGTTTAGGATAAGGGGTTAGGGCTAGGGGTTAGGGTTAGGCTTAGAGGTTAGCGCAACTATTTCTCACCCATTCAAGGTACCACCGCGCACTCCCAGCAGCTTTTCTTTCGCATACAACTACTTGACCTCGTCGCCTGTGCGTTCCCCGGGCCCTATTACCACCGGTTCCGTACTAGAGGTGACTGGGGTTTGTTTACTTCGGGCGGGGCTACCAAACCACATCCGACGGAAATCTGAAAGGCTACATGTCGATTAGAAGGCAAATATCCTGCAACGCTGTCACTGCTTAATGACCGTTATCCGAAATCCGCCGGTAGGTCCCGATGCGTCGTATCGTTCCAGCCGTCGTTTGATAGAGACTTTTCGGTTCCCCCAAATAATGTATTCTCCATTGCTTCGATGTACCTGCCATCCATATCCTGGCTGCGTGGCACACCCTCTTTTCTCTGTCGGATGGAATGATGATTTCTAAAGTCTAGTCCTACCGTGGAGCCAAAAAAACACCGATCCCTTAACGTGGACGACACTGCACCAATCTCAGTTGATCATCACGAAGTCAGTGGACTCGCTGATCTCTGATGTGGGCAGAGAAGCACTTTCGAAGTATGTTGGGCGGTTGGTTACTGATCTCAGTGACAGAGTGGCTGTCAGTTTTTTGGTCAACCAGATGCAGTTGTCGCGGCAAGCTCGAAAGGTACAGGGGAAATCCTCCTTCCTCCGTCGCTTGGTCTTTGTAACCACGCTGTACCGCTATGATCATAGTTTCTATTTTAGCGTTAGAAAATACCACACTATCAGCGCAGATACTAGTTAAAAACCCAGATAGGCGTGTTTCGCCGATATTCTGACTTTGTATGGCCCAGCTGCGAGGGATTCGACTCTTCGTTTAGTACCTGTGCTGCTACTATGGTATCTTCTAACGCTAAGACCTACTACTAGCTGCCTGTCGTCAGTCGATGAATATTACGCGGTCATCCCGCTGTGGCTTGTGGACTTCAGCCCAAATATTCTCATACATCAAATTTCGATCTTCGCCTATACAGTTTGGTATAAACTGAATTACACCAAGTTTGCAGTTAATTTCTGAAAAGATAAAAAGCAACAATAATTTTTATTTGCAATGTTACGAGGATCTAGTAAGTCGAAATGAGAATACAGTGTGTTGATTTACAATGGGCACTACGTTGGGGATATCCCACTCGGCTGGTTGACCGTTTCCCACAACAATACTGACGGGAAATAATTCAAAAGAAGGTCTTCAAGAGGCTAAAAAAGACCTCCCGGTTTAAGGACTAACATCGAAAGAGGGAAGGAAGTGAATGGCAAGAAGCAACTGCAAGAAACCCACCACTCCATACAAGCTTTTGGAGATCAGAGTTAATGTCTCAGACTTAAAAATATGCCAGGAGTCCAGAAAGAAATCGATCCACCGAGTTTTAGCGCCTTTGAAAAGCACTGGATACGCGAAATGTTCTAGCAGGAAATTCTGCCAGGTTACTTTTGCGCTGATGCATTAAGCGTGCACCAAAGTGGCGGTTGAGCAGCAATCAAGCAAAAATGTTCACTTGTCACTCGCAAAAGTATTTTTTTTCAAAGCAGTCGTTCAGCATATTCTATTTTCCCATGTCCGCCGCTTTACTATCAGTATTTTTTGTGTGCAATGTACAGTGAAGGGTCTATGTGCGAAGACATGGGGGGATGACGCGCACAGCTCTGCCAGTACGTGGAACAAGGACTGACCCTACTTTGTCCTGCGTTATTGCTGTCTTCGATAAAACGTCAAAACAACCTCTGCAGTTCGCACTTCCAAACCCTTAAAGTCAACTGTATAAGTTGTTCCCTTTTGATTTGAGGTAGATTTTTATGTAACATATTCAGCAATAGATACGGCAGAGATTGGCAATTGCGTCAAAGGTAACCAGGCTAATCAGCCGGGGTTTATTTTCGTAATACTTTACCTGTTTCATTATTAGCTGTTGGTGAAATTAATCTATTGTCTTGTATCACCAATACACCGATCGAAAATCTTGTCTGCTTCAGAATGCTTTCTGTACGCAAGAAAAATATACGAGGAGCACTATAATTAACTTCCCAAGTTTTGGAGAGTCATCGCCTAATGCCTGTTCGAAAAACTGCGCGCATAAAGAGGACAGCTACTATTCCTCACTCGTTAACAAATGACCGAGATTACGCTTTGGCAGAATTTTATGGGTGACCGGATCGATATCCCGATCCAACGACAAATCTTACGAGTCGTACTAGGCCAAATTCAACTGCTGGATCACTAGGGTCCTCGATTCCACCACCGACCTTAGAAAAAAGGTGCGGGAAGAGGAGAATTCCGCCACTGGCTAGTTACGCGCGCTTAAACGCATTCGAAACAGACTGTGTTGTTAGAGTCAACTGTAAGAATGACAGCGTCCAGGAGACCGACCACGCCCAAGTGGTGCTATAATAAAACCATTCTATTCTAAAACACGGGAATAGGAACCCTCGGAGTATGGGTGGTCACGCAATAAATTCCAGGAAGGGTACCTATTACCGCGCCTTAACCCTCATACCTATAGTAGGTTGGCTAACTCATGAAATGTCAACCGAAATTCCGAAATGCGTCTTCGTTTCGAAAATCTTAATTAGGTAGGGTTGTAAAACTAATCATTGTGCAGCATAATTTTATAATAATTCAGTTACCTCAGGATGCCGGCTTTCAAACGAACTTCTTTTCGGCTGCATGCAAAAAACTGTACGCCGTAAAAATGACTGCTTGAGTAGCATGCATTTTTCTCTCTGGTTTTCGATGCCCTTAAAAATTCAGTTGTCATGGAAAACATGCGTAAAAATGTTCATTCTACTGCTCATTTGGTAGAAAATGACGTCTTCTTCCAATTTTGTACTCGAGGGAAGGGACTAATTCGGTAATAAAAACTTTCTGATTGTGGGATTTTTTAATATCGTGAAATGGCCGTTCATAAGACATCATGTCTCTGCCTTTATCAATGTGGCTTATAAGTTAACAACAGGGCTCAGATCCACTGCTAAATTTTATGGACTCCATACAGTCTCCTCTTAATACCGTAGAGAAATGTCTGGCTTTCCGTATGCGGAAAGTATACAAATCGTAGTTTGGAAACACTGAATGAAAGTGTAACGGTAGGTTGGGTTGGAATTGTTCGGGAATTGGAAAAGTTTTTGAAAACCGAATACTACCCTTCCTTCGAGTATGAAATTTGAAGAAGACGTCATTTTCTACCGAATGAGCAATAGAATGAATATTTTTACGCACGTTTTCTATGACAAAACCGAATTTTTAAGGGCATCGAAAACCAGAGAGAAAAATACATGCTACTCAAGTAGTCATCTTTACGGCGTACAGTTTTTTGCATGCAGCCGAAAAGAAGTTCGTTTGAAAGCCGGCATCCTGGGGTAACTGAATTATTATAAAATTATGCTGCACAATGATTAGTTTTACAACCCTACCTAATTAAGATTTTCGAAACGAAGACGCATTTCGGAATTTCGGCTGACATTTCATGAGTTAGTTCACCTACTGTATAACCGTAGTCCTTACCCTAACTCTATTCTCCTGAAATGTAGATCAAAGTCACCTATAATACGGGGAGGTCCATATTCCCGTGTGCAACCAGAGTGTTGCGTGGAAACTTCATATCAAACGACCTGCCTGGTAGGTTCTGGTTCATTGGACGCGAAGTTACTTCCTTTAGTAGGGCCAGCATGTCGCTAAGTTGAAACCGGATTGGGAGGAGGGCTTTTGTTTTGGACAGAGAGAGTGGCCGGTTGAACAAAATGTGGAGATCGGTCTCGCGCATAAGTCTTTACTCTAAGATCACACCAGTTTGTCAGCAAGGGAGCCCTCGAGTGTTGGAGAAACTGTGCCGACGTACAAAACGCGGAGGCCTACGAGGCGCAAGTAGTTTGTGTGGGAACAGTNGCATTGTGAGCCGCCAGTAGTTCGATCGATTATTTACTCTACCAGATGGTGATGGACGGGCGTCAGTTTGCCTAGCCGAACAGTCACACCGATCATTGACACTCCAGAAAGAAACCGAGGCAATACTTAACACAAGCGACGAAGCTGCCTAACTAGACCAGATAGAAATCTAGCAGCCAAGGGCCAGCCGTTGACAGCCGACAGGAAGACATGCAGTGGAAGATCTACAACCGTAGGGCTGAAGCTGAAGCCGATGAAACATGGCAATTGAAGTACGGATGGTCAGCGGAGATACCCCGGACGTTTTGTCTATTAGTCAAACGCGATGTGTAAGGGGGCTTTTTCACGCATGAAATATATGCAGAAATTATTCGAGTAACGGAAAACGGGGAATTTTGAGTGAACACTAACATTTCTTTATATCCAAGCGATGCCCTAGGTTACTAACTATCGTAGAACAACACCGTAGATTTAAACGAATTTTATTTGAGGGAGCAGCAAACGAAACTGGACGTTCCTACTCAAACGGCATTTGTAGACCTGAAAATCGATTCTTCTTTCTGTGGAACTCAGGCAGGACAGGGGGTTTAAGTCCATTACCTTTTCCAAATTTGGACTCAACACACTTTTGTAATCCAAATTAAAGTAATTATCATAACAAACTAGATTTTCCTTGCCGTACTGGCAGTTCCCAGGTAAAGGAACACCCTAAGACTAATCATCAGTGGTCCAACATGTCCCAAAAAACGACCACAGGTTATGATCTAGGACAGAACTTCATCGGCTGCTGTGCGAAAAGATTAATTACCACTCAGGGATGTGCACACGTCATTTGATTTTTTAAATTTTCCGTCTATGTTTGTTTCGGAAAAAGACAAAAGACATCGGCGTTCGCAGGCAAATGCTACTTAGGACATGACTCTCGTGAGAAGGCTGTTTCGTATAATTACCAGAATACTGGTTGTAGGTCTTTATTCTGGTGTCGATTTCCTTCAGTTATGAGGGGCCATAGTCAACTCGGCCCACAACTGCCTCCTAAACGGTTAAATGGCGAGATGCTTTCTACATAGACAAACTGTACTGAAAAATGCTTTCCAGGTTTATCCACCAAAACTCCCCTGAATTACGTGGGTCTGGTAGTCATCTGGTGGATTTTAGACGGATTACTTACAAAATCCTGCCTCGTCAGTCAGTTTACTGCATCAGATTAGGTGGATTCCAGACATTGCAGTAGGTTGGGCGGGTAACTTGACCAATTGTGATGAAACCCATGTCTCCCGATGGGGTTTCGTAGCTCAGGTGGCTAGAGCACTGGCTGCACTAAAGTCTCCCCTTGTGGTCGATTCGAAGCTCATCGAGGCGCCGAGTTTCTCACAGTTGGGTCAGGACTAATTATCCTGATACACTAGTTTCGGCAAACACAACGCCGTCAATTAGGAACCTCACAGACATTTCCAGGATCCCCTTCCGTCATTGGCCTTTGTTCTGTACTGTTAGAAACGATGCTTACATCATAGACTGCATTATGCATGTTTTCAGTATTTACGGTTTTCCCACATAAAATATTGCTCCTTTTAAAATTAGTATTATCTTCGCTGCCTAGTCGTACTTTATTTGAGTTCGCTTATTTGTCTACTTGTTTGTCAGTTTTGCCATTTGCTGTACGTATGATAGAGCAAGAAGAGCACCGGTGGGAAGGGAAACTGTTGAGAGACCACAGGAAACATCCTAAAAATGGAAACGTCAGGGGAAGGCTGCAGACGTTAAGGAAGCCTTAAGTGAAGAATTCTCTCTTAGGACTGGAGTAGGAGTGCGTGTCAATAGACCCAGAAGCCCAAAGCCAGGCCAGATGACTAGGCTAAAAGACTAGCTCACGTGGACTTAACAGCAACGTATGGATGGTCATCCCGTTGGAACTTCACGCAGCTTATAAAAACCAAAAGAATGCATTGTTCGGATAACTCAAACACTGAATAGCTTAAGAATTTTAGTTCAGCTGATCTTTATACTGCCGATGGGTTAGGACTGTCGCACCGTTCCTGTACAGATGATTTCTTGAGCTGCAGACGTGTGACGTTGTCGGGATCTACTACATACTGGATAGTTTAACTGTTCTGACCCGTTCGAACGGCAGTTGTTGGTTATTGCTATAGGCGGCAAATGTTCAGAGTGGGAAGTTTTCTGATTCTGTATTATTCTGGTAAGAACATTTAAGTGACTTCCGGTGCTATTAAGGAACGGCTGGTGATGTGGGACTGGGGGCCGTTTTTATGTGTATGGTGCACACTCCTCCGAGTTGTTGTAAAAATCATTTAAAACTTCTTCCTAATGCCATAGCATTTCGATAACCGATAAAGAAAGACGCTGTGAAAATTGTGGACCTACTACATCGTTCAAGCAACTAAAGTAACCTAAGAAAACCTACTGACATCTCCTTCCAATACCAAAGAAGTTGGCGCAAAAGTTACTACTCTCCGAGACAGAGAGCTTGTCGCTTATAGTTTGCGAAAGGTAAGCGGTAAAACAACTGAGCTCGGATTTATTCACTGTTGTCATGAGAATTTCGTTTACCAGTTTCCATCTGTGGACGATAAAAATAGAAAGTGGTTTTATAACTGCAACAAATTAAGATGATGAGAAAGTTGTTGTGTTAGCAGTGTCCTCCTGTGTCATGGGAACAGCAACATAGTTAGGACGGCGTCGTCGAAAGGTTTGTGGGATATTGCCTAGAGGTCCCAGCAGACCAGCATTTCGATGCTAATGAAATACCTGGAAAAGCGGGTGATTGGACAAGATTCTAGACAATCTATTACCGAATTATATGGTTTTATGCACGAAGACTGTACGAAACCGATTTTTGTGAAACAGAAGTCCTCTCTGATTTTGTTCATTGGCAACGCATAAATAAAACAAGGTAGGACAGCCCCAAATAACCTTTTCACAATAACTATTATGTGCATTTGCATAACTATAAGACTAAAACTAAAATGAACATTTTTTAGGAGTTATTAACTTTTGTGCGACCGAATTGACACGAAAAACCGATATATGCCGCAGCCATCTTATGTTGCTTGGAAAAATAAAAAGGCCCCTAATCGGACTAAAGTCTGTTGCCCATATTTGTCCCGATTAATCGACATCCAGCCCTAGAAAAGCACACGCAGTAGTCGTTTAGTCGTCAGGATCGAAGTGGCCGGACGATCACACGAAGTTGATTTGCATAAATCCCTCAGAGTAGGCCCGCGCACTATGTGCCAACGGTCTTTGCTTTTCCGAATACGTATTAAGGGGAGGAAGTCTTTTCTGAGCAACAGTTCATGCTAGAAACCGTCTTGATTTTCGTGTTCACTTGACATCACATTTTTCGATTTCATGAGTTATCGTGCTGCCAATCAGCTACGACAAGGGGGTCTGGGGGGTCGTATCCTCCTCTATCGTGAATGATCTCGTCCATAAAACACAAACTTGTAGTTTCACATGCCATGAACAGTCCAGAAGTCGGGTCCAATTCGCAGCCGCCCAATGCAAAGGAGTAAAAAGATGAGGTTATCACCTTAGGGCAGTACAGTTAGAACTGAGCTCCAACTGACTTACTCCAAGTTAGTGATCAATTTCTAAATTTATTAAGGAGCTGAAATTCAAAAACGAGAGTATCTACCAGAAGACACACGGCAAACGCTGGGGACCCCATTGAGGAGTTGAACCCCTCGAGCCGTGTCATGCAGCGGCAGAATATCGGCGAAACATGCATGTCTGGGCTTTTAGCCAATACCTATGCAACATGTGTAGCAGTTTGTTTCACTGCCAAACGAAAGGGCAGCAGCGAGCCATCATGCGTTTTATGAGTCCAATATAAAATTATACGAGTGATTTCTTGAAGCCTTGTAGCAAAATAGATCAAAAGAAGGTATAGTACGATGTGCTAGGTAGGATACGAATGAATGTAGATGCGCATTTGGTCTCGAAAGGGTGCGAGCATTTGATGAAACATTTTCCATATAAAGGATTCAGAGATTTTGATAGTCACTTTACGCAACGGCATCTGTACTTCATAGTGATAAGCCTATGGAACCATAAGCCGTGCACCCCTGTTCAAAGTACATTCGTCTTCTACCTTTCTTTGGCTAAAGACAAATTTTGTAAGCCCGAGTTACACTGGAATTACTAAGGACATTAGGGAAGATTTTTCGGTCGGAATTTATTGGAGAAACTTCAATATATGAGCAGGTCATTCTGAATATTATGGGAAGACGTTCACCAATCAGGTTACGAGACATGCTCGTCCCGTTGTGCCCTCACAAGCAGTCGCATAGCAACCAGCAATACATGTAAAAAAGGGAGTGCTGACAAAGATAAGGAAGACTTTAGTGGTCATTTCTGGCCTATTTTCCATTGACAGCCGGCCTTAACAAACCCAGTTGAATGTATCTACAGCATTCGATAGATTGGCTACACTTCGTTCTTGGTAGAAGGTGTGTGATTAGCCCTATAATCCAACTGTACAAATGTATATGTGGCAATCTTCAGAAGAGTTGACCCGATAATCCAATTTCTTTGGATGTTTAATAAAGGTTAAGCAACAATTTTATTTCTACATACAACTGCAAACACCGCTTATGGAACTCCAAGAGAAAGTAGCTGTGACTCACAGGTCCTTTTTATTGGGCGGGAGTAGGAAGCGCACGTAAATTTTCTCCAGTTAGGATTCAACATCTGGTTCAGCCCGTAATTTCCCTGAGTCAAGATTAAGAACAAACTCGTAAACCCTTTGCTTGCGGTAGTCCACCGAGTAAATTCAAATGACTATATAGATGTAAAACACGGGTCTTGCATCCAGTAGACTGGCGTCCACAGTGATCATTCTAGCGGAAAAAGTAGTCTGATATGCTGGATAAAGTCTAAGATTGACGTTTTGTTTGCCTGTTCGTTTTAGAAAAAAAATTGTGCTCATAAAGTATTCTCCTTTTGTGCTTGAGCAACTACTAATAAAAAGCACGTTTCAAAATGAATATGAGACACCAAATAATCAGTGTTTAGGAACAGCGTTCTCGAAACAGTTTATCAAATTTTTACCGTTGCAAACGTCTTACGATATTCTTCTTCATTAGTCTCGGAGAATTTTCACCTGTCGGATTCTGAACTTAAGTCGTTTCGAAACAACATGCTTCAATCGGGGTAAAACGCCGACCGGGGAAAATATTCGCAGTGCGAAAATAAGAGCCCTGCAACTTGAAGGACAGAGATAAAGGAATTCGAGAATTATGCCCAAAATACATAGCTAAACCGGCAAGGGTATGGTTTGTACCCGGAGTCAGCAACAGATAACCTGAGGACCCTGTCTAACGCGAATGGTGGTAATAGGGGTTATACGGGTGGGGCCTTCAGACGGAGTTTAGTTTCAACAAATACTAAGACCGATAGTGAAATTGCGTATGAACCTTCAGCCAACTTCAGCCCAGCCACCACGACATCCTCCTCAACACGAGACTGAGGATGTATGAAGCCGTTTCTCTGATAACGCGCGAAGACGTGGCTTGTGTTTGAGAGCCAAACAACAGAATTCAACAAATGTCACCTCAGATGCCTCCGTAGAATATCGAAATTGAACCGGCAGGAGATTTCAGAAATCGGAGTCCTGGAAAGAACGGTAACGCTCCGCATCAGTGATATGCAAATGCGTTGAAGCGACTACACCATGCGGATGACAGGCACCCATCCAAGCGCTCTTCTGCGGTAACGTCGTTACGGATGGTCGCAAGCAAGGTGGAACTAAGCGTCGTTACAAGAACACCTTGAAGACCTCTTTCAGGTGCCTGCAGCTTAATCCTGATGCTTGAGAAGACAACGTAGCGCATTGCGTTGTGGCGGCCAGTCATCACGACCGGTCTGGCGTCATTGTTCAAGACCTCGCTGCCTCAAGGTCATTCACCCTTTTGCAGTGAGCCCTTCCAGACGCGCTGACCTGAAGTCACACGACCGACTGCTCGGGTACACCTGCGGCCGCACAGTCGCAGCTGCCCATGGGGCCACTTGAACGAATCTTCCCCCTGCAACCACAACCTAAGCCACTGGGGACACCACCCCTCGGAAAATGCAACACACACTGATTGGACACCACTTGAGCTTGGTCCATGAGTCTACAAAAGTAGCTGCCACCACTGTCTCAGGGACTCTCAGGGCTGACTGGACGCAGTCAACGCCAGCCCTGGCTTCGCCAGTGTCTACTGCCGCCTGAGAGGACAACTCCGGGTTCTGTGTACAACAAACCCCTCATTCTGGTGCCTTCCGTCTTCTCCTTCAAAAATAGGATTTTGCTTGTCGATAGTAGCGCTCTGAGTAAAGACATACACACTCACACCGCCTGCCGCAACAGCGTAAAGACTGGAGCAATTGTGCCCGAAGTCAACCGCACAGACGTTGCCAAAGCAAAAATAAAAGCTCACAAGACTTTAATGCCGCAGAATAACAATGCAGGCACCCTAACTCGACCATTGCGTCCACATTGTCAACAGACATTTAGGGGACGGATTGGCCACACTGGACACCTAGGGCCACAAGGCAATGCCATCGCGACCAATCCGCCTTTCATCTCCCAACCTACCATCATTACCGCCACCACTGACATCACCATCCCGTCCCACATGCCCGCACTGCCCAAGGACATTTGGCCATTATATGCGCCCTTTCGGTCGTAGGCGTACGCATGAAAATCTCCATTAAAACAGCCCCACACCATGCATGTGCACTTGCAACATTTCGACTGTCGCATTTGGCGATGTTCACCGTGTGCTATAGTGCATGGCGGGAGCAGGACGATGACTTGCGCATTACTTAGTTCACAATGAGGCAGACTTTCGCGACATCTTAACATTCTTTCTTCCCCCCGACTCTGGCTGCAAGGCAGTGGCAGGACTACCAGAGACGGGTTCAGGCGCAGTGGCTTACAAGGCTAAACAGCCTGCAGAACCTAAACTGGTGCATCCTCTGACGCAAAAATCAGTTCCTACAAGGTGTATACGTCAGACAAATGAAAAAAAAAACAAATTAGCCGCAAGGATGCAGACTGACGTTGGGTCGTTATTAAAAGCTGTGTCTAAGTTTACAGGCGTATTTTAACACACTAAAACAAAACGCTTCTCATGTTACCGCATTACTTCCTCTCTTAGATGAACGAATTATTGCCGTAATAGTGGCTTGCGAACACCAGCTACGCGGACAAGAACAAAACACACATTACCAAGTTAGGGTTAGTATGCAACTTGCTTGCTGGAGCACGTGGAGGGTATGACTCGGAGATTAGCCATTGGTTGGCGCAACCTTTGGATACAGTTAGTAACAACAAGGTCGGTGAAGCTCTGACTCGGTTCAAAAAGTCACCGGAACTCCGTAAGCAAGTCCGCCGGCGGAGCACTTAAAGTCGGGTCTGGGCGTGATACGGATGCCAAGCATGACCAAGGGCAGATAATCACTCCAATGAGTGAGGCTGTCATAGGCCCGGAGTGAGGCTTTGAGTTTATGGTGGAAAAGTTCGAATAGACCGTTGGATAAGAGATGGTAGGCTGTCGTGTGAATGCGAGGGCATCCGATGAGGTCAGTAAGATCATTATAAAGTCCAGCATCCAATTTCTGCCCGCGGTCGGTGGTAATAGTTGAGGAGACAGTATAATGGGAGACGGTCTGTTCTGAACGGGGTCCTCCCAGGTTTCTGGATTGATATGCAGTCGCTTAAGAAAATTCTTCAATGTGTCCTTGTAGCATTGTTTTGGTCCGCCCGGTCGGCGAGCACCGCTGGCGACATTACCATAGAAAAGTTGTTACGGTAGGCGTCTATCTTCCATCCTCACGAGATGGCCGCTCCAACGTAGCTACAGTTGCCTCAGCATGGCGTGGATGATGAGGAATCCGGTCCATTCTAGAACTTCCACGTCGGGTATCATTTCTCGCCATCTCAGCCTTAGTATTCTGCGGAGGCAGCTAAGATGGAAGTGGTTGAGCTTCTTTGCATGGCAGGAGTAGACGACCCAGGTTTCCCCTCCGTAGAGAAGTGTCGTCGGGATGACGGCCTTGCACGTTTTCAATTTGCTATTCATTTGGAGGCTGTGGCGATTCCACACGAAGTTCTGCAGCCCGCTGTAGGCCTGGCTGGCTTTGAAGATCCAGCGGGCCACCTCGTCGTCTATTCTGATGCAGCGTGACATTGTGCTGCCTAGGTACTCTGAGTTATCCACGGCCTTCAGTTCGGCACCGTTTACGCGGATGTGAAGGACACTGTATTCGGCAGTCATCCTTTTGTTCGTATTGATGGTCGGTCCGAAGTTGGCGCAGTGGTAGGCGAAGAAATCCATACTCCGTTGCATATCTTCTTCGGTCGTGTTGTTGAGTGCAAAGTTGCCGGCGAAGAACAGATCGTTGGCCGGCATTTGTCGACTGTTGAGAAGGCCCGGTCAGTCCTGTAGTCGATGCGGATCCGGGGGTGTCCGGAATGCCTCGGAAATTGCGCTGTTGTCCGTGGCACGCGCCATTCTCGAATTGTGGAGCTAACCTACCATGTGCGCGAATCGTTCAGGACGGCCGAACTCTAACATGCTTTTCCACAGTCGCTCGCGATTTGTCTTGTGAAAGGCTTTTGTCAAATCCACGAAGGTGGTGTAGCGGTGAGTCCGCATCTCCTGGCACTTTTCTTGTAGCTGGCGGGCGGCAAAGATCATGCCGGTGGTTGGGGGGTGTCGCCGGAATCCACATTGGTTTTCCGACGGAAGTCGTTGTTCTAGGTGGTCGTTGAGACGATTGAGGAGGACGCGGGCGAAGATCTTCTCGAGGATGTTGACTAGCGAGGTGTCCCTGTGATTGTCACAGGGTTGCCGGTTACCTTTGTGCCCGAACACATAAACTATGGCTGAGTCCTTGAAATCCTGAGAAACCTAACCGCAGCGCCGTCAGTTGGTCCAACAGTCGGTGGCCGTCGTGCCTGTAGATTTCATCTGGAATCGCATCAGAGCCTGGTACTTTCCCGTTGGATAATTGTTGCGTAGCGCGGATAGTTTTTGAGACAGAGGACAGGAGGTCGGGGTTGATGTTGGTTTCCATGTGGGGGAGCTGGTTGATGGCGTCGGCTGGACAGTCGAGATTGACTCTGCAGCCCGCTCTTCTCGGCGAGCAGGTTACTGATGGCTGCACCTTTGCCATCAAACCAGTCCTATGGCTGACAAAGCGCGCGGCCCAGGACAGCCAGGGGGGTCGAGTGGACGGCGTCCCGTCATTGGGCACCATCGAGTCTCCACGGTGACGTTTTCATCTGCTGCTGGCAATTCTTCCGGCTGCTAGATCAGCTGATTGTTGAAATGTAAACAGGGAGCAGGCAAGGACCCACATAAACTTACATTTGCAGTATGCATCTTTTTCAGTGCAGATCCGGTCTCAAATACTGAGTGCGCTGATCGAGTCCATCGAAAAATCTAACAGGCATATGATGCAGCCCGGAGTACTATTCAATCTATAATTAACGAAGGTTAAGATTAGGTCGCCACTATTCTGGTAACGCAAACCGAATCAGTGAATTGATATTACGCAATAATGCGACGACTCTAAGAGGTACATCATTCAAGTTAAACTCTCCCTACCACGAGCCCGTTGCTATTCAAGGCATTCTTTCGCCATAAGCCTCCTTATTAATGACGAAAGTAAACCCCATCTAATCCCTCTGAAAACATACCTCACAAAACTTAGACCCATTTGCGGTTGTCTAACTAGCCGTACTTCGGACTCCTTGCCAACACTTACCGAGGACCGATTTCATTCAGTAGCAACTCTGTCCATCATAACGTCGCCCACAGCCGATACGGTCACTGAGGACAGGGTACTATCTAAAAAGGAGGCATTCTGGTGACCATTGGCTAGGGCTGGTGGTTGAGTGCAGAGGTGTACAAATACATCAAAATCGGATGGCAGTTAATTTTAAATTTTTGATTCTGTTCCTTGGCTGACGCGGCAACGCTCAGTGTCCTACTACACATACCCCAAATACACAGTTGGGAACTTTGCCAATCTCCTATCGGAACAACATGGTATCCCCTCTTGGCCTCTTACTCATTCGACGTTTCTTTTCTCAATTAAGAGTTTCGAATAGAGTCAGTCATATTCCTCTGCGCACTTAACCTACGTACCCCATTTTGTCCTTTTACCTCCTGATAGCATCGTTCCAGTCATTAGCGATCTTCTCACTTATCTTGTTTCTTTGGCTGCCGAGTCGTGTCAGTAGCGTCAAAGCCCTCAATCTCGTACTAATACATGTAGGCACCGATTACGCGCGCCGCTGCAGTCGACTGGGTTTGGCGGCTTTCTGTCCAGTCTTTTAGGCTGACCGTCCTCGGTGGCGGGGACACTTGCTAGTGTCACTTCGGGTGCATTGCAGCAAACACGTCAATCATCTCACTTTGATCCCTCAAGTGAGTTTGTTCCTCGCATTCAGTGCTTAATTGTATGATAGACTCTACGCGCACCACGCACGCACATATCGACCGCACGCCGTCACACGGCCGTCGTCTTTGGATTAAGAGCGCTCATCGATTTTGTGCAGCCGCACTTTTTGCACCTGCATGGGCGTTTCATAGTTTGAATAAGAGACCTGACGGGACGAAGAGGCTGCTAACTGCAGGAATGTTCCTGAAGTGGAACGGCTTTCATTCCCATGAAGGCACTGCCGTCCCAGCCAATCAGAGAACAACAAGTGAGCTGTCGCCCAACAGTGACTTGCTTGTGCTCCACATTGGTCCGGTCGCAGCTATACTATGAGGGTCTGTTATCATGAAATAAATAAATAAATGGTTTTATTAAGTACCCCTAAGGGTAATATCATAGCAAGTAAAAATAAATTTTCAACTGAATTTTGGAACAAGTAGAAAGACTCTGTACAGTATTCAGTTCATGCTTATGAGAAACGGTTAGTGATCAGTGAAGAAAAACTCCTTTTCTCAAAAAAGACAAAATTAATATGAATTGACTAACTTTTAGGGAGATAAAAAAGTTGTTGCCCATGAAAAGGTAGATATGCGGGTCGGACAAAACTGGCCTGCAAGTGCTAATTTATAAGGAATTCGAAACGGACATCGTCATAATAGAATTCCTAGGTCGAATGAGGCTATCTGCGTCAAAGTGGCGAGACGAGAGGAACCCAGACCCGATCGGTCACAGTCCGCTTAGAGTCCAGCCGATGAGTGGACATTAAAGGCTGGGTCAGTTATCCAAAATGCACGGGGAGATGCGACCATAAGATCTCTTCGCTGACGGACCAAACTACTATCAGGTGGCGAAAACAGAAAATTCCATCGTGACCTTCAACAGACCGTTTGGGGTTGAAATGAGGAGATGACATCTACAACCGCGAAAATCGTCGATTGGAGGTGAGGGTTCGAAATTTCAGGGGACAGAGTGGATTCCAGATGAGACCGGCGATTAACGAAACGGGGTCGGCTTAGAGCATGCACGCCAACATGGCCTGACTACTTCTTTAAGAGGATTTGTTAAGGAGCACATCGCACTCTGTGAAGGACACGATGCATGCGCTGGAAAATCGAAAAAATAGAGATTTCGGATGAGAGATTCTAGAAAACGAAACCACACACACAAAGAAGAAAGTGTGAGCGAATACGGTGATCTGGCATCCTACATTCCCGATGACCTTTTCTCAATTTCATAGAGAAAGTCGTCCGGGAGGGATGAGGAAAATAAGAGTTTGACCGAGTCAGTGCTCAGATAAAGGCTCAGCCTTTTCCTAAACGCATGTAGATTATCTGATGATCTTATATTTATCGCAAGGTTATTCCAAAAGGTTAGATCGAATACGCCTGGGAATTGCAAATCTAGTACGGCTGCTATGGTTTAATATCGGCTATGGTACTCTTACCACTAAGACTGTTAGTAGCACCACAGCAACAACTACAGCAGCAGCAGCAACGACAACAACAACAACAACAACAACAACAACAACCACTAGTACTACTACTACTACTACTACTACTACTACTGCCAATGGTGGTGGTGTTGGTGCTACCAGCAGAAATTCCTAACAATGCATTAGATAGATAACTAATGCAACAGCCTTCTCCGCAACCGGTAGTGCTAGTGGAATTACAGCAAGTGATAGCATACTGCTAGCACTAGCTATACTGCAATGGACAAGACTGAGTCACTCTCAACACAAAAATCAATCGATGCAAACATGGCTACTTAATTCAGTAGACATTTATTTTTAATTTCGAAGAGGTCTGATTAGCTGCGAATCTCATCGTCTTGAAAATCATGACCTTCTCCCTGTTCCTTTGGGCTTTATATTTGGCAAAGGTTGCATGCTTGCTGCTTCTGCAAAACTTCTTCCGCAGCCTTCCTCTCTTGTTAATCTTTTTAGGACCACATGTTAACCACTGAGGTCGGTTGGATATCCCGGACTTTGATAATAGAGAGTGACTCTTCACTAGACGCAACAACCGATCCCTAAGCAAATGCCAATCCCCAGTGATGCTTCCGGATAAGATGATATCCCAGTCTATTTGTGATACGGGAAGGGAACTGGTGGTTATGTGGGGAGAGGGCACCGGCTATTGTCATCGACACGCCCTTGCATAATCTCCGTCCTGGATTTGCGCCAAAGGTGTTTTCTTCATCCAAACAACGCAGTCCGGTTCGTGGGGCATTACATAACTGCATTTATCGAAAATCTGGAAAACGTTGGCTTTAGGTGTATGAAGTGGGCAAGCAGAGACCAAAGCAGAGTGCTAATTGAGAAGTATTCAATGCAAGAGAAGGCGGTGAACACGATTAAAAGGCATAAATAACCATTTGAAACCATGCCACGCAGACATTCATTCGTCGGCTTTTAGTGTAGGAGGAGTAAACAAAAAATAGAACACTTAACTGAGAAAATTTTTTGTTTTATACGATGGGTAAGTGAAAATGGAACCAATACCGACAATAGGCTTCGTTCAGCTTTCCTAATCCTAATGGCAACGCACCGAGCTTCGAGTTCTGATTTTTGCGGTAAAATAGAATCCGAAAATTGGTTGGCTGGCAGTTGTGTGGCGCTCGCAAAGAACTGTGTGCATCCTGATAGATTAGTCGGTCAGACGACGTGCTCGATTGTGTGTGTGCACTCCACTTCCACTGGGTACCACTTCCTGCCTCGCCCCGCCGTCGTGCGTGCACACTATCGCTATCTGACGTTTAGCTTTTTGTTCCACCCTACCTTCTCCGTCCTCATTTCTGTATGTATAAGTGTGTACCATGGTGAGCATGTCGACGTCGCGTACAGCACTAGGTTGATAGCATTTTACGAAATATTCGTGAAAATGTGGGTGAAAGTCAGTTATCGTACCCCTCATACTCTTTCGTTGACACTAATGAGTCGGTTTTGGATTCTACCAACGCATCGAATTATGAGGTCCTACGCCAATTCTAACTGACGAGGTTGTTATCTTTCTTGCAACTAATGGACTCGCAATTCATAAAAAGATTAAACGAGAATGCTGGCCTATTTTCGGCAGAAATACACAGCCATTGTAAGTTATGTCTTTACTGTGGGAATATATTGCAATGTTCATAAACACTGGACACACAGGGGTTTTGCAAAGCACTTGTGATAAGTTATTGACTTTGGAAATATGTGGGCTGCATGTCAATGCAACCGACAAAACGCTAGAGTACCGCTTGGCAGCCATAATTTACGATGCACTTGCTAGGGCTTCTATAAATAGATTACTGACGTGGAAGATGTTGTGTAAAGGGTGGGTACGTAGACGTGTGCTAGAGCGTATGAGCATTTTTATTCGCCGCAGATGACTTTCACCGAGTAGTCTTTTCCCTGTTAGTTTATAACATGGCAATGGTCAATGCTTTTCCACTGGATTCCTTGCATTTAGTTTCTTCGGGAGTTATAAAGAGACCTCCGAAACTCTCTTTGCATAGCCCTAGGGAAAGTGGATTAAGGTTGTCAGTTTCAGCAGTTCCTATGGTCAGCGGAAGGTTACGTACCCTAACTGTCTATAAGCCGGCAAATTTCGTGGCGTGAAGGATCACTTAGTGACCTAGACACCTGAAAGAGAACGAAATCACGTCAATTTACACTGTACACCGGCATCATAGCGCTTAATTGTGTCATTCCCCGGAACTACTGAAAACACATCCTATAGCCGTTTACGATGTTTAATTTGCTCACGTGCATACAGACAGTGGATGCTAAGGATGTTTGTAGAGGGATTTTCTGGGTTTTCTTGCAAGGCTGAGATGGTATATACTCTTCGCAGCGCTGTTCACTTACCGGTCACAGCCACGAAGCTAATAGCACACGCCAGGAGGAAGAAAAGCTGCGAATTGAATGAAGTCTGGAACTCAGATGAAAACTCGGTCAGTCGATGCTTCGACCCTTTTCCAGCATACAGGGCCCTGCGCAATCATCTCTATACTGGGGTCACTGATGCTTGGTTGGCCCTTACACATTATAACCGCTGCTTGTTCTCGTGTCGCCCTCAACTCTGTCGATGGACTTCTGTACGAATTCGAAAACTCGGATGAAAAAAAGGATTCAGAGACTGAACATTCTTCTTCTTTTCTGCTCATGAATATATGCAAAATACTAATACTCGAGTTAACTCCATACTTTGATTTGTTGAGTTCTGTGGATGTGCAAATAGCCAAGCCTCACCACTAGCCTAGACAGTAACACCCTACGAACTGTATTTTGTTGCTTGAACAAAGTGAAACTTCGAGCAAGGGTCTGGAATGATGATGGTGTGACGCATCACAAATTCGTAAGAGTTGTTTGGATGAACTGGGGTTATTTTGGCGCAGATCCCTTAGTAGGAGTAGTTGGATTGTCTACCAGTAAAGATGACCGGTGTTTCTTCCCTCCTGAACACTAACATCGTTTCCCCGCTCTCGATTTTCGTTCGTCGCTCGTGCCCTCAATGGTACGCACACTCCACGCCCCATATCCGCAGTTGTCGACAGCATTGCAGTCATCAGTGATGTCTAATTGATATGACGTGATCAAATTCCACTCTACTTAGATCGTTTGTGCCCTACCTCGTTATTTCCTTATATTTGTTATATTCAACTGCGTTATTCTATCCGGTTACTTACCTTAACACATATTTCATATGCTATAAAACCACTTCCGTGCAATATCCATACATGCATATCTGATGTCATGTTTAACAACTCTGTCCATCGTCGAGTAACCAGAAAGTTATATTAGGTGATCTGTTTGACCGTGTGTGTGTGTGTGTGTGCTACCCTCGACGTCTTCGGTCGCTACAATGATGCAACTGCGCGCAGATGAGAATAAACGAGTCCCATCCCTTTCTCCTGTCAATTACCTCCCGGCAATTCGTCGTAACGATCATGTCGAAAGGTGTGATCGGTAACACGACGGTTCCCAAATCGGAAGTCAGGAAAGACGGAAAAACATTTATTGCTGAGAAAGTGCGTTCACAAGATGCTATGCAAGCAATCGCCACAAAAGGTTTCCCCGGGCAAGTTCTTTTGGGGTGTCTAGACTCCGGAGTGTGTGTGTCCTTCCACTCTGTCTCAGTGTCCGCCAGCCAATCAGAGAAGGGGCAGCGTTGATTGGCTTTGAGCAGTCGGAAGTCTAGTGACAAGCCTCGTGTGGTCCGAGCAGCGAATCGACAGGGAGTGTGAGACGGACAGAAGGGCGACATAACAAAGCGGTGGAGAGCAAGGAGGCGCAGACTGCCCCAGTCTCATTTTCTCCCTCCTAATCGGCATCTTCCACAACCCTCCTCTGCGGCAGCTCATATCTCTACACTCTCCATGCGCTGTTTAAGCAGGCATGCAAGTCTCACTTCTCCATCCAGACAGGTCATCCTCTGCTGTAACTCACTCCATTCGTACACTTAACCATTATAGTGTATACCAATTTCCGTCTGTTCCTACCATACCTTTGTACCCACCTAGTCCTTCTTATACCCTTTCGCATGGATGAGTATTGTGACACGTTAACAGTTGTAGTCAGAACGAGTTTAACCAGGATTTGTCCCCAGTGCTACACTGACTCGGTATGTGCCAATCTCCATGTCATCGGCCGCTACGAGGCCCATACGACAGCAGTTTTTTAAGTTCAGTTCATTCAGGGAAATAGGACTGAACTTTTTGGTACCTTATCTGAGACGCAAAATTGCATGCATTGCCTAAAGAAACCATGTGAGCTAAAATAATTCAAAGGGAATCATAAACACATGATAACTTGCGCGTGAATGCCGGAGACTGATTTGAGTTCGTCATCGCCTCTTCTAATGCTTCCAAGCAATGATTAAAGCATAAGACTTGCGGATGGTCGTTTCATGTGTTGACCTCTTCTGACAGAGAAGAAGAACCTCTGCGCACCCAGCCTTGTTTGCTGAACGCGTAGTTTTACTTGGTGAATTTAGGGTTCGGTGGGTGTGCAACGTCCGAGCCATGTGGGGAAAGAGGTATAGCTTCTGCCTCCAGGCGACAGTCCGTGTACGTTTTCTTAGCATTACCACTGGGTCGAATATCTCCTTGGTCGAAATCCTGCAAACTAGTGTGAAGTGAACTCATTGGGCTCGAAGCGCAAGCACATATAAAATAGGATAGATCGGTGGTGAGAACGCAGTAACTATTTCTGTTCCGTCTTTTTCTCAATCTCCTCCTTCCAGGAGTCCTCCTTGCTAATTACTTTGCACGCTTCAAGAGCAGTAACTAAAACCAACTCGGCAAAACAAGTGAGTCAACAAATAACATGGTCGACAAGGTCAAATACAAACGACAAGGCCGGGTTGTCCTTCTACGAGTGATTGACGGGAACGATTTGCGGAATATTGCCGCCCATTATCAGGAGATTGGTCGAACATTTTTGCGCGAGTTACAATGATTTCTACGGCTCCTTCTGAGTGAAAGCTTTGTTAAATTATGTTTGGTTGGCTTTTCCAGTCAGTGTGAGATCCGAAGGATGCCATTAAGGAACTCCATCAAGTAAGAAATATCAAAACTAAGAAGATTCTAAGGCAACCGGCTGCTATAGCAAAGCAAGAAGTACGCACAGGTTTTAATGCGGTTCACAGAAACACACAGAATTACGGTAACGTCTTTAACGTTGACCACATCCATGACTTTATGCCGACCGAAAATGTTGGAACGACAAGAATTTTCAAGGAGAATGGCCTACTGGACTTTCGCAGGCTAGGTCGTCACGCCCAAAAAGTCGCTTTAGTTACTACCTCCTAACGCGTACGCTGTTGTATTAAAACAAGCACTGAACCTGCGTTAACTGTTTAGCCGTCTGATGCGAAAACGGCATATATAGTGGCTACGGATAGTTGATGTTCAGTGCGAGATAATATCAGAAGGCAAGTTAGAATACGGTCACCTTTTTGAACTTTTCCGACAGGTCGCTCAAACTCAGGATTTTCACGGCTTTACGCTTCCAGTGGACCGTCAGCCGACGTCAGCCATTTAGATATGGCGGTAGGTATGTCTGCCATGCTACCTGCTTACCTGGTGAACTACACGCTAAACGGTTGATTTTGGCGATGGCCAGTTGGGAATGCCAATAATAAAGCGTAATTTTCTTTTACATTTTCATTATGATTATCACATTGCTCTTTTGCATATTGTGCTCTGTTAGTTGTTTGTTTTTACCTTGTCAACATTGTGTTCGTTAGCTCTTTTGGTTTTTGGGTTGCGCGCCCCATTAGATTTTGCCAGTGTGTCGTGTAGCGGTCGACAATGTCGAGGTTTGGGCGCATACGGATAAAGAGCACCCGCTGTGGAACAGGGTTGGTAAGCATCACACCGAGACACATTAGCCGAAGTTATCAGAAGAAGTGGCATACACATAAGATAGTCATCGTGTTGCAAAGACACAGTGTAATATAAAAAGAGACGTTACATTAGCTATAGCTCCACCTGGAGTGGGGGTGTTTTTTGTGTCCGTTAGACCACCGGTGGGGTATGCAGCGCCAGAGAAAACTGTGGGGAAGGGGCGGTGGGATTCTGACTTTATCGAAAGAGAACATGAAACGATCCGATACGACAATAGCTGTAGATACGACTGTCAGCAGCTGAGGGTTGGGGCCGGGACACCGGCATCTTACAGACGCTCAATCAATGTCCCAATCCTGGGTCCTTCACTCCAGTCAAACAAACTGTACAGGCCGTGTTGCGTTACAGTTGCTTTAGATAGGCCGCGGTATTGGTTTCAGCTGTTCAACATATCTCACGACTAATCGTCTGTGGAGCCGACATATTTTACCGCAAGTGCAAACGTAATGAAGCTTTGCCAGGCCCTTGTGTCAGTTCACGAGGCAAGGCTATCGTTTTCTGACACGTTCCCCTGTTAGAGCCGGGAGACAGCCTCGACGTTAGTCTTCTTTGAGCCAGTGCCCAGTTGGTACGCGTCACGGCCAGAGGGCCGCACGCATTACGTCCATAAATTCGCTGCTTAGTGTGCTTTCCTCTGGTATGAAACACGACAGGGACGGCCAGTCTCTTCTTACTGCACTCTTCCTCTTCACGAAACTCAAGTCACCGGCCGACACCGGCAATCTTCTGTCCGTCTGAGGCTCTCAGGCGAGTGTTAGGGATTATTTCAGCCCACCCCCTGACCAGCATTTAACTTATGATTCGATTCGTCCCAAGTTTCCGGAGTCTTCCCATCTGGTTTGTCTATTCACTGACTCAATGAGCAGGTGACTGTCGTTTATGGCCTTATGTCTTGCAACACGGCCACTTCTACGTGGGATGGCGACCCGCTAGGTTAGACGAATGCGCTAGTGCACTATCGAAAGGGCACCTCTCATTCAATTTGCCAACTAACTCGCCGGGTGCACGTTTTTTCCCGGGAAAGTTAATACAAACGATCGAGAACATGATGGACAAGTGCGTAATTTGTCATTCTTAGCTCTGGGCGTATCTGATTCTTTTGGATAAGGAAGCGGAATCTGTGCGATTGTGTTTACTAACTAGAGTTAAATGCAGCGAATTTCAAAAATTATTTCCTACCTCTTCACGTCGATATCACTTTAGATGGTTTGTCAAGTGCTGCCTGTTCCCCCACTCTTGATCTTAAGTCGGACAAGTAGCAACGGCCCCCGAGGACAGACATAGGAGGGTGCTTTCCATACCACCAGGGCCTTACGAGTTTGAAACCGTGTCGTTTAAGCTGGAAACTGCTCCAGCGGCCCTTCAAAGTTTGATGATCTCGGTAATGCTGAGTTTGTGTCAACCGGCCTGCTTGGTTTACTTTGACGATGCGATCGTACACGGGTCCTGTGCAAAGCCCCAACTTGCCAACCTTCAAGCCGTTTTCACTCACCTCCAAGTCTTGGAGCTAAAATCGAACCTAGCTAAATGCCACTTCTTCAAAGCGTCTGTCCGCCTAGGTCACATTGTCCCCACTGATGGGGTTAACGCAGACCATGCCAGGACTGACTGCGTCAGACTCTGGTCCTAGCCTTCTTACATTTCCAAAGTCCACAGTTTCCGTGGTTTGGCATCCTACCATCGCCGGTTTATCAAAGAACGTGCACATCACTGCCCCCTCTGAGTCGTCTCACTAGCATACAGGCCACTTAATATGTCCGGCGAACGTAACAGGTCTTTCGAGGAAGTCAAACGACTAATTTTCCCTGCTTTGGCGTTCCCAGACATTTCCGATTCGGTCCTCCACTATCATAGACACTGACGCCTCAGATGCGGCTGTTGGAACAGTCCAATCTGAACAGGAAGCCTGTGGGCTTGAGTATCGCCTCGGTTTTGTCAGTTAGATGCTAAGTCTGAGCTTAATCGCCAGAGACATCCTCATTGAGCAGGTCTTCCATCGCGGCCTGCTGGAGCAGCTTTATTCAGATCAAGGTGCACG
>CACRXP010000194.1:620560-633057 GCA_902702965.1 Spirometra erinaceieuropaei | reverse complement strand
ATTACGTCCATAAATGCGCTGCTTAGTGTGCTTTCCTCTGGTATGAAACACGACAGCGACGACCAGTCTCTTCTTACTGCACTCCTCCTTTTCACGAAACTCAAGTCACCGGCCGACACCGGCAATCTTTGCCCGTCTGAGGCTCTCAGGCGAGTGTTAGGGATTATTTCAGCCCACCCCCGACCAGCATTTAACTTATGATTCGATTCGTCCCAAGTTTCCGGAGTCTTCCCATCTGGTTCGTCTAGTCACTGACTCAATGAGCAGGTGACTGTCGTTTATGGCCTTATTTCTTGCAACACAGCCACTTCTACGTGGGATGGCGACCCGCTAGGTTAGACGAATGCGCTAGTGCACTATCAAAAGGGCACCTCTCATTCAATTTGCCAACTAACTCGCCGGGTGCACGTTTTTTCCCGGGAAAGTTAATACAAACGATCGAGAACATGATGGACAAGCGCGTAATTTGTCATTCTTAGCTCTGGGTGTATCTGATTCTTTTGGATAAGAAAGCGGAATCTGTGCGATTGTGTTTACTAACTGGAGTTAAATGCAGCGAATGTCAAAAATTATTTCCTACTTCTTCACGTCGATATCACTTTAAATGGTTTGCCAAGTGCTGCCTGTTCCCCCACTCTTGATCTTAAGTCGGACAAGTAGCAACGGCCCCCGAGGACAGACATAGGAGGGTGCTTTCCATACTACCAGGGCCTTACGAGTTTGAAACCGTGTCTTTTAAGCTGGAAACTGCTCCAGCGGCCCTTCAAAGTTTGATGATCTCGGTAATGCTGAGTTTGTGTCAACCGGCCTGCTTGGTTTACTTTGACGATGCGATCGTGCACGGGTCCTGTGCAAAGCCCCAACTTGCCAATCTTCAAGCCGTTTTCACTCGCCTCCAAGTCTTGGAGCTAACATCGAACCTAGCTGAATGCCACTTCTTCAAAGCGTCTGTCCGCCTAGTTCACATTGTCCCCACTGATGGGGTTAACACAGACCATGCCAGCACTGACTGGGTCAGACTCTGGTTCTAGCCTTCTTACATTTCCAAACTCCACAGTTTCCGTGGTTTGGCATCCTACCATCGCCGGTTTATCAAAGACCGTGCACATCACTGCCCCCTCTGAGTCGTCTCACTAGCATACAGGCCACTTAATATGTCCGGCGAACGTAACAGGTCTTTCGAGGAAGTCAAACGACGACTAATTTTCCCTGCTTTGGCGTTCCCAGACATTTCCGATTCGGTCCTCCACTATCATAGGCACTGACGCCTCAGATGCGGCTGTTGGAACAGTCTAATCTGAACAGGAAGCCTGTGGGCTTGAGTATCGGCTCGGTTTTGTCAATTAGATGCTAAGTCTGAGCTTAATCGCCAGAGACATCCTCATTGAGCAGGTCTGCCATCGCGGCGTGCTGGAGCAGCTTTATTCAGATCAAGGTGCACGGTTTGATTTGCTGCTAGTGGGGGAGATCCGTATGCCTCCTCATAGTATTAAACCTCTTTGTATCCTGTGACACCTTCCAGGGAATGGCCGAGTCGAGCGAATGACTCGGACGCTGATCAATCCAAGCGTTCACCAAAAGCTCTCCTGGCCTTTCCTGGATGCCGTCTGACCTAGTTGCCTACCAGCCCACCGACATCCCACCCAATCGTTTCGGGTTAAAACCATTTGCCCCTATACACGGCCACAAGGTCCGTCTACCACTGGACATCCGTCGCGTAATCAGATCCATCAATTTGTGAGAAAAATCAAAGCTAGCCCCCATCTTACGCACGAATTTGCTCGCACACGCGTCCCCGCAGCTAGCGGTGGACCCGCTAGACATGGACCGCCAATCTGACTTCGACGACCCGGGCGCGTAAATGCGCGTGGAATTGCTTATTACCTCTCATCCGTCACAAAATACGTCTGCTTGTATTCACTATCTCGTTTAGTGGTTCGGAGTGTCTGGGCTTTGGCTAATACCTGTGCTAAAAGTATGATAGATCAATTAGGTTTGGTACTGTCAAGCACGCAAAAGAATAAAAAGTGTGAGAATGCGCGAGTAAGGCTGGTCATTCGTGCGCTTGCTTCTTATTGAATATTCCAGTGTCGACGCGCTCGCCGATGTTGCTGACCAGTCATAATTCAGCCATAAAATTGTTACATGAATTGCTAACACCTCTTCAGATGAGCATCGCGCCTTTAACTACTCTCATTGTCTTTTGGCCTGGTAACTGGAGCTTCGACGAACCACATTCAGGGGATACTGGATCAAACGAAAGCAATGGCTCCGTTAAGTGCATGGTTCATAAGACGAACGCATATGGGGCCATTTAGATTAAGCACAGTAGAGACTGTGATTGAGTCATTTGTAGGTAATGATTTCCCACGATCGGAATATATTTTTGCAGCATCTCCTTTTTTACCGTAGATTTACAAATACTTGTATCTACTACTATTCGCTATGCACTTTTATAATAATCCTTTATATTTCTGCACAATCATTCTATTACCCATAATCCTTTACTACTTCCCCTTGCAATTCCGCCCGTGCAAGACCAATTTATTTTCACATACCTCTTATTCAGCTTCACCGCCTGCCGGTGATCGGTCAATTTCCGCCCAACTACGCTTTGTTTCGGATGAGCGACGATTCTACTTCCCACTCCAATGCCGATGTTTGAAGCATTACACTGTTACCCGTACTTGCTGCTTCGCGGATCCTACCGTAGAGTAGGTCGAACACCACGTTTGTGCAGTCGGGGAATCTGTCGGAGATGTTAATTGGACGAGTTGCATTTTCCGGGAAAACTTTCATGGAACTGCAATCATTCGTGCAATATGTCATTGACACTAATGAGACATGCTTTTCTATCTACACTTGTTATCCGTATTCTTTATTTTTAGTTTTGTACTTCCTTCTTACGCGACCTATGTTTGATATTACATTACTGTCAAGCAGTTGTCTTCCTGCTAAAGATACATGCGCGCTCGTTGCTTGTTACGCCTGCTGCAGTGAATTTTAGTGCACATTTTGTTAAGGTCTGCCTTTTACTTGCTTTTAATTGCGTAGACGAGTCAGCCATGTGACAAACTTAGCGAGCACCGGTACCCATATGCAAAGCATGGTGTGCATGTGTCCCAGGTATCTTGTTTATAAGCAGCCGTAGCAACTTCACCGTAGAATAATCGTTTGGGAAGGTACTCGCCATACGCTCTAACGACTTCACCGCTTCATTGCAGTTGTATATGTCGCCACAAACAAAATGCAAGTCCTAGGAAGCAGTTGAGAAGAGGTAGACGCGATCGCAGAAACAAGAGGTTTCGTCGTCTGATGTCCCGGATTTACATATATCATGTCTGATGTCGCTGAGGATGTGTTCAATCATGAATCCTAAACGTACGGCGATCAAGGCTCTTGTTCCAGAGATCCTCTTTGCTTCTCAGTTATATCCGCCTCAGCGGACACGGATGCTAAAGGTTCCCGTTCATTTCTGGATCTCGGTGTCCCCGGATGTTTTCCTGCCACTTCATCTATATTCTCCAGAGCCAGCTGAATAACAGAATAACAGCCCTTTGACCCTCAGTTTCGTGCTGAGGAGGGTGCCGCAGCTGTTCCTGATGGACTGTTAGGGCTGGCCGAATGACTGACCGGTTTTGAAAATCCGACTCGACTTGCAATAATGCTGTTAATCTTGATATTTAACGAAAATTGTAATCCTCACATTGGAACAGCCGGGAGACGAGGAGACCCCCACTCCGCTTCATGTCCTCTGTCGCTGTGATATTTAGCGCGTAGTCATCTGCGAACAGCAGACACATTCGATGCGTCGTGGAGGTGGATTTCCCAGTACCGGCCCCGCTCTCTCCTGTGGTCTACACGGGCTTTAAACAAGTGAGGATGCCATAAAGACCACTTCGGGAAGGAGCCACTACGACCTGAATCTTAGTTTTTGAGTGGGACCGGGTTATATAATCAGTTGGGAACCTTCCAAACCACAACCCTCAGCGTGTCGTGATAGATTCAAGCGCCTCAAATTTAATATAATGAGGACTCTGCTGATGCGTCGTGGAGGTGGATTTCCCAGTACCGGTCTCGCTCTCTCTTCACTCCCATGCAACGATCGATTGTCAGAGCCTGTCAACCAACTATTGATTGGGAGTAGACGAATTGGCCAGTGCGAAGTAAGGACGTAGGTCTAAGGCGTGTTTCATGCATGTATGGCAGTTGGTATGGATTAGCATCGACTCCGCGTAGCTCGATTGACGCATGCCGTGAGCCAGTCTGACCCTGTTTGGGTCTAGCGTATCCTCGGCGCAGCCCGTTATGCGCCGCAGTACGTGCCCATCCGCCGGTAAAGCGTGCGCACACGACTCTGCACCAAAGTGGGCGGTTTTCAAGGCGTAAGACCTGCATTGTGAGCGTTGTTTTCCTGTGTGTGGTTATCACCGGTTAGCCCTTGGGTCATCAGCGGACGAGAACATGTGAAATGGAGGTCTGATCAATTGTCCCTCTGTGACGAGGCGTATACCGATGACAACCTCGTTATTTTGGACCCCAATGTGCATGGTCTTGTCTCGATTCTCAGAACGCACCCAAAATTCGGAATGACACGTCTGGGACACTTTCGTTTTTAGGCTTTAGAGGACAGTCTTAGTAATAAGTTTGGTAATCGGGAGTCCCAGTCTCATGCCTTTTGTCTACTCGCATGTAGTCGCTTTGAAGGTGAAGGAATCTCGAACTGTAGACTTGCCTTCAGCAACCTGATAACTGTTATCCAGTATACCGTTTAGCACCTCCACCGTAAGTGTCTTCGATGTAGAAGTAGAGAAGTGAAGTTAAATTACATCATCCCCCAATCGGACTCCGTCTTGATGTCTTTGGGTCGATCCAGGCCTTACTTGAGTGATAGTGCCATTGTTTCTAAGACAGAGGCTTCAGTTTGTGTACTAGCCAGTTCCTAAGACCATAGGTCGGTGACGATTAGTTGAAGGGGGTACCAGCTTTATGAGCCAATGACAACTCTTAAAGTAGCCCCGTGGCCGTCTCTACGCTTTTCGACTTATACCGATTTTTGTTGATGAAACCCCTCCCCCTGCGGTCCTCCAACCACGTGATTTGGACTTTGAGAGTCAGTGACTTCATGGGGTGTATAGGATGTCCGCCCACCTGGGAGAGTCATGATGTTGCCCTGATAACCAGTCTAGCCTTGGATGACAATGCACTCGCTCATGTCAACAAGGAGAACAAATATGCTGGCGTCAGCCGCTAGCCCCATCTAAAGCTTTTTGTTTGTCATTTTAAAATGTCTGTTTTTGTGCAAAACCGCCTTAGATTTTATTCGGCGTAAGAGGTTGTCTAACTCCAACCATTCTCGTATATCGTAACAACTTCAAAGGAAGGAATGCAATCTGTCCGAAATGCGTCAGTCATGCTGAAACCGGATCCATATTAAATTACGACTGTTCGAGCTTGCAGCTTAACTTGGGTGTCATCGATATACGTCCCACCCTGAGGAAGTAACTGAACGGACAGTTCTCTTTCCTAAATCTCCTTGTTTGTTACTAACCCAGACGTCAACTGACGACGACAGTGTGGGATGCAACCTGACGTGTGCAACGGCGATCTCCACTCGTTTGTAATGTTGTACGGGTGATGGGCTTGTAAGTCTTCGTTGACAAACGGCCACATACGTATAAAACCCAGGCCTAAAACAGGGTTATGCCTGTGATCGCTTCTTGCTCTTCGGTCACTGCACATTTTAATTTTGCTATGGTCAGCATAATGCTGTTCTTAAGAACAAGACATAATTGTATCTTGTTTTCCAGATTGTTGGGGATAAAGAAAGTGGGGTAATGGATAATGGTATAGAATTTGGGTCCTTTATTTCCCCCGAACTCAATAAAGTACCTCCTGTTCTTGTTCTTTGCTGGCCTAGTGTTTTCGTTACTACTTAATCCCAATGTCTGCAGTGAGCTACTATTTGCGTGATAGTGGTGTGAGTTACGTGTTCCATGTTTCATTTAAGCTTGCAAAATATGTGGAGCTCATAGCTGCGCTCTGTAAGCTTAATTTTCTAACAGGATCTATCCTCGGCAGATAATTTAAATGTTGATAAGACGGGAGTAGGAACTCCACCTTAAAATTTAGTGACCATGTGCTAGATTCCGTCAAGGAAACGTCCTACATCCAACCCTGACACTAACCAAGACCCTAACCCTTACCCTAATGCCCTTTGTAAGTAACTGCATGGTGACTTGCCCCAGGGGGAAGTTGTTATTCCCGTGTACTATCGAAATGCTAATTCGCGGAGCACGGGTCGAATTTAATCGGGAAAGCATTATTGCCATTGGCGATTACACGTGTTGGGACTTTCTGCTAACAAAATATCCGCGTACGTAAGCTGTCGCACATCATCACTAGTCATACGACAGGTTGAGTGAAAGCTGCATAGAAAACTGGGGTTTTTCACGAAATTAATTCCGGCACCTCTTCTTCGACTTCTTTTCGTGGTTGTGAGAAATTCTAAGACTTAGGTTTCTGCGCCTGTCTCTTGTACACTCATGCTTTTTTGGAGAGAGTTGCACACCCTGTCGGCTGTCCGGAAAATTTTGTCTCCCTGGCCTCTGATTTGGGCAGAAACAAGGCAGGAGATGGAGCTCATGATACTAGACAAGCCCGTGAAATTAAAACTCGAAGCTAAGACCAGCTGAGAGAATAAGCACTGACGGCACTGAACCACGAAACCAACTCTAACACTACAGACGCCAAACCAACCGGCATCACTGCTACACATGAGGCCTACCTTGTACGAATCAGCACTACCCACGAGTGCAACCCCACCGTGCACCAAAACATCACTAAACAAATAATGACGAACAGGCGCAATAGCAGCATTATGAAGGATGAAAGTATAAGAACAGAAGATGCCAGACAAGGAGGACGCAATATCGTCTACCGACAAAGGGACATCGACCACCAGAGGAAGTTCACGCACAAATTAACCTACTGGATTGCCCAGGAGTAGAACTTTCATCGAGAGGGCTCAACGACTTCCATTAATTCGATCCCAATTCGCCGCTGATATCCTGAGAAAAAGCTGTTCAATCTGACAAAATCATGGTGTCATTCGGCACTGTCTTATCAGTTTCGCCGGACCTGTCATGCGATGAAGTCTTACGTAGGCAGCTTCAAGAGGAGTACGGCGAAACAAGAGGACCCCTAAAATTGAGCATCTGACAATAATGTTTCCACTCTACCAGCGAACCCTCTTCATCTTTAATGGCGAAGCATAAGAGTAAAATCAAGGAAACGCTGATGGGTTGCCCAATCTCTGGTATATTTACAGAATTCGTCGTTCAATGACTGAAAGAGGACGCTTCCAACCACGACGGGCCTGTGCTTTTACCACCGATATAGGGACGACATGTTCGTTTTAACTTAGGACATTACAAAGTCTTCAGGAACTGCTTACCATCTTCCACGGACACTCAGTTCGCATGATAAAAAGAGAAGGGCCAGCAACAGCCCTTCGTCGACCCTTTTGTTGTGAGTAGATCAAACAATGAACTTAGCAGTACAGTGTATTGAAAAACGGCTGACACAACCCGGAACGTCAGCCGTCTCAGCTGCAATCACTGACGCACAAACAAAGCTATATCAGAGATCATATTTCAATGGACAAATGCATTGAAGTGACCCGAAAGAACGGCTGTAGGAACTCCGGTATCTGTGGGACCAGCTAGGAAGGAACGACCACTCAGGAAACTTCATCAGTCGGTGTCTTCACACACGACAATGAGAGACGAACAGAAGAGGGTCACTAACGCTCTGGTTTTCTTGGTTGTATATAAGGAATGCATCAGAGGTGTAGGATCCGCGCCAATACCTCATTTTTTGACGTCCGGCTGTCAGTCAACGATCGCGACAACCGTGTCGCGAACGTCCTTCCACTCCCTAGACTTGACCAGAGGCGCTCTATGTCCAGCTGCGCTGAGTCACGGCTGCACATGCGAACAGGCGCCACCGGCCGTTTCGTCGGTCGGCGTGGGTGACCCCTGCCACCTTGTGATCATACAACTCTCGGCCCAGTCGATGAGCCAACCAATCACACGTCTGACGCTCAACTAATCACCCCCTCATGTTGACGCGGACTTGTCGGCCGCACAAACAACACATCGCCACTCGCACATTCCCGAACGGGCGCCTTGTTCTGGATCGCGAGTAAGCTGTCAACTCCTGTATCCGCATGTTCTTTTTCTCCTTTGCAACGGAATTCGAAAATTCTGGAACATGCAGTCATGCACCACCAACTTTGACGTCCTGCCTTGAGCTTACCCCACGTTTGATATGCCCGGAGCCGATAGATGCGTTGCGTGTCATACGTGCGACTGCGCTGTTGGCTAGAGCGTCACAAATACTTACGCATAGCTCGCTACCTCTGCAAAGTAGGTAGCGATTACCGCGCACGACTTTGCGGGACGTTTTTATGTTCTCATTTGTAAATGTCAGGTTGAGAGCGTATAGTTGCCGCTAATAATTGTCGCTCATGGTACGCAGGGTTACTGCCGCGTTCTTTCGGCTGCTTACATAAGGCATCACTCATTTCCGTCAGTCATCGACGCGCCCAAACAAGCGCCTGCGATTACATGAAGTTTTTACTACTGCGCGCTTCTGAGGTAACGCTTTGAGCACATTTAACGCTCCCATTTGTATAACACCGATTTAAATATCCCCTTTACAGATGCCCTGTCAGTCACTTTTAGGCCGGTGTCGTGACAGGACAGTTTATACCGCCACGAACGTCCAACCGTCTAATTTTTCGTTCGTTTTCACGATCGAAGACCGGCGCTCATGATCATTCGACTGCGCGAATGCTTCTTTGAGGTATTTAGCCTCTTTCTGCAAGATGGTCGAACGGCTTACTTGTGACATCACATAATTCCGGCCATAGTAAGCCAGCCACAGCTAGCGCAACCAAGACTATCATGCACGGACGCGGTTATTTATATAAAAACGGGCAGGTGCAGATTTTTCACGGAACAAATTTGTTCTGCGCTTAATGCTCTGCTAAATATTCTGTCCGTTTGACCCTCTATGTCATCCGGCGTCTGCTCTTACACAGTCCTCACCGTCTTGAACCCTTCTGGTCATACTGTCTCTATTTTTTTTCAGAATTCGCAGACTACTGCTGCTCGTTTACGCGGCACCATGCGTCCACTGAAAGGCAAGTCGAAGCCGCCGGACGATGGATGGAAAGAACATGTAGGCTCCTTTTTATGTGTGATTCTTCTGGTGTCTTGTTTTATTTGTACTATCACAACGTTTTACTTTTCCCAGGGTGGCTACATGCAAGCTAAACTCCGCAAACTCGAAGGACAAAATAGTCCTGTTGAAGCTCCCCTCTCCAACATTTTCGCAGGCGTGAGGATCTACGTAAACGGATACACAGGCAAGACCTCTCGCAAGTTTCCCGAAACCGTCTGTCTTGTTTAGTTCCTTCTGCAGATGTTCTCCATCGTCTGGTTCAACAGCATGGTGGCAGTTTTACAAACTACTTTTCTAAGTCAGCTGGAGACTTCATGATAGCCACTAATCTTGCACAAAGCAAAGTAAAGAGTATTACAGACCACAAAATCGTAAAACCTGCATGGATCACAGCGAGGTATGTGCTAGGCCTTTGCTGGTGTTCAGCGTACGCCTTTGTTTTTACCGACCTTGCCTTACCTTACCCACTGCCTCACCTGCATATGAACTTTCCGCGCAGTATTCAGTCGGGGAAACTTTTGTCTTGGCGCAACTTTGAGCTCTACCCCACAGGCACTCGGAAGCATAAGCGGAAGTGTCTTCGACAGGTGTCGGGCGGATTCTTAAAGGAAGGTTTGCGCTCTTGCCTACTTCCCTTAATTGTTATGTAGTTTCTGACACGAATTACTCTTGGGCAGTTTCGATTTTTTCCAGTGTCATTTTTTAACTTTCAGCTTTTTGATCTGCAGTATCAGTTGTTGCGCCTCGGCTTCCTTAACTTCCCCTATATCATAGTTGATCTATGCGGGCAGCAGCTAACATCCAGCCACAGACCGCTCACATTATTGTCCTTTACACTCTTTGGCATGCCAGTCTAGCGTTCGTGATGATGATTTCGTAACTCGCCTCCTCCTTCAGATGTGTGTTTCTTTCCATGTCTTTGCCATACTCACTCGCCTCCCACGTTCTTGGAGAAAGTCTGCGGACTTTTTGGTGCCAGATAGGTTGTCTGTGAATATATGGCGTTTTTAACATTAGTAGTGGGTTTCGTAATTTGGTTATTTTGCTTATTCACTCTTGTAAGCTCACATTTTCTCATGTTTTAGCTCGCTTTTCAGTAGAACCGTCTAGCATACCTGCTAGCCCTGATGGGTAAGCGTCTTTCGCTCGTCATTACATCTTGTCTTTTCTGTTTCTGGTGTCCTTCATAGTAAATGCAGTACGTTTAAGGCCAAATCCTTTTTGCCTTCCAAATAGCGTGACCGACTGTCAAAACAATCGGCGGTACTCCACTGTTTCACTTTTCACGCCGTGGTCGGTGGGCACGGAAATACGAATCCTCGTATTGCAGGCGGTCTTGCGCTGAATTCCAGCAATGTTGGGATTATGGCTGGGGTTATGATGATTGGTGGAAGATTTAAAGTTAGGACAGGGAAACAGAACACCCCCCCCCCCCCTCAGAATTCAGCGCGAGACCACCTTCAGCACTAGGGGCCCATATCCGTGTCTAACCCTGTAATCTGCCATACTGTTCACGTTGGGGTGACCGCCGCCCCTCTTGCGGGGCAGATTTACCCAGTTTCATTTGATTAGATTCGTTTCACACAGTGGCTCTCAAAGGTTGCTTGGATAATTTACGTCTAGAGTCTTATTTTGGTCTGCTTCCAAAGGCCACCGTCGTTTCAAATTTAAGGTGATTCACGCCACTGACAGCTAATACCAAACAAAAAGGAAAGAAATCGCTTTTCTGTCGGATGCGCCACAAACTATTTGTTAAAATTTTTTAGCTACCGACAACGTGTCCACTTTTGAGACTCTGTCCTCTTATTACGTCGTGTCTTTTTGGCTGGAGAGACAAACGCGCCTTCGGAAGCTATTTAGTACGTTATGAGTCTCCTCGTAGCGCTAAAATTCGTTGGGGTTCAATCGTTGCACAATTTTAAGTCGTGTTAGTCCTCAGGTATGACTGATCATGAATTTCCTTGTGGCTACCGTCCCGGCTACTATGGCTAGCTGTTCAGAAACTACTCGTCCAAGTTCGTAAGGAGTTATTTTTTGGACTCGAAGAAAGTTCACACTTTTGTCGCCACTATTCACCCCTCTATTGAAGTGCCATTCGTACACAAGTGCTCTTTCAAACTTACCGTGTTTACAGAGATACCTTGGCGTTTTGGAGGCCAAGACCTAGCTAAAATACCTGTAACACTTTTTAAATGTCTCGCGAAGTCAGCTCGAGTCGCTTACAATTTCGCACTAAGTAGACTTCTGTTTGGGTACTGTGTCTGATTGGACGGCAGTCTTCCACTGCGGTAGTAGGAAAACTTGTCCGTTAGCAGCAGATAATCGTCAAGCAAGTGAAGACCGTAAAAATCACTTAGTCATTTTGTGACTTTTTCTTTTTGCTTCTTTTACCATAAGTATTCCGCACTAAAGGGTTCACCGATTGCAATGATGGAGCATCTGGCTTGGACTTGGCATTCTCTTATGTTTACAAGCAGCATCACAGCGGGTGTTCTGTCCTTCGCTTTGTTACTTGCCTTCCATAAAGCCTATATTTGCTTCTTGGTCCCTTTTTCAGCACCAAACCGTCACCTACCATGGATCATTCTGCGCCAGCAGATGTCACTAGCCCCAGCAAAAGCGTCCCCGTCCAGGCGAGGCTGGACTTTTTCGTTCGCGGTCCGTCTGTATCACCGCAGCAGGCGACCTTAAGCCCACGAAGTCGACCTGATGCCGAGCCCAGTTTACGACTTGGACGCCTCCTGCGAACCGGTTCGACTCCCACTAAGGAAAGTTCGTCAGCCACTGAGGTGCTTCCCAACATCTTCTAATAAAGACAAATGCTTTCATGCAAGACTACACCTCCCCTCCTACTGAGCCTTGTTTACCCTCTGCTCATCGTTAAACTTATTGCGCCATATAAGTGTGTAGTCGGCTGCCTTACCGCTTTTTCAGACGTACGAGTTGGACCACGTTTTCAAATTCTCTAGACATACACAGAAGGAGACAAAATACCATCAGAGGGCCACCATCTTTCTGTAGCACTCGTTTGAGCTGCCTTATCTAATTTATTTTGAACATTAGTGTCTTTAACTAGTTGAACGTACGAACAGTTATGTATCCTATTATCAGAGGCCTCGGTTACAGGAATCATTCAGTACTTCTCATTACCTGCAGGGAGCTGCTATCCCCACTCCTTCTACGAGCAGCCCCACAAAGAAGGCCGCATCTACCTCATCTGTCGTCGAACTCCCCGTCGCCAGCATCAG
>CACRXP010000194.1:570679-619056 GCA_902702965.1 Spirometra erinaceieuropaei | reverse complement strand
ACTCTACCAGCGAACCCTCTTCATCTTTAATGGCGAAGCATAAGAGTAAAATCAAGGAAACGCTGATGGGTTGCCCAATCTCTGGTATATTTACAGAATTCGTCGTTCAATGACTGAAAGAGGACGCTTCCAACCACGACGGACCTGTGCTTTTACCACCGATATAGGGACGACACATTCGTTTTAGTTGAGAGGGGCATTATAAAGTCTTCAGGAACTGCTTACCATCTTCAACGGACACTCAGTTCGCGTGATAAAAAGAGAAGGGCCAGCAACAGCCCTTCGTCGACCTTTTTGTTGTGAGTAGATCAAACAATGAACTTAGCAGTACAGTGTATTGAAAAACGACTAACACAACCCGGAACGTCAGCCGTCTCAGTTGCAATCACTGACGCACAAACAAAGCTATATCAGAGATCATATTTCAATGCACAAATGCATTGAAGTGACCCGAAAGAACGGCTGTAGGAACTCCGGTATCTGTGGGACCAGCTAGGAAGGAACGACCACTCAGGGAACTTCATCAGTCGGTGTCTCCGCACACGACAATGAGAGACGAACAGAAGAGGGTCACTAACGCTCTGGTTTTCTTGGTTGTATATAAGGAATGCATCAGAGGTGTAGGATCCGCGCCAATACCTTATTTTTTGACGTCCGGCTGTCAGTCAACGATCGCGACAACCGTGTCGCGAACGTCCTTACACTCCCTAGACTTGACCAGAGGCGCTCCTTGTCCAGCTGCGCTGAGTCACGGCTACACATACGAACAGGCGCCACCGGCCGTTTCGTCGGTCGGCGTGGGTGACCCCTGGCACCTTGCGATCATACAACTCTCGACCCAGTCGATGAGCCAACCAATCACACGTCTGACGCTCAACTAATCACCCCCTCATGTTGACGCGGACTTGTCGGCCGCACAAACAACACATCGCCACTCGCACGCTCCCGAACGGGCGCCTTGTTCTGGATCGCGAGTAAGCTGTCAACTTACAACAACCAGCCCTGTGCACAGAATAAACCAGCCATCTGACTTCCGTCGCCAGGCGTGACTGGCCTGTTGTATAGTTACAATTAACCTGATAGCCTTGACTGCCACAGTGGCGACAGAACACACTTCGCCAGGGCAGCACCCATCGTCCAGGAGCCACTGTAAGTAGTGATATAGGTTGAGGAGGAGCTGAACAGAGGTGAGGAAGCTGAGGCAGCTTTTCCGATTCTTTGCCACGACAGTTTCCGCGGTTTTGACAGTCAGACAGCACGGCAACCCAGCTCACGGACACGCGAGCACAAACAGGAGGTTCGGAGGAGCGACCCGCTGTCCCAAGTCGCTACCAACACCACAGGGGAAGACGACGAGTTCGACTTCGCGGGTACACGGGGAATGACGCTGGCTGGAAACTAGACAGGTTGAGGACCGTTGGGAGTCTGGATCGCCGGCGGCAGCTGCAAACCAGTGCCGATTTTCCCGCTGAATATCGCGCAATACGCTTGCACAGCCAGACGCCATTTACTAGTTTCCCTTCATTATTTCCGCCAGTTGTTTGCTGTAGGAGTCCGAAATTTCACACAGCTCCTGTATCCGCATGTTCTTTTTCTCCTTTGCAAGGGCAGGCGGAATTCGAAAATTCTGGAACATGCAGTCATGCACCACCAACTTTGACTTCCTGCCTTGAGCTTACCCCACGTTTGATATGCCCGGAGCCGATAAATGCTTGCGTGTCATACGTGCGACTGTGCTGTTGGCTAGAGCGTCACAAATACTTACGCATAGCTCGCTACCTCTGCAAAGTAGGTAGCGATTATCGCGCACGACTTTGCGGGACGTTTTTATGTTCTCATTTGTAAATGTCAGGTTGAGAACATATAGTTGCCGCTAATAACTGTCGCTCATGGTACGCAGGGTTACTGCGGCGTTCTTTCGGCTCCTTGCATAAGGCATCACTCATTTCCGTCAGTCATCGACGCGCCCAAACAAGCGCCTGCGATTACATGAAGTTTTTACTACTGCGCACTTCTGAGGTAACGCTTTGAGCACATTCAACGCTCCCATTTGTATAACACCGATTTAAACATCCCCTTTACAGATGCCCTATCAGTCACTTTTAGGCCGGTGTCGTGACAGGACAGTTTATACCGCCACGAACGTCCAACCGTCTAATTTCTCGTTCGTTTTCACGATCGAAGACCGGCGCTCATGATCATTCGACTGCGCGAATGCTTCTTTGAGGTATTTAGCCTCTTTCTGCAAGATGGTCGAACGGCTTACTTGTGACATCGCATAATTCCGGCCATAGTAAGCCAGCCACAGCTAGCGCAACCAAGGCTATCGTGCACGAACGCGGTTATTTATATCAAAAAGGGCAGGTGCAGATTTTTCACGGAAAAAAATTGTTCTGCGCTTAATGCTCTGCTAAATATTCTGTCCGTTTGACCCTCTATGTCATCCGGCGTCTGCTCTTACACATTCCTCACCGTCTTGAACCCTGCTGGTCAGACTGTCTCTATTTTTTTCAGAATTTGCAGACTACTGCTGCTCGTTAACGCGGCACCATGCGTCCACTGAAAGGCAAGTCGAAGCCGCCGGACGATGGATGGAAAGAACATGTAGGCTCCTTTTTATGTGTGATTCTTCTGGTGTCTTGTTTTATTTGTACTATCACAACGTCCTACTTTTCCCAGGGTGGCTATATGCAAGCTAAACTCCGCAAACTCGAAGGACAAAATAGTCCTGTTGAAGCTCCCCTCTCCAACATTTTCGCAGGCGTGAGGATCTACGTAAACGGATACACAGGCAAGACCTCTCGCAAGTTTCCCGAAACCTTCTGTCTTGTTTAGTTCCTTCTGCGGATGTTCTCCATCGTCTGGTTCAACAGCATGGTGGCAGTTTCACAAACTACTTTTCTAAGTCAGCTGGAGACTTCATGATAGCCACTAATCTTGCACAAAGCAAAGTAAAGAGTATTACAGACCACAAAATCGTAAAACCTGCATGGATCACAGCGAGGTATGTGCTAGGCCTTTGCTGGTGTTCAGCGTACGCTTTTGTTTTTACCGACCTTGCCTTACCTTACCCACTGCCTCACCTTCATATGAACTTTCTGCGCAGTATTCAGTCGGGGAAACTTTTGTCTTGGCGCAACTTTGAGCTCTACCCCACAGGCACTCGGAAGCATAAGCGGAAGTGTCTTCGACAGGTGTCGGGCGGATTCTTAAAGGAAGGTTTGCGTTCTTGCCTACTTCCCTTAATTGTTATGTATTTTCTGACACGAATTACTCTTGGGCAGTTTTGATTTTTTCCAGTGTCATTTTTTAACTTTTAGCTTTTTGATCTGCAGCATCAGTTGTTGCGCCTCGGCTTCCTTAACTTCCCCTAAAATCATAGTTGATCTATGCGGGCAGCAGCTAACATCCAGCCACAGACCGCTCACATTAGTGTCCTTTACACTCTTTGGCATGCCAGTCTAGCGTTCGTGATGACGATTTCGTAACTCGCCTCCTCCTTCAGATGTGTGTTTCTTTCCATGTCTTTGCCGTACTCACTCGCCTCCCACGTTCTTGGAGAAAGTCTGCGGACTTTTTGGTGCCAGATAGGTTGTCTGTGAATATATGGCGTTTTTAACATTAGTAGTGGGTTTTGTAATTTGGTTATTTTGCTTATTCACTCTTGTAAGCTCACATTTTCTCATGTTTTAGCTCGCTTTTCAGTAGAACCGTCTAGCATACCTGCTAGCCCTGATGGGTAAGCGTCTTTCGCTCGTCATTGCATCTTGTCTTTTCTGTTTCTGGTGTCCTTCATAGTAAATGCAGTACGTTTAAGGCCAAATCCTTTTTGCCTTCCAAATAGCCTGACCGACTGTCAAAACAATCGGCGGTCCTCCACTGTTTTACTTTTCACGCCGTGGTCGGTGGGCACGGAAATACGAATCCTCGTATTGCAGGCGGTCTTGCTCTGAATTCCAGCAATGTTAGGATTGGGGCTGGGGTTATGATGATTGGTGGAAGACTTAAAGTTAGGACAGGGAAACAGTACACCCCCCCCCCCCTCAGAATTCAGCGTGAGACCACCTTCAGTACTAGGGGCCCATATCCGTGTCTAACCCTGTAATCTGCCATACTGTTCACGTTGGGGTGACCGCCGCCCCTTTTGCGGGGCAGATTTATCCAGTTTCATTTGATTGGATTCGTTTCACACAGTGGCTCCCAAAGGTTGCTTGGATAATTTACGCCTAGAGTCTTATTTTGGTCTGCTCCCAAAGGCCACCGCCGTTTCAAATTTAAGGTGATTCACGCCAATGACAGCTAATACCAAACAAAAAGGAGAGAAATCACTTTTCTGTCGGATGCGCCACAAACTATTTGTTAACATTTTTTAGTTACCGACAACGTGTCCAGTTTTGCGACTCTGGCCTCTTATTACGTCGTGTCTTTTTGGCTGGACGGACAAACGCGCCTTCGGAAGCTATTTAGTACGTTATAAGTCTCCACATAGCGCTAAAATTCGTTGGGGTTCAATCGTTGCACAATTTTAAGTCGTGTCAGTCCTCAGGTATGACTGATCATGAATTCCTTTGTGGCTACCGTCCCGGCTACTATGGCCAGCTGTTCAGAAACTACTCGTCCAAGTTCGTAAGGAGTTATTTTTTTGACTCGAAGAAAGTTCACACTTTTGTCGCCACTATTCACCCCCCTATTGAAGTGCCATTCGTACACAAGTGCTCTTTAAAACTTACCGTGTTTACTGAGATACCTTGGCGTTTTGGAGGCCAAGGCCTAGCTAAAATACCTGTAACACTTTTTAAATGTCTCGCGAAGTCAGCTCGAGTCGCTTACAATTTCGCACTAAGTAGACTTCTGTTTAGGTACTGTGTCTGGTTGGACGGCAGTCTTCTTTCAATAAGGTTCCACTGCAGTAGTAGGAAAACTTGTCCGTTAGCAGCAGACAATCGTCAAGCAAGTGAAGACCGTAAAAATCACTTAGTCATTTTGTAACTTCTTCTTTTTGCTTCTTTTGCCATAAGTATTCCGCACTAAAGGGTTCACCGATTGCAATGATGGAGCATCTGGCTTGGACTTGGCATTCTCTTATGTTTACAAGCAGCATCACAGCGGGTGTTCTGTCCTTCGCTTTGTTACTTGCCTTCCATAAAACCTAGATTTGCACCTTGGTCCCTTTTTCAGCACCAAAACGTCACCTAGCATGGATCATTCTGCGACAGCAGATGTCACTAGCCCCAGCAAAAGCGTCCCCGTCCAGGCGAGGCTGGACTTTTTCGTTCGCGGTCCGTCTGTATCACCGCAGCAGGCGACCTTAAGTCCACGAAGTCGACCTGATGCCGAGCCCAGTTTACGACTTGGACGCCTCCTGCGAACCGGTTCGACTCCCACTAAGGAAAGTTCGTCAGCTACTGAGGTGCTTCCCAACATCTTCTAATAAAGACAAATGCTTTCATGCAAGACTATACCCCCCCTCCTACTGAGCCTTGTTTACCCTCTGCTCATCGTCAAACTTATTGTGCCATATAAGTGTGTAGTCGGCTGCTTTACCGCTTTTTCAGACGTACGAGTTGGACCACGTTTTAAAATTCTCTAGACATACACAAAAGGAGACAAAATACCATCAGAGGGCCACCATCCTTCTGTAGCACTCGTTTGAGCTGCCTTATCTAATTTATTTTGAACATTAGTGTCTTTAACTAGTTGAACGTACGAATAGTTATCTATCCTATTATCAGAAGCCTCGGTTACAGGAATCATTCAGTACTTCTCATTACCTGCAGGGAGCTGCCATCCTCACTCCTTCTACGAGCAGCCCCACAAAGAAGGCCGCATCTACCTCATCTGTCGTCGAACCCCCCGTCGCCAGCATCAGCACGAGTACCCACTCCGGTCCGGGCAACTACATCGCCACTTTCTATGCTCGTTCTCGCCTACATCATCTGTCCACCTGGGCATCTGATCTACGTGACCTGGTGCGCAGTCTACGCGGCACCTTGCCCGAGTCAGAGAAANACCGAACATTTTCGAAGGGGGGGGGGTCGGGAAAAAGGCGTGGTTTGACCATGTTGAGACTTTGCAGTCAACTTTTTCAGCATCCAGTCTTCCAGATCTTTGCGTAAGCAGGGTCAGACGAATATTTTGACGAGGATCTTGTTTGTAACTCTACGACCTGTGTGAATGCGGTCATGTGGTAGGGAAAAGACGGTTTGGAGCGGAGGTGGATGCATCACAGGAGAGTGTCGTCATCACTGACGAGAGACAGGTCGTGGAATTTTAGACCGGAATGCTCCCTGTACCGGGAGATCCGGATTCTTGCTGTTCGGCGACCAGGGCGGTGAGTTCTACTCCGACGGAAAAGTGAAGGTCTAGACAGGGCGTCAGCTACTCTTTCGGCGTGACGGATGCCTGAAGCGAACTGTGAGACATGATGTAGGTGGTTGATTTGTCGGAGTGAGACTTCAGAACGAAGATCAGGGGCTTGTGACCCGCAAAACTGATAGTCACGGCCATCGAGGAAGTGAACTATTAGGTAGGCGGCAAGCGGCTCTCGGCCAAATGTACTGTAGTAGGCCTCGGCATGTTATGACCTCCTTCAAAAAGTCTAAGGTTGGAATTTGACTTATGAGATGTTGTCTTCTTCATCGCGCCAACAGCAACATTGGACGCGCCTACTGTGCTGCTCCTGGAGCAGGGTAGGTTGAAAGGCTGGCCTCCGTCGCCTTAACAAAAGCATTAAGCGCGTTGAATGAGAGTTCAAACGAACCTTGTGAACCAAGTAAATCTGCAGGAGGAATAGTAGTGCTGACATAGTTGGCGGGTGAACTGACGGTAGACCTTCACCATGCCTATGAATTTCCGTAACTGACTTTTAGGGGGGTGGAAAGTCCCGGACAGCAGCAATATTTGAAGGAAAGGGGGCTGGTGTCGGCCGAATCTACTAGATAGCAGAGGACCTTGATTGAGTACGATCCTAGGACTCACTTGGGGGAGGATTGAGTGCGATACCTTACTGCTAGTGATTTCCAGACTCCAATGCATGATACTCATGGTAGCTTTCAATGTTGTTTCCAAAAAGCTTGGCATTTCCAAACAAAGTCACGTTGCCTTTAACATTTATGCTTTTAATTTCCTGAAAGTTGTTATTTATTAACATAGATATTGGGTCCACGCATTGGTGTAAGTTTGCGAGTGATTAGTAATCATTCAAAAGTTTCGATACCTTTCATGAAGTAGGCCACCAACTGCATATGCCTAGACAGACAGGAGGCTATATAGCATTGCATGCGAGTCTAGGAAGTTCTCGGAACGCCTCGGAAAAAGACATGCTTGTAGCAGAGAGTGACGATAGGATTGCTGGTACTCGAACGGGAAATCAACGGTGGCGAGAATGCCCCCACTGCTAACGACGACAAACACCCAGGCTAAGAAGCGCAAGAACCCGATGTTCAAGCAGGGGAGACGGAATCAGGCGGCGATGGGGAAGGGGTTGACGACCTGCAGGTAGGAGCTGGGGTTTGATTCAACTGCGGCCAACTGATGTATGGCAAATGACAATGACCTGGGCATCAGTCTTGAAGAAGAAGACACGATCGCCGGGACAAGAGCTTTATTAGCCTGACGTTTCGGATTCCTGACATAAGCAGATAAGGGTGGTTCATGCACATGCGGATGCAGTAGCCATGCTACCGCATACCTATGAATATTCACGGCTCCCTCCCCTTCATCAGGGCTCGTTGCATGTGGCGCGATGGCCGACATTCGCGTTGTTAATTGCTGCAATTTCATCACGTGCGTTGGATGTTGGTGTGATGATTGCTCGACCATCTGACGCGCTGACCCGGGTGTTGGGACGAGTGTTCACCAGTGCGCTCCCCGTGTGGCCAATTACTCCGCCTAGACGAAGTCTCAGCACGGTGTATTGAATGGGAAGATCATTGCACTTGTTAATAGACTGGGGGCCAGTAAACCATGACTCAAGCAGCTCCCGGCTCACGCGGTTGTCATCTCTTGCGAGAATTTCGGCCTCGTCAAATTTGAATGTGTGACCGGAACCGATCAACGATCAGTAACGCAAGCCTGGAGGAGGCTGCGCGGGGCTCCCCATGCCGGCGCCAAATCGATTGGCTGAGTTCTCATCCGAAGACCAGACTTTAATTAATTCTCGACTTATCTTGTTTCCGGTGTGGGTGATTATCTTACTGGCTGCGAAGCTAAACTCGTGGCTCGTTTCAAAGGTGTGGGCAGCCACCTGTGATAATTTGTCACCCAATTGCACAGACAACTAATGCTCGTGTATGCGCGATCCGAGCATGCGTTCAGTCTAACCTGTGTAATTGCAAAAACGGTTGAGGCATGGGAAATGATAAACTACGCCGGACTGTTTCCTCGGATTTAATTTATCTCTTGTTTTCATGACCTTGTTGAACATGACAGTTTTGGGCCAGTGCGCGATCCCAACACTCAGTCTCTCAGCAATGCGCTCGGTCGCCTCTTAAACGTCTTCTTTGTATGGCAGAACACGCCGAATCATCGGTAGTGTTTCCGTTAGGATCCTTCGGGGAGCAAATATGTGGACATCGGCTTATAAAGGACTTCAACAGCCATTCCACATAGATTGGTCGCAGTGGTGTGGGCCTCTGTGCTTCTTCTTGCGGGTTGCTACAGTGAGCTTGGACGCGTTTGAAGAGCGTCCACATACAGCCTCGTTTGTGAGTCGTCGGATAGTTGCTGTGGAAAGTGAGAAGCAGCGGCGTGTTCGTTGCCTTTACGTAAACTGTCGCCTCCATACCTAAACCGATTTTGTAATTACACAGGTTAGACTGAACGCATGCTCGGATCGCGCATACACGAGCGTTACATACCATTGAGCGCCATGACCACCCTTATTCTTCCTTGCTCATACAGACAGATGGAATTCGAACATTGGAGACTATTCAAGAAGCAGAGGTTGAAAGTTTGGCGAATGATGACCAAATAGTAGGCAAAATTTCCATTAGTCAGTCGATCACCTGAGGGAGTTGCGGGTTCATGAGGACCGTAGACCGGTGTCAGTGTCTGCTGCGCTTATGTTGCATACATATTTAATCTGGCAAGACTGAAGCACGACTACCCATATAATTAGTGCATTTATTGTCGCTACTTATTCTGTCTCTGTAATTTGAATTAATCAAGCTTAACGTTTTTGCGTTTTTTTTCGAACACCACATCCACATTCCAATAACGAACATGCTCTACAGTGACTTTTGCTGGCAGGATTCTAATTCATCCCCAATCTTATCGACGCCTTTAAGCTTTAGCTGTTTCTGCATATGCGGTAAATAGTGGTATTGTATATTCGAATGTAGGTTGGGTCGGATTTTATTTCGTAGCCGTACCTACAGTAGACAAGCCCCAGCCTAAACCCCAACCCTTAACAGGCACCGCTACAAGATAGGATCTTGCCGCTGGTTGCTTGAACAGATTATTTCCAGTTGGGATACCGTTTTAGAAATAAAATAATGCCACCAATCTGACTAGTGCACATCATGTGCTGCGGGCACTCCCTGGGGTCTGCATTGGTCGACTTAAACGAGGAAGGCACGAAAACACGAACATTGCGTTTCTGTGAGCCTCTATGCTACTAATTCCCACCATTTTATTCTACCCATCCAGATAACCCTTAACTCCACGATTCACAGTGGCCTAGTGGAGACTGGTATGGAAGGAGGAGGTAGTAATATAGTCTATCTAACCGTTTATTGTCATCGCCCAACTATGTGTTTTGGTCTGGAATGAGGAGGGCGGTCGTTTATAGGGCGACAAGGGCGAGTATGCCCAATCACAGGTCAAAAAACAGAATTTGATAGGCAACCTTCTCTGGAGCGGAAGATACTGCCTATGTCCAAGGTAATCGAATGAACAGTTTTAGTAAACCAGTGCCTATACGGGCAGATGTAGTCACCTGAGCTAGTTAACGAAGGAGATATCGTCGATCAACGTAAATCCGGCAGTTACGCCCATTTGCGCTGTCATCAAGGCGACGAGCACCGGATGACCCTGAGAAGTTCTTACAGCTACGACTGGAGTACGCCAATGCACGTCTACGCTCCGACTCCCATCGAACTCAACTGAATGAGTTTAATAATATACTTTTAGTAACTCTTTGACGTAAATATCGACGTCTATCTAAGCACGTAGTATAATAATTTCATCCGCTGCAGGCGATGAGAACCATCAGTGCCAGTGGAGGACATTGTTGTAACCAGAGTGTAAATTCGGTTATAGCGAAAAAGACTCCTTCTGCATCTACGACGTCCCCAAGCTTCCATTGGCGCGGCAGATTCGAGACCACTGAATGTGGGTGCGGTCACGCTGACTGACGAAGTTGAAGCCACACCCGTGCTGTTCGTCCTACGCACATGAATCGACCTTCAATGACTCGATATCGGGTCTCACAGAGGCGAAAATGCCGTAAAGACCACACTAATGATGACTTTCTGTAGCCTGCCCCTCCGTTCCGCGTAGAGCCGCGTCATTCTGTTGGTTACCAACCACCCAAATTTACAAATATTGGCTTTAGTGTTTACCAGTGAAGAACTGAGCTGGGACAGCCGACGGAAAATCTAGTCAGGCCGACTAGAAATGAAATTGGGCTCGACCAGTGGCTAACTTGTTGTGAAACCCTCGTCTAATACGTGCCTCACGTGGCATCCAACCTGGTGCCACGCACAAGAAGGTGGAAGTATCGCGCGATACTATAAAAACTGAGTAATGGCGAATCGGAAAATATAAATAATTCTCATTTATTCATGAGCACAGCCGCGTCAACTTAACGTCATCCAAGATGCAAATGAACCTCCTCTGTAGTCTTTCTACCACTGTTGTCGTTTGGCAGGCTGACTTTCACTTTTCTTACGCAGTCCGTTTAAAGATGGACTGAATAACCTTTTTTCTTGACGTCTTGACGTAATTCGGTTATAAGAAGTCGAATTCGAATCATCTGCAACCTTAATATCAGAAGACGGCCATGGTATAGCATCGTTTCCTCGTAATCATTGTTAAGTTCTAAGGTATGCTGGGCTTTCAGTTCAGTTTGCTTTGAAAAAGTTTCCTGAATAAGTGATAGGCCATAATGATGACTGTAAGTGAGGTGTCTTGGTTTGACCCTCACCAGCTACGTGATGACAGTCGGTAAACGGATCTATTCACTAAAATAACAGTCTTTCATGTGCATCTACTGCGATTTCGTGTCGCGACTGCACGGCAGTTTTTAGAGTTGTCTTTCAATCTCGCTGTGGGCATGGTCAAGGTTTTCATTCGTCGGATGGTATTTTATGTTTTTATTTAGCTTTCAACTCTCAGTTTCGGATTTTGTCTTATTAAGTAACCACGAGTTTGTCCTTTTTCAATGTTCGTTTGATTATTATAGTACGGCGGCCGGCTCCTTCTCTGAGGTTGCGTCTTGCTCGTATGAGGCCCGGAAGGTGAGTCGAGTGCTTTAATTGCGAAGCATCTCTCAGATGAGCTTGCCTATGTTTTCACCGCTCGTCTTCGAACAGTTGACACCTTTTTTTAAAGCTAACGCATGCTTCCGCCTTCGGACTCGTATCTCCTGCAAGTAGCCAGTGCTGTCTGTTGCCATTATGCGCTCAGAAGTCATGCTGTGATTGTCCATAGCTCCGGAGCCTCTGTTTTCTCTCCGTAATTGCCTTCGCTGGACCATATATCGTAGGGCATCCACAAAGATCGTTTCATAGACGTGGACCATATCTCGAGGACTAATTCGCCGCCGACCCGTGAAAAGGGTCCGAAATCGAAGAGTCTTTCCTCCTGCATTAAGCTGATATCTCATTGTAATTGCGTTAAGTCATTCCAATCGGGGCCGTTGAGACTGATTAGTACGAAGAATTGCAAGCTGTGGTCTATTTGTCTGTTGGCGCATTGATATCATAATGGTCAAAATTTGTGACGTTCACGGAGGCCTCATTACTTGACTCGACATTACTGAGACCTGTTTCTAGGACTCAATTTATTGAACATTTCCCGTAAATAGCGCCAGTGTGCGACATTCGAGCGACTCTTCTGTGAGACTGTCGCCTCATCTCTTTCGTTTAGCCCATTTAACACCGTTATCATGGTACAGTGTTTCAGTTAAAGGCGTTTCGAATTCATGTCATGTTACAAACAATCCGCGCCCACTTCAAGCCTTCTGACACAGTAGGAAAGCTTCCCCCATCCACCCCCGTGCAGCAATTGCTTCGTTTACTAGCCAGGACACGGGAATAGGTGCTCTGTGCTAAATTCCACAAAGGTTACCTATGTCTGTGTCCTAACCCTGACACTAATCACCACCTCAAACATAACCCACCTTATTCCTTAACTTAATCCCAGCCCTAATCTTCCTGAATTTTAGGGCATGACCAGTTGTATAACGGGGAAGGCGTTCCCTTTCCCGTACCCTGCCTTTCAATAAACCGGTATGGCTCTCCGTTTGAGAGTTTCCTGGCCTTATTTCAATTGTCTCTTTCTTCCTTTCTAGTTTGGCATCAAAAATGGCATGCACTTGGGTGATGCGCGAAAACTGTGCCCAGAACTCAAGACTGTACCCTATGACTTTGATGCATTTCGCAGCGTGTCCGAGCAACTCTATAAGATCGTCGCGTGGTAAGTGCACATGCAATTTTACTTAAGTCGCCATGAGTCGTTCACTGAGTTAAGGGTGCCTATATCCAGTGGCCTGGGGTGGGCAAGTGCGTTTTAACGTCCTTGCCGCCCATTGTTACACCTTCTCACAAAGCTTTGTCCCATCAGCTAACTTTTTCGTTAGCACACGTTCAGGTATTACTTGGTTAGTAAGTGGTCTATATCGGGGGTCGGGATTGGTCCTTAATTCCTCGTATCAGTTTGCATGCCTCCCAGGATTTTCACTTTTTCCCCTTCCTTGCACCTCAGTTTCAGCCTGAATATTGAAGCAGTGAGCTGTGACGAGATGTACGTCGATCTTACCGACCTTCTCTCATCCGAAACCTATTCGTCTGAGGCAGCTGAGCCTAGCCGTATCATCAACCCATTCCTCCTCGGCCGTGAACTTCGTAGGCGAGTGTTTGAGGCAACGGGTTGCACAGCCACGTGTGGCTTTGGCACAAATCGCCTCCTGACGCGTCTGGCCACAGCCAAAGCAAAACCCAATAATCAGGCATTTCTGATAGGTGCATCCACTCATTGCGCAGGTGTCGGCAACAAGTCGTCACCCGTTGACGTTGTCTGGCATCGGGCAGAAGCAGGGGGGACCGATGAAACTTCAGACTGCCCAATCTACGAAATGGACGGAGAAGGTCGCAACTACCTTGATAGTCTGCCAATCTCCAGTCTTCCAGGTAAAAAAAAACGCCATCCTGCTTGAATTAACGGTAAGATCGCAGTTGGTAGCCAGATATTATACGTTGATACTGTCGACGTACGTACTTGTTATCAGTAGGTGTGCTTACCTTGTCTAGGAAACTTGTTATCAGTAGGTGTGCTCTTACTCAGTTAGGCAGGTCGTCCGTTTCGGTCAGACTGTTGGGTTTAGCGAGGGTTAGGGTTAAGCGTAGGTAAAGTTTTATGATTAGGGTTTGCGTTTTAGGGTCAGGTTTCAGTGTTGGGGTTAGGGTTTAGGTTCCCGTTAGGGTTACGGTTAAGGTTACGGTTAGGGTTAAGGTTAGGGACAAGGTTAGGGTCAGGGGTAAGGTTAGGGTTAGGGTTTAGGTTAGGGTTAAGTTTAGGGTTAGGTTTATGTTTAGGCTTAGGGTTTAGTTTAGGTTTGGGTTTTTAGTTGGGTTTCAGTTTAGATTTAGGGTTAGGTTTAGGTTTAGGGTTAAGGTTAGGTTTAAGGTTAGGGTTAGGGTGAGTTTTAGGGTTATTTTTAGGGTTAGGGTTAGGGTTGAGGTTAGTGTTAGGGTTATTGTTAGGTTTACGGTTAGGGCTAGCGTTAGGGTTTAGATTAGGTTTAGGTTTAGGGTTAGGAATAAGTTTAGGGTTAGGTTTTGGGTTAAGGTTAGGGTTAGGGTTAATGTTAGGTTTAGGTTTTTGTTTAGGGTTAGGGTTGTGTTTAGATTTGGGTTTACGGTTAGGGTTAAGGTTAAGTTTAAGTTTAGGGTTAGTGTTAAGGCTAGGGTTAGGGTTGTTGTTAGGTTTAATGGTTAGGGCTAGGTTTAGGGTTAGTTTTAGCTTTACTGTTAGGTTTGGGGTTAGGGTCAGGTTTAGGCTCTATCGCAGTTGGTGGGGAGTGGGACAGCCGGGTCCCTCTCGTACGGAAATGGTGAGAAATCGGTTTATATGGGAGGGGTAAGTGGCAAACGTAACCAAAATCCTAAAACCCAACGCTAACCCAGAACCTAGCCATAACCCTAACCTTAACGGTAACCCTAACGGGAACCTAAACCCTAACCCCAACACTAAAACCTGACCCTAAAACGCAAACCCTAATCATAAAACTTTACCTACGCCTAACCCTAACCCTCACTAAACCCAACAACCTGATCGAGACGGGCGACCTGCCTAAGTCAGTAAGCGCACACCAACCGATAACATGTTCCCTAGACAAGGTAAGCACACCTACTGACAACAAGTACGTACGTCGACAGTATCGGCGTATAATATCTGGCTACCAACTGCGATTTTACCGAATTAACCTTTGTAATTATTGACAATTCAGGGCAATTGAAGGGTTTTAGTTGCCTTTATATTTACGAAACTTTATCTGCATTCTAGGCATCGGACGGAGTACAGCTCAAAGATTGCTCACCAAGGAAGTATCCACTTGCGGTGATCTCCGACAGAAACTCAGCCTTCCCCAACTATCAAACCTGCTGGGCGCTAAGACTGGAAAGCGTTTATACCAGCTATGTCAGGGAAAGGTCTGTGGCATGTCCGTCGTCGAGATGTTCGCTGCGGTGTTTTTTTCATCCTCTTTATATCAGTGCAAATTTATTTCTCTGTAGTCATATTCTGACAATCAGCGCTTAACCTGTTATTACTTTGATATAGGGCGCTTTCATGAAAGAGTAGTGTGTTTTGGGGTTTTTGCTGGGTGACTATAATGTAACTGCCTCCTTCCCAGAGATACTGTGGTCAGGTGTTAGAAGCGGGTGTAGTTTTGACATATGAGATTAGCGGCAGGGATGACGCATATTTGATAGCCGGTTGCGCAACTTTTGCTGGCAATTGTTACTTTTAATTTTTTCACACATTTTCTGCATTTTTAACTTCTAAAAGGACTCCTCGGACCTCATGTTTGATCGGTTCGCCAAGTCAGTATCAGCAGAAATCAACTATGGTGTTCGGCTGGCATCGGTAGGCTTCTTTTAACTGTTTATTATTCCTTTTTTCTCCGTCTCTTTCCGCGCTGTGCCAAGCAGGTAAAGCAGGCTGAGAGGAAGGCGAAGCATGAATCAGTTTTGATGCGATGGGACTTTGGCTAGGAAATTACAAATGACTCCAAAGAAGTAAAAATGCGAAATTCGTACGAGGTTTTTTACGTAGTCCAATCGGAATGGAAGGACGAAAAAACCAGACTACCAGATCTGAAATAAACCGTAGTAATAACCTCCTGAAAGGATAGGTATCCATACAAGGGCATCGGTTCCTGACTGTATATGCGAGCGCATCCAATGAATATATGATAAAACCTGCGGTCTCGCACGGCGTAAATTTCGGAGATTTTTCGCGGTGAAGGTCGACTATAAGGCTGTTAATGACCGACTGCCTGAGGAAGTTATTTACTGCCTAGTTTCCTGTTTCTTCGGTCCAAATACTCTTTTCGATCCTATACACCATCTCCTATTGGTTAGGGCAAATCTACTGTACGCGTAATTCGTGCCTCCTTCGAATGACCCTCCTCGCTGAACACAGGAAAAAAGTTGATCGTCATACGATGACAAATTTAGATGATAAGTGCATTTTGAAGGTATATTTCGTTCAGTTTGTTGTCAGGGACGCTGTTTTATGGAATTGTAATATGCATTTGGACAACAACAGCACCACCTTCAGACTGCATAAACGCGTTTTTGTCAAGGACGTGTCTTATAATTCGCTTTATCGTGCGCTCTTTAAGGGTTGGTGTGTATCGATTTCATCAGGCTACGACAGGTTTTGAGACTTGTAATCGATGTTCTGCTCTCCGCTGCGGGATATCGCAGATGACGTTATGAGCCTCTTTTCTAAGTTAATCTAACTTAAAATTTTCCCAAAACGTTAAAGAACTTTTTACGTGTGTTTGACTTTAAGTATGCATCCTAGCAAGAAAACCATCCACCGACAAGTCTTACCGTTCTCAGGCATCTTCGGTCGCGTCTTTTTCCGAAAGGAATTCAAACAAGATTCGACAAGTGTTCTTAATCTGCCTAAAAGACATGGTGTGAAAGTGTCTAAACTCCAGGCAAATGAGGCGGCGGTTCTTCAAACGTAGGAACATGGGTATTTCCGAAGTCCAAGTTTTTCATCAGGCTATATTTCGAAGGACTTGATCCGTCTCGATCATGCCAAACTGGTGGAACAAAAAGTTTCCTGCATTTGAATAATGTTTTCGGGGGCCACAAGCTTCTTCGACCCAAGTTTTAGTCCGCATCCCATGAATTACTTACTTCGCAACTTATTGATAAAAATAGTCCTAAAAGGAGCTTTCTTACGACTGTCGTGTCCAACAATGTTCACCGTGTGCTCCACAGCAAGGTGAAGCAGGCATGCTGACTTACGCGTGAATTAGTTTATAGTGAGAGTGGGCATGCGCAGCATCTACTGCTCCCTCTCCTCCCCACCTGGACTTACTGTCAAGACAGTTAAGAAGACCGGAGGTGGGGGAGGGCGCAGATGGATGGCACAGCCGGACCCGCACCTAGGTGTACTACCATACCGCCTGGTCCATAATAAACACTTGACTAGGATTTTAACCAACAGCAAAACAAACGGGTCTGAAAGGGTAACCATTTATTCGGCCTGTATACCCAGCAGGGAACCAGGCGCCAGAGAACTGCCAGCACACACCAGGCCGCGAGGTTTATGGTTTGGTGAATCATGGCTTAGCAGACGAAGTGGTGGTGGGTACAAGTGTCGCAATGCGGTAGTGCGGGTTCGGCGGTGCGGTCAGTGCTAGTTGTCGGCGTGGGGGATGAGGGAGAGTTGGAAGGGGAGACAGCAGCTGGTGTAGTGCGGGTGCTGCAACTGGTACGAAGATGTCCAATGAGGCCATTTGGTGCCCGGAACGTCTGCTGGAAGCTAGGCAAGTCGGACCTAGTTGAGCGTTGGCGTTGCGAGGTGGGCGCAGTTGAAATTTGCGGGTCTCACGTTTGGCCTTGGCGGCGGTGATGCGGTTGGCCTCGTAGATCGCTGCGCCTGTCTTCACTGCACTCCGCCAGGTCGGTCAGTCTCGGACCAGATCTGCCCAGTTGGGCTGGTTGATCTGCAGGCGCTTTTGGGAAGTCTTCAGAGTTTTCCCACCCCACACAAACACCTATTCCTTTACATCTCAACTCTGTGCAGGCTTACAAGCAGTCATGGAAAAGGACCCTTCGGCTATTTTTTGCAGGTCTCGGGTGCTTCTTAGGTACTGTTCGGCCCATAGTATCTGCCAGCGTTGGTTAAAATGTAATTGCCGATATGCCTCGTAGCTGAGTTGTTGTGGTACATATCCGCCGTTTCAATATTTCCTATACTCACGATTCCCGCTTCGCTTGAATTCTCATTTATGGACGAAAAAAATAATTGCGTCGCCATGGTATGCACGTGGTCGTTTTACTAAAAGTAAACCACCGCTATGTGAAGAACGTGACCGTTTGTCGGGCTTCCTAGTATAAAGGAGAAGTCTTTCGATGAGAAGCCACAATTTATTTGTTAATGAAGTCTCCCCACGCATAAGCATCTCCGGATAAGCAGCTCTTGCCAGGTTATAGTCGAAGGAAATCGAATCCCATATGTTTGACATAAGTTCACATCGCTTTTTCTGTCCGGCCTCCTGCCGAAATTGGCGGAAGACAGATTCGTTGACCGAACTTCCATTCAAGCTTTCACCAATACGTGAATAGTTTTCACATAAAAATTTCCTTGTAGACTCTTCTTACAAACCATTCACCCTTTTATCTACTTCACAAATCCTTCTCCCTCAGTGGCCAGAGGTGCAGGACTTCGTTTCATCACTGGCTTCCGAGTTAGCCACCCGCATGGAGCACGCCGCAACCGATGCGGACGGCCATTTGGGCGTTCTTGGACGCACCCTGGTTGTCCGCCTGCTTACTCGCCGGGCCGACCAGCCGAAGGAAGCCATTAAGTTTATGGGTTAGTGGGCTGAAAAAAGTCATTTATTATTGCCCACATTGCTTTCGGATTTAAAAAGTTCCCTCGTTAGTTTTTCCCGTGGTTTCAATGACAAATTGCTAGAAGAACAGATTTTTGACGCTATATGTCTACTTTCCAACCACTTGATTGCTTCATCCGCCAATTAGCATCCCGTATGCCTGACTATCTAGGTCATGGAATTTGTGATGCCTGGACTCGGACAGTTCAGCTTCCCTCTCCCACTAGGGACGTTTCTTTAATCACCTCACAGTGCATGTCCGTTCTCCGGCGTATCGATCCTGATCCGACGGACATTCGAGGAGTAAGTTTTCGTCTTCAAAAACGTTCGATGTCTTGAATAAATATTTAAAAGCAACACGAGGTCTTATATTCACCATAATTGAAAGCGAACGATTTTTCACATATTCTGATCTATGTCCTCAAATGAAGTCCGTTCCAGTGTCCAGACCGATTACGGAAGCATAACAGTCTTCATATGTATCATTTCAGATCATAATTTGGGCCTAGATTATGCGTTCCAAGGGAAGTTAGTCATCTTCATGCGAAATATCGTTTCTCCCGACCGATGCCTTTAGCATCAAATCTTCCCATTTGTTTAATCGCCACCAAAAACTGTATTTGCACTTAGGATTGTCGTGCGCCTTTCCCACTTCTACGTTCCGATTGCCTGCTGGTTCATTTCTGCGTTTGCATTTTGCCTATCCATTGTGTAGATGGGACTGCAGATGCAGCGTCTATCGCCGGGCAGAAAGTTGAAGAGGTCACCTATGGAAATTGCCCTTCCTACCGTTGCCAAATCCGGCAGCACCTGCAATGCGGGAGCCAGTCCTCCGACCGACCAACCAAAGTAGGCTCTCTATATGTTCGGTTTCGTGGTTTATTTTATTGGCGAAAGAGGCCTTTCTGTCCCACGAACTAATCTGTTCTTGCGCAGCTATCGATCGAGTTTAGACCTCGAGGCAATTTTTTGAAATTATCAGGGTGTTATTCAGGAGGTAAACACTGGCAGGAGTGGAGGTTGCTCCAGTTCTTCACTTCCTACTCTTGTGGCCTCCTTATAAATCTCCTCGTTCCTTCAGGCTAAAGGCCTGCCGTTTTGAGCCGTCTGTCCCCGCTAACGCACCTTGCTACACACACACACACACCCTTTTGGGTGCGTCAACAGCTTATGTTTTGTGAAGGCATCACACGACCACTTCAGAACCCGCTAACCTGACCTCACCCACCATTCATCATTTACAGGCTGATATAAGTCTGAAGAGGTGTACTTTTGGGGCGGCATACTCTGCACTCTGAGAGCTGTCACCCTGTGCCTCTACTCCACCCCGTCCGCGCCCCCCCCCTTCCTCAATTACGACAGTTTCTCTGATCACGTGCCGCTGCTCAGTCTGGGTTTTTTAAACCACCTCATGCGACGTTCTGGTTTGCCGTCAGAACTGACTCTACGGCACCTTGTACTTTTCTCAACTCGCAAGAGAGTTGGAATTTGAAAAATCGCACGTTTTCCCAAAGTGCCTTTTTGCCATTTCGGTCTTGTCGGTTGCTGAATTCCGCAGTCCTTCGAAAACTTATGGTCCGTTCACTTGGAATATTATTGAGTTCTCCCCTTGATGATTTCTCTACCACTGCGGCCCTTGAGAAATCTCGCTCGCTACAGCGATTTTACTTGTAAAATAACCAGTGGGTGTCTACTTTATTCAGTCGAACATTTTGTAATCGTTTGGAATCATGTGGAAGACGTGAACGCCAAAGAAAGTTTGCTCCGAGCAATGGTAGCGTACGTTGTCGCAGCTGCATAATTTATGGAACAAACGTTATTCCTCCTTGATCGACCGCCGGTCATAGGCATACAAGGAACTGCTCTATTCGCTATATGATGGAGTTTCCTCTGGGTACACCGACAAATTTTCGCTTAAGGAGCCCAGACGTCGTATAGCATACTAATTTTATCCCATCTTGCCATTAGCGTATCTATTCAGCGGAACTGCTTATCAAACAAAATCTGTGCAGTAGCTAGTTGTCTCTGAAGATGGTTATTAGATTGGAATTTTAATGCCAAAATTCTCACATATTGTTTTGATCTGTTTCTCAGTAATGCTGCGAGGTAGTCGGTACGCAAACTTTACATAAGCTTTTTGATTCAAACGCACGTTTTGAAAGACCTTTAGACTTATTGTAGACCGGCCGGGTGTTGAATTGTGCATAATAATTTTCCTGATGTATAATTTTTGTGTAATTTTACCATATATCCTTTAAGAAGTTTAAAACCAATAGTTCGGCTGAACCTTAGGAAATCATGGGACAAGCGTAGCCGTTCTTTATGAGGGTCTTTTGTCGGGTCCTTCAGTCTTCGCCAGTACAAAATTCTCCTGATAAAATTTAGGGTATACTTGGTTGGCAAAAGTCGACTGAAACGCTGGCGCATCTTTCGGAAAAATCACAGGATATACTTTTCAAACCCTTTAATCATAAAATGCAAGCATTTTCAGTAAGGATAAAATAAGCGTTCGGGTTTTTGTGCAGACCGTATATGTTAACCTATCACCTGAGCAATGTTTCCCCTAATATTCGACACATTCATCGATCCAACACCCACCCCACTCTCACTGTGCTGCGCGAATCACGGACCCTCACCATGACCGTCAAGCCGCAACGCGCCCTACGGTTCCTCATTTTTAGCTCGCCGTTAAAGCATTGCGCGAACGCTGATGCTGTACACAACTGAGCTTGCTCTTTCCTCTACCTGTTAACATCATCCAATGGTCTACTTTTCTGTGCTTTCTTTACCCCAGGCCGTGCTCATCGTCCACACATATTGACTTCTCTGTGATCGACGATAAAAAGGACAAGCCTTCTCCCTCCATCTCGACACCCAGCGCTCCAGTTTCTAGTACCGTCGTAGATGTGACTTTTGTAAGTCGGCGCATTTTGCTTTCTTTCGATATCAGAAGTAAGTCGGTCCCGTTTCGGGAAGTTCTTCAACACGTTTTGAATGACAGGAGAGTATTATAGTCATATTAGTAGATGTAGTAATACTTTCACAGTCTAACTTGTTGTTACCTGTCATCGCCTACGACACAGGGCAAACTCTGTAAGCATTAAGTTGTCATCAGACGATAAACTCGAATAGTGGGAAAGAGGAGAGGAAGTTATGAAAAAGATAATGGAAGACGTGTTAGCGATGCTAAGCCGACCGTTCGTTCGTTCCTGGTCTGCACCATTACTAATCTCGGTGGCCGGTTTTAAATAAGAAGGAACGCGCCAAATGATCTCCATTCTCTAAATCGTCCGATTTTTCTGTCGTATAACCTCTATAAGCTTGTCCATTGTTGCTATTTCCGCTTTTATATGCTGCAGAGTTTGAGGTTTTACGAAAGACGGACGACCAGTATATGGCCTCTGGTTATTCACAAGAACCGTTGTTTGGAACCACTTAGGCGTGTCCATAACTTTAGTTCTCAATTTTGAAATCGCGTAACACGGCAGTGGGAGGTCTGTTGGTATCCTTACCTAAGGCTTTTTAAATGGCGCAAACGACACCAGAAAATGTCCGCATATTAATGGAATTTCGTTTAGACTTTGTTGATCTGCTCGTAGGTGCCTGACCATTCCGGGTGGCGTACCCGACAAAACCTTTGTTGAGGGTAACTGACAACGAATTTTACCGCAATTCCTATTGGGATTCCCACACCAAAGACATTTAACTAGAAAAAGATGTCTAACTTTTAAAAACACCACCTTTTAGATCGTGCTGTGCCCTGGCGGGTGGATGAAAGAGGAAAGCCAGTTTCAGGACCAAACCCTTCATTCTGTCGGCCACTCAAACACGCCAAAACTTGCGTTACTCGCCTCGGTCAGCCATACATAAACCCCAGGTTTTAATAGTTGGCAAGTCAGCGATCACGTTGCTAGTTGGTAGAACACAGAACTTGGAAACGCTCCAGGACCAAAGAATCCAGGCTCGAATATCAGGTTATCCAAACCCGGAATTGGGTATAGCTGGCTGAAGACAGCTAATAATCCAGAAGCGGTCATTCCGGTCTCCTTAGTCTTTGTCGATACCAGTCGCTATGCCACTGCCACCTGCGAGGAATCCAAACCGAACGCCCCCCCCCCCCCCGGTCGCAGCGGGGCGAACATGTTCCGTGGCCCGGTCAATGAATGCCTTTTCAAAGATGACCCAAGAACACCCCGGAATTTGTCGTAGACGTCCTGAATTGACTGTTCCTACTAATAAAAATCCGAATGTTCTGCTGTCCATAGATTGGACATTCGTGAGCATGAAAAAACGTGCGATCCGTGCCTGGTGATGCACCACACGCTGACGTGTTTGCTGCCTACATGCGTGCATTTCGTGGCCTATCGTGACATGCTTGGTCGCCCATTCCTTTCGCGTCACTTCATCCTGCCTCTGCCCCCCAACAGATCTTTAACAGACCTGAAAAAGGTTTCTTCAAATGGTAGAGGTGTCTGACAAGATCTCGCTGGACGTTCTCAGCGCAAAGTCAGTGATTGATAGTCCAAAGGCAACCTACGTAAACATTACTCCAGTTTATCGGGGAATTTATTACAGGCTCAGCGTTACTAAGTCACACAAAGTTCGTTCAGAAAAGCGTCTCCTAGCCTATGTCATAGCATTCGTCCAGGTTGCATTAGTGAGCTTAGGAAAGGGCTACCAGGTGGGACTGAGGGAAATTTACTGTTAACCTTGGAATTAGAGGCCGCTTTGTCTACTTGTAGACGTCTTGCCTCTCATGACTTGTCTCATCATTAGTTTTCTATAGGCCTGTGCCAGTGAGTTTGCGATTTTTGCCAATGAAGACCAAGAGTTGAACTTGATTCTAATGAGCGGACCTACATTAGGAAACCTTTAAAGGGGGTTGCTCATCGAGTCTCAAATGTCCGCTAGGACAGTATGCATTTACGTGGTGTCAAAAATTGTTATCGGCGGAATTAGCTACCTCGTCCCCTTTCAGACACCAGCTGCTACTGCCGGCTACTGACTACCCCCGAGGAACTGTTGACCCAGGCCTACCTCGCGGAATAATTCTGGAGGCCCAGTTGATCGGAATTAAAGTCTGCCGAAGTTTCGATAAGTTAGCATTTTGGGGGCTGCTATTTTTGCGTTTTTTTACAACCAGCTGTATATGCCTGACATCGACCTGGTGATATTGTCATCGCAAATACAGGGCCAAAATAACAACCTCACTGTCGTTTTCCGATCATTAATCTCACAATTTTTTCTTTCTCCACCCAAATGCATTCCTCGGCACTTTGTAGAGTCGCACTCGGGTGAGCACTAGTCGCAATTCAGAGGATGAGGCTGCCTTTCGCAGTCCCGTTGCAGTGGCCACGCCACAGTTATCCATTGGTTCAATGGTGTCCTCCACCTCAACACCAATGCATCCAACTAAACCTCCAGCTGTGAAAATTAGCCCTGTAAAAGTAACTCCGTCTCCTCAGAAATCACCTAGCCCCAGTAGGGCTCGACCGGAGGCGCTCTTGCGACAGGTAACTCCCGTCCAAACTAACCGAAACTTTGTTGTCCTTGTTACCTCCAGAATATCTTCTCATCTTTACTTGTCTCTTCGCCCAGATTCACTTTTGCAACCCCTGCGATCCGCTATTAAGGCCTGTTTGGCTCCCAGTGAATTAATCAGGCAAGCATCTTGAATTATAGACTTCTCCGACTAAGGAGTCCATGTGCCCCCGCCCGCCTCCCATGACAAACGACCAAGTGGCCGCTGACGGTGCCAGTGTGTTCGCCAAACGGTCGGTAGAGGAAATACGCGGCATTTTGACCGCGTGGGTCTCTGGAGTATCGGGTGAGTTTCGTTCTTTCGCAGTTAGAGACTTGGAATTAAAAAAAAAACTAGTTACATTTATTTTTTATGATCTGGGTACTTTCAGGCCATGATACATTTTTATCAGGGTTTTTGCTGTCCGGAACAGCCTTACTTTAGTAAACATTCCTCACACGATTCAGGCCTCAGTATCCTGCACTCATTTACTCTGCCCCTCTGTGGTGTCCGGCGGGTACTCTATGGTCGAGGCCACCTTTCAACGAATAAGCTATCTTACTGGGCTCCGTAAAAAGATTTTTCTGCGACTACACACTTCTGTTAACAAGGAGCGTCAGTAGATTGCACTGCATTTTCGACCTCTTTCCCCAACGTATGAAGTGCTAAATGTCTAGTCTGGCCGCCCATTCGGTTCTTTTGAACGGCACAGGACGCAGCGAGGCCCTTATTGGACGGAGTCCCGCGTTCAGAAGCCGTGAATGCTGTCGGGTTGTTCAGTTCGGGCTTTTTCCCAAGGACAAGGCATGATACTATCAGCCCTGTTTCCTCTATCAACTTTCAGTTGTCTGTTGTCCTAATTGCCATTTCTTACTTCATTTCACCCGCAAACCCATAATTTGTTGAGTCTCCAAGCCGTTGCCGGCACAGCATCTTTACGTGATTCTCATTTTTCGCCATCTCCCAACTCACGAGTGGGTTTTTCCCCTCCCCTCATTTGTCTCCTTACCCCTGTCGGCTGTTTTACAGCTCCTGGGGAGGAGGACGTCTGCATGTTGTCCGAGTACCTCGCATCCATTGTGCCCACAAATTTGGTGCGTGTTCGTGATATCTTGGCGGATCTACAAAATCTTCTGACTTGTCACCTTCCTGCGACGGCAACGAAGGGCAGTGCGGCCGATCTCTGGTACACCGCGTTTGCTCGCATCAAGGAGGTTGTGGATAGGACCTGCAAGGTGCACTTTGGCGCAAATTGTCTCAGTATCTCTCGCTAATCTCCAGAGCTCTTCCTAACATACTATTTTTCTATTTCTCCCCTATTCCTCCTTTTCCAACTGCCACATGAATGAAAACTCATGTAATTTGGACCCATTGACGGGACTTTTATTTGCGTATATGCCATGAAAGTAATCACAAACACACTTTTGATAGCTCTGCGTCCGGTTTTCTTTGTTGTTACCTTTCCGACACCGCCGGTTCTGCGTTTTCTAGACAAATCTGTAGTATTCATGGGCCTCACGAAGTTACTTTGGGTGTAGAGACCTTGACTGTGGTCCACATTTCAGCTTTTCTCGGCCAGATACTTCAATCTTTCCTAACTGGAATTTCGGGGTTTCCGGCGTATTATATCTCAGAAGACCGATTTAGATGACCCCTCCCCATAGTTTCTGTTTGTGACTTTCAGTCCTAATGCGGGTAAGTTTTTGGAATTGCCACTACCTTATCTCAGAGGCTTAGCTAACTTGCGTGCACCAGCGTTCCTCAAAACATATGTCGGTTGGATGGCTTGGTGCCGACCGAAAGCCAACAGTAAATTCCTGCCAGCCCGTGTGGGAATAAGTGGGACGATGAGTAGGTGAATCTACTTTATTGACCCTGACCAGACAGTCGTAAGTTCCCGTTTAGATCTGGCTGCATACACATCTGTGCTATTTTTCTAGAACTAAGGATGTTTTCGTGTATGCCCATAATGGTGACTAGACAGGCAGTCCAGCAGCTGCCTACATTTACGCTTGAAAACGATTGTGGAGCCCTGGAGATACGTAAACTACACTTTTATGCCATTTCAAAAGCACTTGTGGGGTTTGAAACATTATCCAGGTTCGTAGTAACTAACCGAGCCGTATGACCTACTTGTTTCTATTTTCCCTGGGTAAAGTTTGTGCGCGTTCGGCCTTTCGCGCTCTCGCTCATGGTTTTCTTACCCCCGGGAGCACATTTTCACCAAATTCATGATTGAATTAACTCCTAGGGGCGTATGCCTGCTAAACAGACTAAACACGAGTTTGGAGCCTCCAGTCCCTGCGAAGCATACCGACAGCTGGACTTCAACGACACCTGGGTCGTGCAGGCCGCGCAGATCTCATGGTGTTTAGGGAAGGATCATTAATGAACTCTGGACCCAGGTTCCTGGAATCCAGCCTGTACTACGGCGAAGTTGACGACATGTGCTTAGTTGGAGTCCTTCGTAGTTTTAGCTGAGCGCTCACCTGCGAAGAGTTCGATGACCTTGACGAGGTTCAAACCCGCAACGGAAAGGGCAGGGCTTTAGTGCAGCCAACGCCCGGACTACGTGGACGCGCCCGGCGTCCCCGCATTTCTTTACACTTGGTCTGAGTTACCAGCTGAACTTTTTGGAACGTATGAAATCCACCAGTTATAATACAGTAGACTGCCCAGGCAAGTATTCCCAAGCAATCAATCTACAATCCACCGGATGAATATCAGGAAGGTTAGAATTAATAAGCGTTGGGGAAAAACTTAGCCTCGCGCAGCCCAGATAGTAAAAATATTGGTTGCGTTACAACTTTACCCTCTTTTTACCGCGAGTCCGCAGCCCGACAAGGTTACCGGGTTCCTCACAACTGCGTCAGTTGAATTATTCAAATCTTCCAGAGAAGCTCTATGTTAATCTATCGCAGTGTCTGTTGGACTTGCGTTTTTGACCCAACTACGCGTAACTCCAAAGCTTAGCTAACTCCTGCGTGCCTTGTGTGGGATTACCCAGTAACACGCGCTGAAGCGTGGTTATTTCTGATTAAGACCTCACGTGATGCCGACCGACCCACCATGTTTGGACCAAGGTCTCAGGAACTCCCGGCCTGGATTTGGCAATGTCAGTGAAATGACGGAAATTGCGTCAGAAATGCGCATTCCAGTTTCTCTTGTCCACTTGTCACTAGTGTCCCGTCGAAACTTACTGTCTGTCATTGTCCGACAGCCTTCCCGGATCTGAACACCAGAATTCAGAGACAAAAGACAGAACAGTAGAGCTGGATTGTTGAAGGCCACCTCTACGCGACTTTGTTGGTTAGGACAAGTTGGTCCGAAGGGGTTTGCTGGTGCGGTTCGTATTGTTATTGCTAAAGACAGCCTGCAGATTACTTTTAAGATATAAATCATACATGCAAGGAGCTTACTTTCATTGGTATTGAAGCTATTTTTGAGTTAGCTCATTTGCTTATAGGAATCAGGTCGGTGTAGATTCTTCAATTCTGACAATTTAGCCTGGCTGTTTTTACAAGAATCGCTCTGAAACGTGGTTCTGATCTTCCCTGTGGACTGTCTCGAGGAAAAAAACTGTCGGACACGGGAATAAGGACATCTCCCGTACTAGATGTGACCTCGCGTTAGATTCCAGGCTCTTCCTATTCCCGTGTCCTAACTCTAACTCTAACCTCAACATTCATTCTAACAATAACACTCATAAACCTAGCCCTAACTCTGGACCAAAAATAATGGGGGAGGGTGGTCCATATTCTCGTGCCCAGTCAAAAGCATTCATTATATTAAATGCTGACGACTAAAGTATCAGCATAAGTGGTGTATTGTCTCTTGTTTCAATTTCGCCGTTATATGTTTTGATGGGCAAAATGAGATTCAAATCACTGTTTCCACTTACTCGCTGAAAGTATTTGCCGCAGAATTTTGTAATGTTGTTTTTCTAGGAGTGAGGAATTCCTGGAAATGTTGTACATTTGGCCTTCCTAGAATGATGCAATGCTCCTAGGTGAACGCTTCCATAATTAACTTTATTGCAATACAAATTTCCTGGGGAATAATGGGAATTTACAAGTCCGGAGGGAGACGATTGCTCAACTGCCTTCCAGTAGCTCAGAGTTCGAACTTCTTCCTCATTTGTTCTCTTTGTTTCGCGACTGAAAGTAAGGCAACCAGAACTTATAAAGTTACTAGTGGAAAACCCCCTCCCCCTCCAATTTATGTGTTTACGTAATATTTCCAATAATCGTCTTGAAATTTGAGGTGGGCGTCTGACATTCTCATAATGTCTTTAAAACAAAACCCAGTAGGTAGGCCAGAACACGTGATGTTTAAGGCTGACAATGCACTACCCAAAACATGTCTGAAAGAGTGGGACTAATAAAGTTCTGATCTTCCTTTGACACTTCAAGCTGCCGACTCACTCGACAGGAAGCACAAATGGTGTACTTTATTCTATAGTTTTTAAATGACTGCGCAGTAGACCACGCTATTCTACTATGTGTAAATCCAGCATTCTCTTACATAAATGCACTCATGAAGATAAACAGATCGAGAGGACCTACTGGTCTTTGCTGGGATCGGTTTTTTTTAGGCAAAACCACAAAAAGAATGCAATTGGTAACTTACAATGATTTCTCAATCCTTCCTGAGCCTTCTTCTTATAGGCTTTAGGGTTAAAAAGTAACCATTATCAGTGGAAACACATGCAACACAGTAGTCGATGAATAAATAAAGTTAGCAGAAACTTCATTACTTTGTCAAACAGTTAGGTCAATGGGGCAAGGATACGCTCGGTTTTACTAATTTTTCAACAACAAGCCTCTCACATACCTTTGTAACGTTCTATTTCCTTTACATCGTCGTTCAGGTAAGGAATGTATGTACCCTTGAGACCAAACCATGCCAGATACGGTTCAAAAAAGTTGTCTTGTTTGCTTTCACCTACGAAGAAAACCAGGAGAGCCAGAGCAACAAGCTTCAGCATTGCTGGGGAAAGCCGAGATAATGGTAGGCAGCGTGGCGTCTGTGCGAAAGTAAGCCTGTTTTCACGTGGGGACGCGACAACCAATCAGTTCTGGGTCGTCATTGATAACAATTGATAACTGCGCGTGCTATGGTGTAGCAAATCCGACGTTGGCTTTGCGTTAGGTCGTCTTCAGTGTTTTTTTAGGTGCTGTTAACTATGCAAAGGGCTGCGTCACCAAGGCGGGAATGAAAGCACCGTTAGCCAGGAGTGGGAATTTTTTAAACAGTAAAGTCGATCACCCAGCCTAATTAAAAAACATTCATGGAGGACTTGAATTCGCGGTCTACGTTTCGATGGTAGGTAGGATACAAAAATGTGCATAGCCTATACCTATGGTTTGTAGTTCACATATGGATTTGACTAAGTAACTTAGACTCCATCTACGTAGGTCACACAGGACGTGAAATTGTCTCAAATTACTTTGATGACCACGTGGAGGCCAAAGTCAACAATTAAATCGACTGAAGTTGCTGAGTCTGCGCAACACAGAAATTGAACCTCAATAAAAAATACACCAAAAGAAGGGGAAGAGGATGAAAAAAAACAGCTCAAATCCGGCTAAAACATTGGGATTTAGGCAGCCCGGCAGAGCCAACCGTTGGGGCCAGCGAGCAAGAATGTTTCAATATAAAAATGAGGGACGGATCGACTTTTTTTCTGTCGAAGTTAATCGTTATCTATATTTCCTATATCTTTTACTTTTACTGTATGTCTAAATATCACTGTCATTTTGAGCCTGTGAACTTCGGACTGGGACTGACTGAGATAAAATCATGGTTTACCTTCCTGGTTGCAGTTAGGAGCAGTCATATCAGTCGAAACAATATGCGCGCATTGTGGGGTTTCATGTGACCATGGTGATGAATGAATCGTTTGACCTCTGAGAGTATATTTTAGGGTTCACATAAAATTCAGCACATCAAATGCACAAAGGCCTGTGTAAATATATATAGAGCTCAAGGAAGGTGAGTGTTATATAATAAGGAACAGCTGCATGGGGTCTTCTCATAGTTCTCTGGTGGGTGAGTCCCTCCAGGCCGTCGAGGTAAAACACATTAAAAGTTGCGACTAGATCAACACAGATGTGTGCGGTTTGTTATTTGTGTAATGTGAGCGTCCCCTACCATTGTATATTCCCGATCGAAACCGACAGGGCAACGGGCTCGTGGCCAAGTGGTTAGAGACGTGGACTTCGAACTAACAAGTCGCTAGTTCGAGCCTCGGGTGTTCCACACTTTGGGGTTGGGTATGACTGTCTGACAACGGCTAATAAGCCAGAAATAGCCATTCCAGTCTCCCTTGTCTTTGTCGGTAATAACATTCTGTGTAAGGTTCGCATCCAAAGCAGATACGCATCATTCAAATATTCCAGTTTTAGCAAAATGTTGTACATGTTTTTTGAGATGGTGGGCAGGGTCACACACAGCACACCTGGAAGTACATGCTGGTTACCATCTTTATCTTCATTTGGAAATTTCCGATGATATAAACCTACCAGTAAATCCATTTTACCATAACGCCGAATGAGCTGCCAGTGTTCAATTACAGTTGTTCCAGCGACTTAAGGAGGCCGGGCTTTTGTTAACTATTTGCAAAAACAATGGGTGCAGTTTTAAAAGGAATATTTATCAAGTGCAGTTGTGGGAACAACTGGGCCATCATAAATATGGCATGAAGAACTCGCCATTCCGACATTTTTGTAGATAAGGTGGTACCGTCAAAGACAAGGGAGAACGGAGTGGCCATTTCAGGCTTATTAATTGTCATTAGCCGGTCATGCTCAACCCCAAGTCTGGATCACCCAAGACTCGAACCCGGGATCTTTGGTCATTGAGTGTGACACTCTACCATTCAACCATGGGTCCTTTGTCCTGTCGGTCGTGATCGGAAATATTAATTATGGAAAAGGGACGCTCATCGATCGGGTTATGGAACATGCTAGTCTCGTTGTGTCCTGGGGCTCGGTACCACCTTATCTACTTATATTACTGAGAGTTCGACAGTCGCATCCTACGATGTCCGCCGTGCGCTCCATAACAAGGTGAAGCAAGCACAGAGACTTGCGTTCGAATTATTTTATAGTGAATGTGGACTGGCACAACATCTAACGAATTCTCCCCTCCCCCACCTAGACCTAGTGTCAAGACAGGGTCAAAAAACCGGGGGCGGGGGAGGACGTAGGTGGACGGCGCGGCCGTGCCCACGCCTTGGCACTCCACTCCACACCCCCTGGTCAACTTAACAACTGACCAGGATTTTAACCAACAACACCACGATGGGCCAGAAGGAGGAGGATAACTAGTCATGCTCACGGCCTATATACCAAGCGGGAGCGCAAGCGCATCTACTGGCAGGAACCAGGTGTCGGAGAATTGCCAGTGCATACCAGGCTACGAGGGCCGAGTTGAGGCGTCAGTCGACTGTCTTCCGAGCCACGGCGTTCGACGCACCGTCTTCGTCTCAGACTCGGATCACGCACGCAACACGGAAGCCACATGGAGACGGAGCCGAGACGCACACTTCCCACTCGCCGTGCGACTGCCTGCGAGGGCTCTAGTTTGAGCATCAGTACACAACAGGACTAGCACGTCCCGTAGCCCGATCGGTGAGCGTCAATTTGCCACAGTCTGTTCGTACTTGTCAGCTGACTTTTATTAAGAAAAAAAGCATAATGTAGGGTTCTGGAAGGCGGTTGATATAAAGTTTTAACAAGAGGATTGCCGAACGAAGAATAGGCTCGCCTGCCAAGTTGAAACAAAGGATATCGATCAAACCTCCCACTCGACAGTCATGGTTGCGTAGCCTATTGGCGGAGCATTCGGCAGAGATTCGTGATGTGGGCGATTCGATCCTGTCTCACAGAAAATGCTTTTTGGATCTGCATTTCCTATCTTCCGGAGTCTGCACACATAAATGCATGTACCACGTATTTTAGCAAGATTTATAATCTAGTGAATGTGAGACCACTTTTCCCTGGAACAAATTTGAGGAAGGCAAAAGCTGCGAAAATGATAGTCCATTACTTGTCGCACCCGTATACCGTTTTTCACCTATCACGCCGTATTTGTTTTATGCTTTATGTAACAACATCCAGCAACATGCAAGTGCACAAAGGCTGATCGTAGTTGGACAATGTGCTGCATAACTCGATGAGGCAGCTGACTACCGACTACGTGGCATATTTTAATTTGTTAAAACGAATAAAAGTTCTCGAAAGCGACCACCAAATCAACGCCTAGTTTACCAGAATTAGAAAAAAGAGACTTATTAGCTATAACAAACTGAATCCGATTCTTGGAAGACTCGTGTCTTATTAATATCAGTTTAGTATAGAAGAGATGGGAAAATGTAATTCCGACTAACCTATTAACGCAGAGCATTATTTAAGCCCTCAAGTCTTCGTTCATATCAAGCTACTTTATATTCAATTCTGAATGATTGGTTTGGTTTACACCTGGCTTGGTGAACCGCATTACTGTACATCGCACGACTGTTATCAGGACTAGATTTCGTAAACCAGTATCAAGTTTCAGGAAGTGGTCACTAACTACTACAAATACTGGACCTTCACTGTCGACTGATAAAAATTCATTGAACCCAAGTGTTGTGTTAAAGATATTTTTGTGATTCTTCAGTCCACCTATTCATGGAAGGGTTGTGATTGTGCTTGCTAAGGCTGACTTGTATGACCCTCTAAACGGGACACGGGAATAGGAACGCCCCGCGAAAGTAAGAAAGGTGGGCCTACGCATAATTCCGGAAAGGGTAAAATATTCCCCTGTCCAAACTCCCACAATAACTCAAATATAAAACTAAACCGTTGCCCTAATCTTTACCCTAACCTTACCCTAAACCCCTAACCTTAAACTGGATCCTGACCAACGTCCTCCAAGGCCCTGAGAACGGTCACACCACTCCGCGTGTTTGGTACACAGACAGCGCTCACAACTTAACCCAAACCCCTCCCCCCAGCCCAGTTCCACCGCCCTTAACACGATGACTCCGTCATGCAGGCGGCGTGCAAACTAGCCCTGCTCCCTGAGACACATTTAAAGCTTGGCATAACTCACAAGTTTATCCTCCATGCAATTGTATTGACCTGACGATGAATTACCGGGAACATATGTTTGTCAATTGACTTCTTCAGCCTTAATATGGGAATTTTCCCAGAATTTAAATCAATCTTTAAGTTTACTCCTTAACCTAACCCTAGCCCTTACCTTACACCTAACCCCAATTTCACTGGGAGTCGGCTCAAAACCGCCCCTATTGCAGGCGGTTCCTGTTCTCGTGTCCCATTTGGGGGGCCATATAAGTCTGTCCTACTGTGCACTTTCCGAGTTTTAGACAGAACACTGAGCATTTTGAAGACAAGAACTCAAGACGAAAGTGTGCGGTTGATCAGGATGTTCAGAATGTTTTTTTGTTTTTGACAATCCTGCCTGCAGACAACACTTCTACGTGTGACAGCGAATGGGGAGCCGGGTGGCTAGTTCACAATTGGTAACAGATTGTTCATGTTCTCATAACCTCGACATACATGAGTCGATGCTCGGAACTTGCAGCCCTTATTCAAAAGAACCGAGGATCGTGCATCCAGCAATGCAGTGCTCGCGCATTAGACAGACGCCAGTCTCTGAGATGGACGAAGTAAGCAGTGTCTTCAAGCTAAGAGAGTGGTAACAAGGCACAGGCAACTTTTTGTACTAACAACCTGGATCGTTTTGGAGCGAACTAAAGTCATGAATTTTCTAAGGAAAAATAATAAAATTTTGTTGCATTCATTCAGCCCAGCTAAGCGATTTGGCGACAAGTGGAGTACCCATAAAAGCACCGCATACTGAAGAGGAAATATGAATTCGCATATGTCCACTTTATGGTGGATAAGACTCAACTTCTTCGGCGGGAATCATTGCCTGTGAATGTAAATGAGTAAGCCAAACGCCTGTTAAAGTTGCCTGATCACCTTCCTAATGTGTCTTGATAGAGATAATATCTGATGGAGAATGAGTTCAAGAATCCTTTGAAGTATTTGTGCGCATTGAGTCTTCCAATATGAAATGGAAATTTTGATTACTGTGTTGAAAACATTTTGTCTGGAATTTTTTCTTTTTAAAATCGACTTTTGTGTGCTCCTTTCTTTAGATATTTTGGCAATATCTTATTTCGTCGCCGTACCTGTTAGGGGTCAGGGTTAGGGGTTGGGATTAGGGGTAAGGCTGGGGCTTGCCTACTGCAAGTACGGCTGCGAAATAAGATCCGACCGACATTTTTTGTCCTCGCCGGGCGAGTGCGTACTTCCAAAACCTATCAACCTGAATTTAGTCACTATCAGTACGATTTCCGCAAGTTTATGAAACAAAAGCAAGGTAAATCAAAAGGAACCTGTTTTGTCGGTCTTTATAAACGATGCGTATCTAGAGATTTCAGCTCGCCAACTGTCCTCTCTAAACTGCCCATCTGTATAAGCCATTTTCCCCAAATTGGTGTACTTTGCCAATTTAAGTTAGACCTAAAACTTGTTTGAACCTCTGGTTGCCACATGCGCTTTGCTGCTGGTGGAATCATATCAAATTACTTTTGCTACATTCATTTTTCTTCCACAAAAAACATATCTGTCACATTTGTCAGAACTTGTGAAATTTGTGCGAAAGTCAGAGTTTGGCACAGTAATTCGGTCAAACAAAAGTGCGCTTCACGGTTAATACACTTTCTTGTCAGCTGACTGTATCCGTGCGTCTGTTCGAAGCAGGAAGGATTACAATTTCGTACTGGTTCTTTTTCAGATTTTCCTAATCTACATGGGCAGACCCAGAAGTCGGAGATGGGCAAAGAATAAACTTCTTAAAAATATGCAGCGTTATCTATGAAGGGAAATTCGGAAAATTAAAACTTGAGGGGAAATACTATTCGAATCTAACAATCCTTCCGTCTTATATCGCCAAGGGTTTACATCTGCTGTTATAAGAAAAAAAAGACAGAATAACAAGGGAGTAAAGAGTAGAATAAACTGACATGCCCAGGTAGGTTTCAAATACATGTCTGACAGCATAGTATGGCCGTAGGCCAAAAGGCATTACGTCTGAAGCTCAGCACAACAAACCATCATATGCTCTAATAAATCGAAGAAATCGGCTATGCAGCGTGAAGTCGTGCAGTGGATTACAGATTTAAAGTGCGAAAGACGTGCAAGAGCCAGAAACCCCGGCTAATTTCCGACTCGTAAAAAGCCATCTGCGCGAAACTTTCATGAACACAATTATCTGACGGAATTCAAAACAACTACCGCAAGGCATGCTGCGTTACCTTATCCAGGGTTTCCGATTTCAGATATGTGTTTCAGTGATGTCCAAACGTTAGTAGGCTTCGCGAGGAATTAAAAATCGTTGCTTTGGAGTAAATAATTTGAACATCTTCATAAATTGTATCCTATTATATGTATTTATTCATTCTCAGTTAATCTCATTCCGTCTATACTATTAGCCACTGTGAGGTATCCTGGGGGGATTCTAGATCCAGCATCGAACTTCAACGGCACAGGCGTGCCGCATAAGCTGATCGGTGAACGCACTTCTAACATTATTCAAGTATGTCAAATCTGCCGCTCAGCTCTCACTATGTTCACCTCTGCACAGTTCTGATGATGCTTGATTTCTCTCCTCATTGCCCCGCCCGATGAAAACAGCTTAGTCAACTGGCATGTGAATTCTGAAGAGAGCAATGCGCTGGAACTTCAACCTGTCTGTCTCACCTGCGCCTGTCAGGTCCCCTCGTTTTGGCGGGTCGCCAGGCGTCTACAATATAAATACGGATGCTCTTCCGAGCACTTAGATATCTACTTGGAAGGCAACCATGAGGGCCCTAGTTTTCTTCCTTCTTGCGCTCACGCTAACGGTCCAAACCCTCGAACATCCATATCGTAACTCGGAAGAGGAAGAGTTTGATATGCAGGGTGAGTTCCGTTCGTATTTTTCGCATTCTGGCTTTCTTGCCGGCTGCCGACCTGGAGGTGCGTAGGGTCGATAGACACCGCCTTCCCCCCTTCAGTTTCTTTTGCTGTGATGACGCACTCTTTCGGTCCTCAAATTCAGTGCACATACTTGTGGTTCTCGCTGATAGTGGAAACTTGTGTAAGGCATAATTTCATTTCGATATAGAGGAGCTAGACGTGTGCCAAATTTTTTAGGATGATTTTGATTTCCTGTTTCCTTAAAGGAGTCCCCAAGAGAGTATCATGATTTTTTCGTGAATAGCCATGAAGACAATGTGTTATTATCAAAATAAATTCTATTTGCTCGAGATGGCCGTTAGTCTCAACTGAAATTTGGCTTCAAATATGAGTGTTCCAAAACTGATGGCCCTCTTAAATTGCATATATTGGCATTTTTAATATAAGTAGGCACATTTGTGACCTTACTTGGTTCTACAACTGATCAAATAACGTTTATCAGGGTAGAAGTGCGATCTCGTCACTCGGTTGCAATGTTGCTTGAAAATTTAACCCTAAGTGGGAAAAAGTGATCAAGACGCCGGAAAGCGCTGCAGGGCTTGATTCTAACCTTAGTGGTATTGCAGTGATATTCCTCTTGTCGTCATACACTGAAGTTAAGAGCAGAATGCTACGTTCTTTGGACATGTGTTGGTATACTGGATGAAAAACGACTGGGATATCATACCTTGCATGACTCGGATTTCGATGGAAACAGATAATCGAAAAGTGCAAATGGCTTTTCCAACACCCTCCTCTTTTTCTGGTTAAATTTCTCAAATGCGGAGTACTCTATGGTGGTCTAACAAATTCGAGATACCTGGACTGTGCTCAAAGGCTAAATCTAAAGGGTATATAGCTTGTCTTGTGAGTAAATTAGATCCATTGAGGCCATTATCAGGTGACAAAACATGCCATTACTCCAGTGCCCCACCGATTGCGTGGTAGGGCCCACCTTTAAGATGCGAGGTCCTCATTTTCGCCGACCACACCCCATTGGCACATTCATATGAGTGTGTGATACACACCCCCTGGACTACATATCAAATCACCCCACAATATGACGCCTCCCTGTAACGCCTCCTGCGAAAAGCATATGATTCGTTTTGACGGCGTCGATGTGGCAGAAGAAACATGACATTCCAGAATATGCACGTCTCGCCCAAGTGAGGGCTTTTTCTTTGGTGCGGCCTAACACTTGTAGTAAGAGGTCGTGTGTGGCACATGTAGACGGCTTTTTTGCTAACTCTGTCAGTCAGCGCTTCCGCTCCCACCTCCGGTCGCCTTGACACTGTCTTGGCATCGAGCGAAGTGAGTGAGGAGGGAGAAAGGGCACTGGATGTCGCACAAGTCTGTCCCATTGTAAACTAATTCTCGTGCAGATCGCTGATGCTGTGTCCACTCTGTGAGGCACGCAGTGGACGTTATCGCTTGCAGCGGCCAAATTGCCGTGTGCGATTTCCACCAATATACAGCTAGTGGCCTAACTCATGAAATGTGTCGAAAGTTACGAATGATTACCAATCACTCGCTAACGGACACCATTTCATGAGTTCAATGTCTATATTGATTAAGTACAAGTTTAAAAGAATTAAAAACACAAAAAAATATTGAAGGCAGTGTTGCGTTGTTTAGAAATGCTGATTTCTTTATAAAAGCGCAAACTCCCGAAAACGTCAGAAATGACTCTAATTTAGTACACTTAGTTTTTAACTGTAAAGAATGTATTCTCATACCAAAAACGTAGTAAAAATGAAAGTAAAAAAATAATGTCTAATAATAGTGTTTCAGTGAAGTTGGCATCTAAATATCGTTTAATAATTAATGGAATTTCATATATGACGGTTTGACAACTGTCTACATTCTGAGTGTATATTCCAAAACAGTTTTCCAAAGTTTTGTGTTATCCTTGACTCTTTTGGGTTAAAAGTCGAATCCATGGCTTCGAATGAAAGTAGCGACTATTATAAATGCCTCATCGGAAGACTTGTCTCGCAAACCAAAAAGTGCTATTTACTGCTAACCTCACACCCTTTCAATACTACAAGCTTTCGGATAATATGTTCCTTCCTATTTTACCTGGAAGAATTTTCAAAGGCAAGACTCATTTTTAAGCACAATACTAGTTATTTGCTGGCCGACTTCATATTTCAGTTGAAACTATCAGTCTATAAGGAGTAGGTCGTCGCTTTTACTTTTTTCATAAGCCCATCAGACAGGTTATGAAAACAAAACGCGACAATTTGACCGTCGTTACTGACGATGCCCACTGTGTGCCCTAGAAAAAGGTAGGCGCAAGGACGGTGACTTATACATAAGTCCGTTTATAGGGGTAGCAGGCTTGCGCAGTATCTACCGCATTCCTTCCTTCCTCACCCACCTCAGCTTGTTATCAAGACATGTCTCCTCTACTATTTCCTATAATTAAACAGCCGGATATTCGCTTGCATAAAAGCGTTTTTCGTTTTCATGAACTGCAGGTGAGGATGACCACTTCCTACCACACCCGCATAATCATGATGACCGTGAGTGTTTTATTTTTTGGTGTCAGTTTCTCTCTTACTTTGATCTCATATCGCTCTACGGTAGGCCAAGTTACAAAATAGCCAAGAGACCCCTTTCTACACTTGAACTGCATACTGCCTGAACTGCGACTGACAAGTGTGATGAGTCTACGAAGAAGCTAGAGATTGCCACCCATACAGACGGGAACGTTCATCCAGAATCAGAATCTGAGGAACCAATTCCTGTTCTTGGAGGCTTTCTGTTGCTATAACACTATGAACATTCTGAGCCGAAAGTTTACTAAAGATAATGGGTCCACTTCTGAGCAACGGTGTAGAGAAGGGCCCCACTTAACTGTCAGTAGACTGTGGATCGTGTCATACGCGATTTATGGTAAAGGGAGTTTTATGGGTGGGGCAGCACGCTAGACAGGATGCTGACAAAAGAAAAGAAAACACAGAAATTGTCCGGATTTATGCCAAAAGTCCTCTCCTACGTTATTCTACGACAACGGAAATGAGAATAGTAATTAAGCAGTAAACAAAAAGTAAATTTCAAGAAATAACGGATGTTGAGTTAAGGCGTGAGGTCGTGGGAATTAATCGTTGTCGGCAGTGTAATTTCTGCAACATCCTGCAAAAATGTATGCCAAGATAAAACCGCATATGACACGACCCACAGTCTACTGACAGTTAAATGGGATCCTTCTCTATACCATTGCCCACTGCTGCTTCCACTGTCAGAACGAAGATCAAGACAAGTCGCCTTACAAAAAAACAGGGACAGAATAAATAACTGCGAGTACGCGAAGAAGTTACAGTGGATTGCAGTTGGTGCTGAGTAGATCCCATCCCCGATGGCATTTCATCTAGCGGTCATATAGACTGCTACTCCTTGGTCAATTCGTCATAAGGGGCCTTCCCGCATAAGGTAATGATTAGTTGATTCCGTCTCACTCATTTCGCAGCCCGGTCAGGCTCAAGCAAACGGTGAAAACCTCAAAGCTTCGAATAAACTAGGGTGACATTGAACAGAGAGGATAAGGTTCGCAAGCGTTCGCAAGCTGTTGAACGGAATGTTGTTGGGGCGTCTGGAGAACGTTATTCGTTGTCCTGAGTATTATTGAGAAGCCAGAGTTCTTCTATGTGTCTTTCCTTTTGTAGCCTTGAGAAATCGTGAAGATGACGATATTCACTCAATTCATTGATGCTTTCGAAAGGTCGGCATCATGAGATTTTCAATGCTATTCGTAAATTCTGCGCTAATCAATTTGTATGACATTTCTGAGTAAACTTTTGCCCAACTTATGCATTTTTCATCTATACCAATATAAAAAGGGGCGCATTTAACACCTGAAAATATAAAGATGTACAGCAGTCAAGTAGATAGGACTTACCTCCGACTATTTAGAATTTTCAGAGCTTTTGGCGGTAGGATAAAGTTGGGAGTTCTTGCGAAGGCGTTTGACATTTGCCCATAATATTGGTAGAACGCAAAAGCAAAAATATGCTCATCCGGGTTTGCAAGTTGTCTGTTTCGCCAAATGAACGCGAAGGGAACTGGGATATTAGCAGCGCGATGTTTCACATACTTTCGCCAAAAATTTCATCACCTATATCACACACCGGTAAGCTTCGTAAAGTTTAAGAAGCCTGAACTTCTGTTTGAGATAGATGCGTGTTTGGTGGGCAAGGACAATGTCCAACCGATCAACTTCGCGCTTGATGGATAGTTGAGGGAAGAAGAATAATTTTTGTAGAGGCTACCAATGACCGAGTGATCAGACAGGCATATAAGGGGAAAATGCAGGATTACACGGTGAAACGGGCTAGCAAAGGCAGACCATTACTTGGTCGTATAGTTTTCGGAATCATGGCAGCCATGGACGGAACACAAAACATAACTCAGAAAAAGGATACCATTGTAAGCAGGCAGTTTGACAGCTCTAAAACAAATTGCGCCACTTCACATTGTGTTATCAATGGTTGAATGAGTTAGGCCTTTTTCAGTTTTTCCAAAAGTACTGTACAAGCCCGAAGCAAGATCTATGGCAAATTCTACAACTGAATGCCTGCCGGAGGCTAACAACTCCTCCCCATCGACTATTCGGCAAGCAAACACACCGCGGTAGGAGATTACGAGACAAAATTGCATACTGCTTCGGTTGCGTGTTTTCAGTCCAGAAGCCACGACCAGCCTGCAGACGGCGTGATTATTCAACACGCATTTACGGCACCTTTCCTAGCCCCTCTCCGTGAGAGCAAGTAGTGCGTGCTGTTCCTGCATGGTCATCCCAGGTAGCTGCCGAGTTGGCACTCTTGTTTAGGGACAAGAAAACTAGTGTTGGTCTCCGCCGCCTAGGGTATCGCTGTTGCTCAGTCCATTGGAGTTTTTGTGTTTGAGACGGGGAAGTATTGAACAGGATGCAGAATTACCGCATGTGGGGACACACACCGACTACCCCTCATCTGGCCTAACCCGCTAAGCAGAGCATAGTCTCGAGGAGGCACAGATGGGGGCTGGGTGTCAGGTTAGGATCGTGTGGGGTAACAACCGCATGCAGTAGGCTCAGTAACAACCTGTCACTTCTATACGGTGTACACCCTCACTGTACACCTCTACACCCAAAGTGGAATTATATATTTTGGGAGAAGTATGAATCGAATTCCCCAAATGTTTTGTGATCCGTGCTAGCGAAGACAATGAACCGGAAAGCACTTTAGAATTGTTATCTGAATACCTCATTATCCCTCTAACGACTTAATTAAAGACCTAATGGAAGTGACGTTCTGGATTGTAAACCGAAAACTTAACAGATGCACGAAAAGTGGGCAACCATGCAATCAATTCGCCACGAATAGCAGAATAAAATAATAGGACTGAGCTATGACACCCGGGGCAACTGTGGACTAGCCCTCAGGCTTGGTGGGGCTTATATAATCCTCGCGCCCTTGCGAATTCTCCCACAGTTACATCTACCACTGATGCATTAGAAAAGGAGTTGTTCCGGGTGGGGGTTGAAGTGAGGTGGAAACGAGCCTGTTAAATTATATGGGAAAAGCAAAATACATATTTATGCCACCTGCACGTTTAAATCTGTCAAATAAGGCCACTGAGCAGAAGCCCACATGATACGAAACCTACCAACAATGAAGATGAATGCGTGATCAGAGGGATAGTGCGTGTATTATTCTGAGCTTTCGCTCTCGTACAGGAGGCCACTGTTAGAGACTGTGAGAATGCTGAGTCACATGACCAGTTTTGTAGCTAAACAAAGAGGGGGGGGGGGGATAGGAGTGCAGGGGATAGCGTTCGCAGCAAGGCTGAATCCACGCCGTTTCATGGCCGCGTGACTGCATGGGTCTCGCCTCTTGGCCGCGGGAACGGAGCGCGTGATAGCAGTGTGTATATCAATTCGTCTGCTGATAGAGTTGGTGTCAGACACGCAGGCCTCCAGGCGTTCTGGCCCTGTCTTATTGCTGACTCTCGCCACTTTCTGCGTGCTCTCGAAGTTGGATTCGTGGCCTTCCACCGGGGTGTGTGTGATGACCTGAGACCGTGGGTCGGTTCTCCAGTCAGCCCATTTGTGCTCCGTTATTCACGCGCTAAGCCATCATCCTGTCCGTATGTAACGAAGGTTTCAGAATCAACCTATATTTCATTTGAAAGAAAATGGTAAGATGTGGTTGTGTAGCCCCACCTGATGGACACAATAATGTAGGGGTTGGAGCTAGGGGTTAGAGTTGGGGGTTAGAGTTAGGGTTAGGGCAAGTATTTCTCAACCACTCAAAGCGCAACCGCGCATTCCCAAGAGGTTTTCTTTTGCATGAAACTATTTGACCTCGTCGCCTGTGCGTTTCCCGGCCCCACCTGTAAAAACCCCTATTACCACCTGTCCCGTATTACAGGTGGCTGGGGTTTATTTACTTCGGGTGGGGCTAAATAACCACATCTGACCGAAAAATACTTTTTTATATAATGTTGATCGTTGCCCACGATAAATAAGACTTCATGAACCCCTTGTTGTAGCTCAAAGCTGACTGTTTTTACAAATATTCTATTTCAGAAAGTGAATAGCTTGATGTTGTAATGGGCTAACCGCGTTCCACTAACACTACCTACGACTCCTGCTTCCATGGCCGGTGCATAGGTTAGCAACGTAACTCTCTTTCCATTCAAGGTACACGGTCAATTCTGCAACTACTCTATGGAAAAATATGACAGATCGATCGTCGTTACCGACGGTGTCCACTACGTGCTGCATAGCGGGGTGGGACCAGGGACGACGACTTACCCGTGAATTCGTTTATACTGATAATAGAATTGCGCTGCATCTATGGCACTCTCTTTTCCTCCTCCTCCTCCTCCTCCTCCTCCTCCTCCTCCTCCATCTGGATCTCGTGCCAAGACAGAGTCAAGAAGATCGGAGGCGGGAGAGGGCGCAGGTGGCTGACGCAGCGAAAACCCGTACACAAGGCGTACCACCACACCTCTGGTTTACAACGTACAGTTTTTAGGAATTTACACCGAGGAAAAAAGGGGGCGGCTCAGACTTGCATGGCATGGGCCAGCACTCGGACGTTCCATCACTCCCCTAATTTGTAATGGTTGTGCATATCGAACTCCAAGCTAGCGCCTTTGTTTCGTCAAGAGCACTTACAACGTGGGCCGTATTAGGAACAACCACAACGTACACTGACGCGGACTTTAAATAAGAAGAAGAAAAGGGGGGGGGGCACTGGGACGCCACTGAGGGGGCGTGTCATAATAACCGCATAAGAAGGAGTCATTGCAGACTGGATCTCAGGCCACCAGGCGGCCGCTCAGCTTACAAACGCACAGTTGGCCTGACCGTGTGGTCTGAATTGAAGGCTCAGTTAAGAACATCCCGAGCAACCGTTTTTTGGCGTGGTCTGGCAGATTTAAATGCATCCGATTGGGTGTGGCGAGGAAGTATGCGCTGAGAGACGACCTCATTGCGTGCAGGCCGTCTGCGCGTGCCACACATACGGCCCGACTTCCCACACACGCATTGAATTTCGCACACAGCAGGGTAGACTGTTCGGATCTCGCACGTCGCAGAGGAACATGCCTCCCACCTACGTGACGTGGGATGTTGGAAGTGTTCATATGTAGTGCAAGCGTTGATGGGAGAACATTTTGTGACATGGTCATGTCTGCCACGATTCACCGCAGGTTATCATGAAAGCGCATTTGACTGAATAGGACCCTGTGATAATTGAATGTGTTAGGGCAATGCGGGCAGTTAAGGAACGGTGTCTGGTGTATGTTGCTGATAAAGGCACTGGTTCGCCAGTCTTTGTCCCCGATGCGGACCACACGGTAGATGCATTGGACCAACGCGGAGGCTGTCGAAATCTGGTAGGCATTATTGGGGATGCACACAGATAACAAATGCCAGCGTTGGGGTGCGGTGGCGCGCCCAGTTGCATGCTGACATTGCGCCAACTTGGATCTGTGCCGCTCCCAATTTTTATTATTGCTTAGAATTCTGACCAAGTGCTTCTTGTTAACCAGAGTTGTGGTGATACGCCCAGGTGCACGTCTTTGTCGCGTCTATGGCCTTCTTCACTTCCGGTCTTCTTGACTTGTTTATGAAACCGGATCCAAGTGGGGTAGAGAGTGCGGAAGAAGCCTTGCAAGCCTACTATCATTATAAACTAACTCACGCTCAAGTCACCGCCCATGTTCTCGATCTGTCGTGGAACTCACGGTGAACATAATCAAAATCGACGGTCGAACTATCGTGTCGCCAGTCCCTATGCGACGGATTCGCAAGTGTCCGATGAGACCGATGCGTGCGGTGAATGTGGGATCGCAATAGGAACAGGTTGGGACCGAGTCCGCATAGCCGGAGGTAGAGGGGATTATGATGAGAGTGGTGGTTAACTGGGCGTCGGAAGTGTTTTGACCGATGGCGGAAGTGGGAGAGGTAGTGGTCGTTGTTGCCGCGGAGGTTGCAGCAGCGATGATGGAGATGGTGGTGATCGACGGTGGCGGGTCACCGGGATTGTGATCATCGGTGGTGGGGCGGTCGTAGGGACGGTCGGAGAGGCAGCAGCTGGGTTGTCGGACTGGTGCATTGAGTCCGTAGATGTCTGAGGAGGCTTTCCTACGCGCGGAATGTTCGTTATCAGCGCGGGCGTGTTGGGATGGGCTCGGGGTTGGCGCTGTGAGTGGGGGACGGCTGAAACTTACGAGCTTCCCTTTTGGCTTTGGAAGCGATGATCCGGTTGGCTTCATAGATGACTGCCCCAGTCTTCACTGCTCTTGTCTAGGACGGCCGGTTCCGTGCGTGATTTTCTCAAGTTTTCGGGTTGATTTGTAGCCGACCCAAGGAATTCTTCAAGGTATTCTTGTGGCGGCGACTTTGACCTCCTTGTCGGGAGCACCCATGGCGACATCTCCATAGAAAAGTCCTTTTGGTGGTCTCTCATCAGCCATACTCTATCGTCGTTGCAGGTGCCTCACCATGGCGTGGATGCTGACGATTCCAGTGCGTTACAAATATTCCCTGTGTGGGATCCTGAGGCGCCATCTCAGCTTTAATATCTGTCAGAGACAAATGAGGTAGAAGTGGTTAAGTTTCCATGCCTGTTTTTCGTAGACTATCCAATTCTCCACAGCACACAACACCGACGTCCAAATGACAACTTTGTACATCTTCAATCTGGTGTTCAGGTGGAAATCGTGGCGATTCCATATGGCGTTATGCAGCCCGCAAAGGCCTGACTGGCCTCAGAGATCCGGTGGGCCACTTCGTAGTCGATTTTGATGCAGAGTGAGAGTGTGCTACCAAAATAGGCGGGGTGGTCTAGGGTCTTCAGTTGGGTGTCGTTGTTGTTGAGCCGAGGAACACTGTATGCAGTGTAGGACGGCGGTTGATGCCTAACCACCGCTTCTTCCGTGTTGATGGTCAGTACAGAGTTGGTACAGACGAAGACGAGGAGGCTCACACTCCGTTGCATATGTTTTTGCAGCAGTGTTGAGCGCGCAATCATCCGCGAAGGTCAAATCGTGGAAAGTAGTCATAGTGACGAGTTAGGGCCCGCATGCGCCGGCTGTTGAGAAGATTCTCTGACTGTTTCTAGGAGGGAAGACAGGAGGTCCAGGTCGTCTCTCGTTTCCACTTGAGGGATGGAGAAAATACACATTCAGATGTGCATATGCATACCCAGACCATTTACAATGGAATCATCAACAAATATCTGCTTGTTAAAGCGGCGCGTGGAATACCGGCTAGAGTTGCTGTGATCGGCGGCACGACTAGGCGTCGGGGTTCATTCTGACCTGCTGGAAGCCACCGGGAGGGAATTAAGTTCCGTACTGTGTGGCTGCTTACCTTGGTATACTGAAGGCCCTCCCGCATGCACAAAGCCACTGGTGTAGGAATAACTACGACAGAGACACACGACCGCATAATTACCTGTTATGCGTTAACGATGACAGAGATAGGGCTAGTGGGGCCACAAGTAGCCAGTAAACATGCGCAACACAATGTAGTTAAATTGTGTCAAGCTACATAAACGAAATAAGTAGCAATTGCATTGCAATTAAGTACAGAAGGCCTACGCAAGCCATCCCTGTTCGGGTCGAAAATGTAATGGACATGGAGAGCAGTCATGAGTAAATGATCATTATGTGCTAATCTAACCTTATCACAAACGACAGAGATATGCATAATCACCTGTGAGATCGCCGCAAATCGTCGACTGACCCCTATCTGGTCCTTGTAATATGTCAGATTTTGCTGAAGTCTCTAGTCTATGTGCCGATTTGTTAAATGAACGAGTTATTCGGACACATCGACGACAAACGGATGCTGTTCAGCTGTTTGTAGTTTAATGTCTCATGAGCTCTTCATATGCCCGAATTTCTCCATAAGGTTACTGGGATATCAGTTAGTCCTGAGGAGCAAACAGAGATGTCGGTACTAGGTTTTATGGTCCCCAGGTTTGTCGCAGGGTAGTTTACTTCGGTGTAAGAGCGTTTGTTCATAAACGCGTGCAGGAGATGATGGAGAAATTTTACCCGGCCAAATTAACAAATAGTGATAGAAAACATAGAAAGCTCCCTTCTCGGGCAGGCGATCGTAACTGGCATCAGGCGGATGTCGAAACGTGTTGTGAGCAGTTAGTATGGTGTTGGAATATTAAGTAGTCACTACGACAACGCACCTCATCGGAAGAAGAAGCCGCTGCTGTGCGTATCGAGCACCCTGCCACCTGCATGCACTGACGTTTAGTAGAATTCATACCCGCATAATCCGTTGAGCATACAGTTTTCGGCCTTCATTCCTGCCACCTCCTACTAACCCTACCCAGCGAGTGCAAACGATCTGACTTCCATCTACTTGTAAAACTTGGTCGAGCATGAAAGAGTGTTGCGTTCTTAGAAGATTGGAATGGTTATAGCACTGTAACTAAACGAGAATGAATATCCGAAAAAGGTCTTTCGCCAAAGAGCCATCAGTAGTCGTGGACGGAAACGTTTGAGATAGGGATTACAGTATTAATTAGTGTTTGGTAGTAACCAGTTTCGAGTAGTAAGCGTACTTCAGCAAGTTAACGAAGGATTTCCAGCGGCGCCCGATAGTTGGCCAATATGAGGTCACGCTAGACTGACCAAACATTCTTCTGTAATCCCTCCCTTCGTGCGAGGACGGTGATCGAATTCGTGGTCGCTGCCTGCATTTCAAACGCCTGTGACTATGTCTGATCCGGCCAACCTCAATGATGCCGTACAAACTACTCCACGCTCAACAGCCTGCAACAGAGGGTCCGGGGAGTTCGGCCAGCTGCCCTCTTTGGCGGCAAAGGCCGAAGACCCAGTAAACAACTCAACAGCTTGAGGAACTGTGTCAAATCTCTAGTTAACCCTCTATTTGTCGCCTCCAGCCTAGTAGTGGTGTTAAAGACCGCGCCAGACCCCATCAGTCGCCTTTCCTCGAGAGATACTCGTGGTATTGTCGCAGCGGGCATAGACCATCACATACGAGATGAGGCTGGGATATTTTAACTGAAGAATCGTTCGAGACAATGATGATAAAACACCTCAGCCTTTCGCTTGTCGTCCACGCATACAGCCTGAACCTAACAATGAATGTAAAAACGGGACGGATGGATGCTCGCAAATTTCGCTAGCGACTGTAACGCCGGGACGGGTCTATGTGCATTTTGCGGGTTTACAAAGGCCCCGCATGTATTATCAACTCCCGAGGATATGCCATCCTTGCTATATTCGGTAGGCCGTAACCTCATTCCGAGATAGTTGACACTCCTCGTCTTGAAGCCGACAGCCATAAATTAAGAAGGGCGTTTTCTACTGATATGAAATGCAAATCTAACATACTTTGTTTTCGCAACATATACATATGGAAAAACGAATTAGTTTAGCTACCTCCTTCACTTGAGACATTACATTATTTAAGCCATTGCATCATGCTGCTAGCAGGGCAAAATTTCCAGCACAATTGAGAACGGTCAGTCGGTGTCCGGGTGCAACTCGAGACCGCCAAAACCAGGATGAACTATTTAAAGGATCAAATGAAATGGGTTGTCAAACAGAATGGCTGGCTGGATGCAAACATTTCGAAGGTCGAACTTTTGTGTGATTGTTATAGACAAGAACCGGTGTAGTAATGGAGCAATAGTAAACGTTGGCTAAAGTATGTTCACAGGGACTCGTGGAAAACAGATTCGAAATCTGCGAAGAATTCAATAACGCAAACAGCCGTTGGTCGCTGGCAGCCGCAGGAAATTCGAGAATACGTCAGTGCGATTATTTAATCATTACATCAACGTCCATCTAGGGATCGAGTTTGGTCGGCTCTAGTTATGAAGATGCGAGAGTACTGAAACCATCCGACGATGGCGACGGCAGGGATCCTTGCAGTACCTCAGGGGTGTTTTGGCAGATTTCAAATAATTCACTTTGACCCAACTGTGAAAAACTCGGTGCCTCGGTGGGATTCGAACCCACTACAGCATGGGAGGCTTCGGTACAGCCA
>CACRXP010000194.1:531354-562219 GCA_902702965.1 Spirometra erinaceieuropaei | reverse complement strand
CGGTGGTCGCTGCCACATCAAGGGAACCCAATGATCTAATGCGATCGGCAATGACAAACAGACTTGAGAGTCGTAAGAAGAGTTGGCCCATCCGACCATGTGGCGTCCTTGGGGAATTCTGCTGACAGGCGTGCTCCAGAATGGCGTACGTCTGGTCTCTTGCAGCTTCCAGCAGCGTCCGCCCGGGTGCAGACAGGTTGAGTACGTCTGGGAGGGTAAAACAGAAGTGATACGACTACCAGGTAGGCAGAGAAGGTGTCTAACTCAGTGGTTTCCTAATAAGTCAGTGTACTCTTCGAATGCTACACTTTAGAGACATGTGAAGATGCCATGGAATTCTCCACCAACACCACTGATGTAGTAGATTCGGTGACACCATGTCATGCCATTAATTCGATGGTGAGCACCACCTGGCAAGCAATTGATTCTACTGACGGTTTAACTGTCTTTTTGCTGGGGATGATCAACATGTAGTACCACTGTTTGTAGTTTAACACAACCGACTCATCGTATCCAACGTTTCCTTGGACTCAGCTGTTTTCCACGAAAAGGCGTCAATTGGCGACAGCTTCTTAAAACACCTTTGTTTCGGATTAGTTGCTAAAAGACAGTCCGTAAACGTAGAGAAGTAATTCAAACTGACTCCTGAAGACGATGCGAACAACGCTGAAACTAAACCTCAGCGGGGCGGAGCGAAAATTGTATTTGATTACCAAGGACTACACAGCACGAATGCCTTTGTAGTGGGAGTTCACTGACTTCCATAATCAGGATACATTAATAGACACTAGCGAGGGAGTTGGGCTAGTGCGCACGAAAATAACCGTGGAGGAACCAGGATTTGGCTAGCTGCACAGTGCGAAACCAGTCAGCAAAAAAGCTGCGTTCACTTTACAGACCCCGCTAACCCCGCAATCCCTCTTTCCTCAGGAGGTAGACGCCAGATAATAAAAATCCAAACGCCAACTTTTTTGATAATCAATTACTGATCTTGAAGGCACTAAGTACTAATTAAATACAGATCAGATGAGAGGGGCGTGATAACCAAAAGGGAAAATGTGTCGATGGACGTGGATGGAAGCTCACGAAGAGGATGGAGATGTTGAATGGAGTGAGAGTAGGAGCCAGAGCATGTGCAAACTATTTAGAATTCAGCTATGAAGACGGGGGTCGTTAGCACTGAGAGCAGGACTTGGGAAGCACAGCGGAAGTTGACGTCTGAACACTGTTTCGACCACTTCAACTGCAATCTCAGACCACCTCGACGTGCATCTACCTCTTTACCTGCTCCTGTGGAGCATGCTATATTGGTCGTACGAGTCGGCGTCTACCCAAAGGGTACGAGAACAACTCCCGGCACGGCTAAGGAGAAACTAAGAGCATTTACAGCGCTATTCTCGCACATATTGTCGATACCGGGCATCATGTGGATCGCAGCAAAGCTTTTCGCATGATTTATAAGGTTCCACCAAGCTACCCTAAGCTACCGGGCCAGTGCCTGTTAGCAACCGCAGGAGCGGCCGCTATCAGGTTACGAAAGCCGGTCTTGTGCGGCTGAAGGATGAGCTGCTTCCCTGAACAAGGCAGTATAGGGAGGGCAGCTAGGCCACCCACTAAGATGGCCAGTCGGCAAAAGTCACAAAGTATAGCAATGCAATAACGTCTCCAAAGATTCTGCATTTTTGTGCGAAGGCATTTAATTTAGGCATGCTCAGTCCGCGTAAAATGATTTTCGAGAGTTTCTGGATTCTTCATTAAGTTCGGCATATTTCAAGGCTAACAATGAATATCTACATCGAGTAGACGCCTAAGGCACTCTTTTTTCGGAATATTCTTGGAAGGTAACCTACCGTGAGCGGAGGTTGATCGGGAAAGCGTGTTAAGGGAAAAAGAAAGCTGTTGGGGACTACTACACTGACCTGGATTAAGTAGCATGAGAAGGCGCAGACAGCCCAACTCAGTCAAGTTGATATGCAAATGGCGAAAATGCAGGGCCACATCGATGATACGACTGAAAAGGAGATGCCTGGTCAGACGGGATTGGTCACTGCCGCCGGCACAGTACGCGGTTTCATCGTCCGGTTGAGGTAAGAGTTGCAAAAACAGCCGATGCTCCGGCCACTGCATCATCAAGCGCAAATCACAACGAGTCTCAAATGTGAGGCAGTACTGGTCGGCCAGGACGCCAGAGAGGGTGGCCATTGTGGCAGCCGGGAGATTGGAAAGTCGAGCCATTTGGGAGCAAGAGGTGGGCACTGAGAATGGGGACGTCGGTGGAGGAACACGACCAGAGTTCGAGGTGGCGATGCTGCCGGAGAGGGAGATTCGGTAGGCGAAATGGGCCACGAACAGCTCGATACAGCCTAGGGCAGGGATTACAATATTTTTATGACAGACTGGAACCCCGTCGTGGAAAAAAATAGACCAATGAAGGTAAAGTTAGAGCTGGGGGAGAATGACGATCGTGATAGCCTTCAGAAAGTTAGTTGAAGGACGACTAATGAACGAGTATCAGTAACGGGTAGGACGTGTCGCGCTAATTCGTGAGATGTGTGATCAATCGAGATGTCTAAATCACTACTGGCGGTAAAGGGATAAATTTATAAAGAATCCCCTGGAAGGCAGGCTCGCTTTACGGCCAGGGCAACGGTACTCTGTCTACGTCGACCAGTTAAACGTTGCCTGTCTGATGGGGACGGTAGAAGTTCGGATTCGTGGTATTGACAGACGTCCTTTAAAGTTTCTTTATGTGTTGAAAACAGAGGGTGTAGTAAACGCCAGATCTTTCGAGCCAATGGTTGCATTGGCTAAGTGTGCACAAAAATGAAAACGCCTACTGGTACTGCGTTGCAATGGTCGAAGAAGTGAGCAGTAATTTCAAACATACTGACACAGCGCTGCACGCTGACTTTTCCTTAACAGTTACCCTGACAACATGCGACAACTCTACTTTAAAACACTATCAAAATTAAGCGTGTTTTGCCTTGCCTTCAAATGTTGTTTGCGTAGTCTAACTTTTTCGGAGAAAGTAGTTCTATCCCTTTGAAATACATCAGCGAAGCAAGGAGTGGAGTTCCAAGAGATGCGACTTGAAAACTTGCTAATTTGCTTTTCTGGACGTACGTGTAACCCAGTAACAGTGCGTTCCTTAGATTGTTTAGAAAATAGACCAGCTATTCTGGATATATTAAGGTATTTTACGAGCCCTAAGGTGTCCTTTTGGGAAAAAAGAATGGTAGGCAGCTTGAAAACGTAGGAAAAGCAAACCTTGCTTCAAAAGATGTAAAGTATAGCGCCTTTTAATGAGCCAAATCTGAAAATGAAAGCTGTGAGAAATTACTCTAGTCTCATTTAGTATTTGTCATCGGAGGTGGATATACGAATAAAGGACCGGAAAAAACCAAATCTGTATGAATCGGCACTGGGAAATTATCTGACTTAATGCATGAACATATAAACAACAGAGGAAACAATGCTACTTGGGAATAGACTATCCGCAGTTCTGATGGCACGCCTCTGTAGTTCAGAAGGTAGAGCTCCGAAGCGAATTAGGGGAATCGGCAATTCACTCGTGCCCTGAAATACTTTTCCAGTTGTGTGAGTTTTATGATTCCACAGTTCGTTGCGGTAAAAGTTTACTCTAATCAGTCGTGCACGAATGAATGTGACTTAAGTAAAGTTACTGTTAACCCATCAAACATGTTATACTTGAAGGCATAAGCACGGACGCCGGCCAATACTTTACGGGTTTGCTGCCCCCCCCCCTTCCCCCACCAAGGGTACATGGCACTCTGCAGGATGCTAAGGCACATAAAAGGTCGGCACCATTCCTGCAGCGTGTACGCTCATCCGCAGAAAAGAATGAATAGTGCGCCCTGATACCGTTAGTTCGCCTGGATACGTACGTACGTACGCACAAACAAACACAGCCGCTGCTACTCGCGAGTTGTCCAGTGCTGCCAACACTGATTGCGCATCAGCTGCATGTGGGTCAGGCAGAAGCACACAACAGCAGCTGACGTGCGTGTGTGGGTGAGCTTCATTTTGCTGGTCAGCTGGCGTCGACGACGACTAAAAAAGGTGCGGTATCTTTCGTGAGACCTACAAATCACAAGAGCCCTGTTAAGCATAGTAAACATGAACGCAGTCGAAAGCAGCCGCTTGAAAGAAGGGCAACGCATACACTTGGAGGACCAAATCGACGACTTGAAAAGATGCTCAGAAAAAAACGTTTCGTCACCATATATAAACCCGACACTGCATAAAGTTAGACAAGTAAGTAATAGTGCAGGTAAGCGCGTGCGCAGAACAGGGGTTGGTTTGAAACCCTTGTAAGGCCGAGAAAATATATGAGGGGCGTGTTCATACACTGAAAATATGAATGGAGATTTGCAACAGAAAGTCCTCGATGGGTTGTTGATCCTCCGGCTTATGAGCACCTACAGACCTGGTCGGGCGAAACGACTCACACATAGACAACAGACACAAAACAAAGTGGAGAAAACAAAAAAACTCATTTTGCTTGCTAAAGATACGAACATTAATATTTTTAATGTTCCACTTCGACATATTTAACGAAGTCGACACCAACAAAACTAATGGAAGATTAAATCCGAGGTCGTACTAAATTGGTTAATTGACAACTTGTACTGCGTTGCCAACGTTGCAGAGGACGCTAACAGTCCGAGCAAGTAATGCCACCTGGGGCCAATGAAGCGATTAAAGGAGAACTTCGCATAGAACATGAGGAGGAATCCGTCTCGACATGGCGGATGGTAGTTCAGCCATCATGAATAACCAGTTTCACAAGTGCCCCAAAAGGTGGACCCAGCAATGACTTGCGTGAGTCTGCTTCCAGTCAAACAGACCTGCAGTGCATCACCATCACTCATTTTCTCCGTATCCACGAGTTTTCCATGCCAAACTCAAGTCAATACGATAGGTTAGTGTGGACAAAGTGGCTGCCAAAGTCAACCAGCCGGCTACGCGTGCTACATGCAACCTGATTCCCGACAGTTCGACCTTCGAAACCGACGATGTTTACCGCGTGCCCCAAAGAAGGGCCACATACTGCGGATGGGTCTCGGATCTTGCGAAAGCAAGGACACCACAGAGGCCACGTTACGGAGTCATTGCAGACTGACGCCCAGCCCTCAGAACTGAGTTACCACGTCAGTTTGCAACCCTACAAGCCGCAGCCGATAGCATGTCATGGTAAATCTCGGCGTTTAAATATGCTATCATGAGGGGTGTACTCATTTTCCGTAGGGGTGACGTCCTCCTCAGTATCAGATTCATCCTCTGCTCTGACCCACGCAAGAGGCTCATCCGACTCAAGCCGTCTAGGACTGTGATTTAGCGTAATCTCTGACTAGAATAAAGCCTAAGCATGTGAGAAACGGTGCGCAGTCAGAGTGAACTATACGTCTTAGTTTGAGATTTGAACCCCTTCTAGAAAAGACAACACAAAGTGCATATTTGGCAGGAAGGTGGAACGTAAAGCTACTAGCTCACATTGTAGGTTTCACACAATTCAATCGACACGGGCCAGACATAAGACCATCGGTGATCAAGTAAATAACACAACAGTTCATCGCAATTGCCTTCATTGACGCAAGTCACTTCGAGTGGTTAGCATGTTGGATTAAGAGAACGCTCAAGAAGGTGATACATGAGACAAGGCATCAGCGAGGAAACAGAGCAGGGGACTCTTACTAGCTTTGAGAAGACGAAGTTGGTCTGCTTCTGGAAACTTGGAGAACCATGGTATCTTTCTGGACCACAGAATGAGATTGACCACCGTCTCGTGCACATCTTCGGGCCGCAGAGACGACTCAAGGCAGGTGTTCTAGTGAGCACAAGAAAGGCAACGAAGCAATGTAAGGCAAGCATATAAGAAGCTTTTCCTCATCATCATAATCAGCCATTGAAACTGTAGCAGTGGGTAAAAACAGCCAGTCCACTCTTAATGGACTTCGAGTAAGTCCACACCGAGGCAGAAGAAAATCAATACAGTGTGAAATGTAGCATAGACTAGAAGTGCGTTAGTATGAGGATGTGTCAGTTAGCAACGCCACCGGGCGCAGGATAACTTGAAGGAGAACCCTTTAATGTCACACAGAATCCTAAGCACATTACTGAGGCAAAACCGTCAAAGATACAGGTTGGACACCTTCCTAGATGTTGGACTGGTGAAAGAAACGACACAGATGGGATGGAAAGAATGCTCTTTAATCTTCTGCTACGTGCCTCGGTTTTACCGTTTTTTTTTCATCAAAAGTGGATTCTTCCTCCTCTGCCTGATGTGCGAATTTATTCAAAACCTTATTCCAGGCGCACATGTGTGGTAGGACGTGGGCGGGGTGAACAGCGAACACAAACGTTTCACAGCTAACTACAACAGCAATTACAGTAGATGTGCTAACTCATGAAATGTTAGCCGGAATCCTGAACGTGCGTTTTCAACTCAAAAATATTACATAAGTAGGGTTGTAATATTAGTAACCGTGCAGCATAATCGCACTATAGCGCAGTTACTTAAAGATGCCGGCTTTTGAACGAACTTCTTCCTGGCTGTCCGCAAAAAAGACTACTTAAGTAGTATAAATTCTTCGCATTGATTTTCGATGCCATTACAAATTCAAATATACTTAGTGGGAAAACATGCATAAACACATTCATTTTTCACTCATTTGGTCGAAAATTAAGTTCTCTCTCAATAACGTTGGAAATATATGATTTTCCGCACACGGAAAATATAAAGCTTGTAGTTTGCAATGTAAAGGCATGTCGGTTTTAAAATTATTTGGAAATGGGAAAACTCTTTTTAAACCGAATTATATCCTTCCTTCAAATATGAAATTTGAAGAGGACGTACTTTTCTACCAAATGAGTAGAGGAATGACTATTTTTATGCATGCTTCCTATGAAATATATTTGAATTTGTAATGGCATCGAAAATCAATGAGAAGAATTTATACTTCTCAAGTAGCCGTTCCTTCAAAGTGCAGGTTTTGCAGACGGCCGGAAAGAAGTTCGTCCAAAAGCCGGCATCCTGAAGTAACTGCGCTATAGTGGGATTACGCTGCACAGTTATTAATATTACAACCCTAATTAAGTACTATTTTTGGGGTGAAAACGCATTTCATGATTTCGGTCAACATTGTATGAGTGAGCAAATCTACTGTAGGTTTCGCACACGCACGCAGGATAGGCTCCTCGTACATGGTATGACTGAACTAAACACTACGAAGCACAAACCTCGTCCGTGAGGGGCGGGGCGTCATCGCAGTGCTCGAAGTCTGCTTTATTGGAGGCAACTGACTGTAGGAGGGGATCGGACTCCAGAACAAAGGCCTCAGCCAAGTAAATTTGGCTGAGGTTGTCGGCAAGATGGACGGTGTCGCCGTGGACGGAGACCGGCGTGGTTAGTGTCGGGTTGGGACCTAAAGTCTGAGCGCCAGCAGGGACCGGTGTGGTCAAGAGTCGATTGAACCGTTGCTCACTGACGCACATCTGAGGGGAGCTGCTATCTGTTGGCCCGTCGTCATTTAACTTGCTGATATTACTACTGTTGTTGATATCCCCAGGACCTCCTGTAGGGGGTTTTCGCTTCTGTTCTTGAACAGCTGAAAAAAGATTCGAGCAGCGCAGTGAATTATTGGCAACGTTTTAGTTGTGGCGGCATGGAATGCAATTAAGTTATGACAAAGTGGGACAGCTGATTAAAAAACGACTTCGGAGGGCAAGATGATTGGCAACAAGGGGTACTTACCTTCTGCCCGCATGCCCTCCAGCAAGCATTTTCGAAGTCGACAACACTGGCAACGATTTCGTTGGCGCACGCTCATTTGGCAATTTTCGCCTTCACGGCACACGTACTTGATGTTTTTCCGTACAGAACGCTTAAAGAAGCCCTTGCAACCCTCGCAGGCCACTGCGCCTGAGAAAGAAGTATAACAAAAATTGAGCATTTGCGTGATGATCCAGCATGTGGCGGGGACAGGAAATGCCGACAAGAGGATACGACTAATCTTTACTGGAGGTGTTTAAAAACTGCTGTAGGAAGACTACTTAATCACATATGGCTGATTAAAAATACACAGTTATGAATGAACGGTGTGTGTGTCAACATATCCACGAGTACGGTGCACGCATAGGCGCGTGTCGGGCAACAGTACGCGGGCGAATGTGGCTGGGGACCCAAAAGAGGCGAAATAAACCACCAACGTAACGATCGGAAAAATACTTTTTCATAAAAAAGACGCGGTCGGAAATCCGGCGAGACTGCACCAGGGTTCAGTGTCAGACACTGGGGCAGGAAGTAAACAAATCGTTAATCCGTTCGGTTTTCTGGTATCCTGGTTTTCAGAAAAAAATGTACATAGCAATAATTTGAGAACCAAGCTATGCCTTCTTTAAAGGAACAGCCGGTGCTTTATTGGTATGAAGCATCTGAGGACGAGGTTAGCGACTTCTGCATCGAACGGATTTTCCTGCCAATGGCACCTGCTACGCCATCCACTGCAGTCTATGAATTACAAGAAACAACGCGCAACAGCGTTGCAACTACCAAAAAAGAAACAAGGACGAAGGAAACAGGCATTCTTTCCAAACAGTCACAAGTAGTTTTCTTGAGGTGAGAAATGGGAGAAATTAGTTATGGGAAGATGGACAATTTATCAATGACCCACAATGTATGACGCTCCGGATTCACATATGAAAACATTACTATAGACCGCAACCTGTAGCGCAAATACGAAACTTATGAAAGCTTGACTGTCGTCGTCGATGATGTCCACCGCGTGCCCACAGCAGACACGGTGAATTGTGCGTGAATCAGATTAGTGGTAGTAGATTCACACAGCATCTACCGTACTCTCTCCTCCCCCCATCTGGGCCCGGTGTCAAAACAGTCAAGAAGACCGGAGGCAGGAGAGGGCGCAGGTAGCTGGCACGGCCGGACTACCACACTCCCTGGTCCACAACAAACACTTGACCAGGATTTTGACCAACAACAACAACAGGTGACAGCAGGGATTCCAATTGGCGCGACGTGAGCCTGCCACCGCGCCCCAAATGTTGGGATTTGTTATGAGTGTGCATTCCTGATAACGCCTGCCAGAATCCGATGTGGCCCCCTGCTGGTCTGGTGCATCTATCGCGTGATCCATTTTAGGGGCACAGATAGGAAGCTTACAGATCTCTCTCCGGCTTTACTTAATCGTCCTATCAAGCTGACGCACGGGGCAAACGCGTCTGAAACCCCTTCAGATGCAGTAAACAGAAACACACTCTCCAGAGTACCGTTACGGCATGTTAGACCATAACAGGAATAGCTGTGGAAACAGGATCACCGGCAAAACGATCTGACTGAATGCGGTGGACGGACTGCCCGCCTCTGTGGAGATCAGGACTTCTGGGAAACGCGAAATCTGCCAAATGACCATAACGAACTCTGTAGTAAAACTCCTCGATATCTGCAAGGTGCCCCAGCTAGTGATGGCATCGAGCGCGGTAGCGGATCTCGGCACGCTCGGCCCCACCATCTGCCGTCCAGGTCGAAGATGCCTCTCTTTCCAAATATGACAGCAACTACGGCTCGCTGTCAACCGAGGAGACCCCTGAAGCGATAAGTAACCACAAAAACAACCGTGCATTTCGCCTTGACTCATCGGGATTCCCTATATTCGATCATACCGCAGAGCAGCATGCAAACTAAATTACTTCGTTTGATTCAAGCCTACTATCAGACGACACAGATAGGGGTCCGATGGAGTGGCGAGAGGAGGGAATTCTTTGAGGTTATCTCTGGCCTCCGTTGGGACTGCATTCTCTCAGCAAATTTATTCAACTACGTGATGGACTGGGTTTCTCAACGTGTGTCAACCAACACTTCCCTGGTGCCACAGTAGATCGTGGTTCTGGCATTAAAAATTTTCACTGGCTAATTATTTTGCAGAAATTCAGTTTGCTGTCCCCCAGACAAGTATGAAAACAACTGAAACCGGCTTAAAAATTAACTCCAAGAAGAACATGGCCACCTTGGGTTCCGCGGTTGGATATATTTGCCTGAATATGGCAGATAGCAAAGCCCTTGATCTAGCTGACAGCTGCTTCGGGTTTCGGTCGGTGCGGCGGACCTGTTAACCAACACAACTTTGGCATGGACTCTGTTGCTGACTGACAGTGGTGGACGACGTTCGTGACGTTGTGAACATGCGGCATGGAGCTGGTTAGACAAGTTATGGAAATGCCGTTCGAAGTCCAAGTATGCAAACGGGTCGCGAAGAGACCAGTATCTTTTGGATGCAGGTGCTACGCCACCACATACCACCGCACTCATTGCCTGACTTTTAATTAGAGTAATGATGGCTTGATTTGGTAGTTACGTGCCATTTATGTTTGAAATTTCGGCAACGTGGAGTCCTTGGTGGACAGTTAACTATAAAACAGACCCATGGGCATCAGAACCCCATCTAACCAGAGCCCTAGACTAATATATGAGCAAATATGTTCTGACAAGGACAGAACTACCTGATAACTTTGCTGTCAGCTTGCCGACATGTAGCATTAGTGTTGAGCAGTGAAACGGCTTTTGGACATGACAAATTACAAAACGGACAATTCATATTGACCCAACTGTGAAAAACTTGGCGCCTCGGTGGGATTCGAACCCACGCAGTAAGGGAAAGGCTTTAGTACAGCCAACGCTCTAACCACTTGAGCTACGAGGCCCCGAGGTTGGGCGGGTAACTTGACCCAAATTTGATTAAACTCGCGTCGTCCGGTGGGGCCTCGTAGCTCAAGTGGTTAGAGCGTTGGCTGTACGAAAGCCTTCCCCTTACTGCATGGGTTCGAATCCCACCGAGCCGCCGAGTTTTTCACAGTTGGGTCAATATAAATTATTAAAAATCTGCCAAAACATCTATGAAAATGGACACTCGCGTTCTGGTAACGGCATTGATACCACGAGGAGAGGAGTTGAGGTCTGACACACAAACAACCGAACGAAGTACCGCAAAGTTCGGTGAGGGCATTGTGAGATGGCGAACGTGAAACGTCATTAAGTGCGTCCTTTTGCCACCGCTGTCGTATTATTGGGTTTTAACGCGTCAAAGTGGAAGAGGAAAACACCTCGGATAAGCAAAAATGACGACTATTGCGGATTCGGCACGTGCGGAAAATAAGAAAGGCAACAAGTACAATAAATATAAGAACATGCTTTCAAGATCCACGTCACGGCGGTCGCGGGAACCTACAAGCTTCGCAAAACATCCAGCCATGAACACTAGGCAATAAGTGTAGAACAAGATCGAAGTATGGATTTTTCGACAACCGCTACTCGAGAAAGAGCTGTCAAGTAAAAAGAAGTTTACGGTCAAGACGGTTAGTTTTCAGTTCTCATCGTAGGGAAATCTCAGGCCATCCGACAAATACAAATGGGGTTATGATAGATGGGCGGTGGTGTCAAACTTCGTTACCAATGATTCAGTGTTCGAATCTCAAGTTATCCACATTTGGGGTTAGGTATGACTGGCTGGTGACGACTAATAAGCCATAAATGGCCATTCCGGTCTCCCTTGTCTTTGTCAGTACCATATCATTTACAAATGTTGTTTGGACACCATGGTCCGTTCCGTGAGTTCGGAACATGTGCTCTAGATTCGATAACCGCCTCACCAGATGTTACACAGGTCCATTTAGAACCTGTCCGGGCAATGACCATCACCATGATACGAAAGTGATTCGTGAGTTCCCAGTATTCCGTCTTCACGGCAGAAGAGGACGAGTCTGACCTCAAGCAAATTAAATCATGCTATCCTTTCCTGAAATGGCTCCCTATCTAGTTTAATGGAGTTGGTGTCTTTGACTTTTGGGATTTAAGCACATTTAGATACTAACCATAGTGCTTGCCGTTTGCTCGATCGCCACAGATGGAACAGGGCAGGGAGGTAGATGAGGTTGGACCTGGAGATGAGACACTGCAAACACTGCTACCGGCGCTATTGGAGGAGAAATCTCCACCACCACCCGATAACGGAACACTCTCTTCGACGCCCGACATCGGACGAGCGGGGTTGGACTGGGTTGGTGTCGAGGGAGGTTGCGCACGATCGACACTACTGAAGCTTGCGGTTTGGGATAACAGACGTGCTTCATCGTCAACGATTGCGGCAGCGGTGGTGGCAGTTGGTAGGACATCGGACGACTGCGAGGCAATAACGACAGATTGCGGTGGGCAAACGACTGAGGTCCGCTGCGGCTGCTGAGGATAGTGGTATACACGTTGGGAGAAGGCGAACATGGAGGTCGGTCCGTCCCAGTTCTTTGAAATGGACAGATAGGCTTGTAATAGCTCCGTGACATCCAGATACCAAAGACATTAAAACAGCCTGTCAAAAGGGACCTAAGTCTCGCAATAAATCCACTTGAGACCAACTTCTCGACAGGCTCTTACTGGCAGCCCTAAGATTAAGACAAGCGCCGACCCGAACTCTGCCGGGGTGCCCGCCGTCAGTCATTACCATAAGGCCATAACGGTCCATACAGGCAAGTAACTAGAACCTAAGAAATGTCAGGGGGAGTAGTGGGACCGGTTGCAAAGAAAGATGGTGATGGGCAGTCACTGGTTTTGAGTAATTTGTGATTTTACGAGGGCCGTTATACGCCCAAGTGGGAAACGAAATTCTTCGATGTTTCTTACTAGCAAATTGACTTTTCTTCATGTCAACGTTATCTGGTTACTAAATTCTTCTTTGATTTATGACTTTAGGAAACAAAAATCCGAATGGCGGACGCTTCTAAGGCATGTGCAGCACGAGAACTGAGGCATGAAGTGGTAGGTGATCAACTGGTCTCTTCTGAATGATAAATGGAGGTATGTATCCTAACTATAAACCGGTACAGTGCTTCCTAGGAAAAAGCAATTAACCACGGTCATGTCTAAGGTTAACAAGGCGGTATTGTTTAGACAAAATCTTGCGCGGACAGCGGCAAATCAAGTAGAGGAAGTCTAACTATGAGAGCGAATTTTGAGACTTAAAGGTAAGAATCACCGCTGCAGTCAATCTCCACCAAGAGGAAATAGTATTCTGCATATTCACCTGATTGGCATTAAAACAATTGGCGTTAAAGTGCTGGAAATATGGCTAATTTTGTCATAGATGTCAGTAATTACCTTAGCTTGTATACTGTGGGAGCTTGAGTTCGGTGAAGCCTTCAAATCGTGCTGAAAATCACTCGTAGGGGGAATAGTGAATGTATGATACAACTCCGATACTGCGCTTCCGTCAGGTGTCAAATGCTCCCTGTCAAATGCAGAAGACTGTGTGGGGTCAGAGTAATAATTACACAAAGTGTCAGAATTCCAGGAAGATGAGGGCAGGCTACAACTGAACAATGACGAGCTACTGTCCTGAATTGCCGTAGTCGGTGAAGCGCCCTGCGGCATGCTCTTGCGCCGTCGAGGCGGCAGGACGATCGGGTTCGTCTGAATGTAGACGCGGTCGACTCTATCAGAGCAGCTTGACGTCGCCTGTGCAGACACTTGTTGAGGAAAAAACGGATCAGTCAGACTGCTGGACGGGGTGGTTGACTGTGACAGCGAGGATGAAATATAGAGTGGTTGTGGGGTTGGGGAGTGATGCGTCAACGGTGTGTTGTTGTTGGCAATCGCTGCATTAGAGTAGCTGACGGGAGGAGCTTGTATCCGGGAGAGCGGAGATCTGAGATTTGGAGGTGGTCCGGTGACTTCGCCGCAAAAATGACTGCTGTCCGGCCAGACATGACCACACTCAGCGACAGCATCATTGGCGGTGCTAATGGGAGAAGCAGTCAAAAACATGGATTTGGTATGATCACCGCCTAAGCACGACGAAGAGGACACTGTCGAGGGGATGAGCGTTCTACAGACGTTGTTGGCAGAAGCGTTCTGGAGCTCAATGCAGGAACTCCTTAAGCCCTCATTCTTCAGATCATTGCAAGTATATTCTGCCTTAACTAGAGTTAGGAAGGTAGAGGTGGACTTGTCAAGAACACATAAATTTAACAATTAAGGCTCGAAAACATGCACTGGGCACATAAAGGTAAACGATGTCATGCAATAATAGTCGCAGAACGATGGAAACAACACATGTTCCATAAACCCCACTTTTGCTGTCTCCGAGTGATTCAAAACATTTTAGATCAGGCAAGCGCGACGGCTCCTGAGTAGTAAACTTGTTTTCTCTGAGGCAGCAATAACTATCAATACAGCATGTTCTTGGTTGAGATTTCTTTGAGAATTTCCTAATATGTTTAAAGCAGTAAGAAGTGGCACGCATTATATTCTTCGCTAACAGTCAAGTTGGGGCTTTTATGAAACTTTCAAAATAAACTGCATATTCAGTTGAATTTCAGGCCTTAAGGAAAAGTGGGAATTAGATGCAAAATCTGTCCTCCTGCAAGGAAGTCACTTTCATTAGGGCAATTATATATTCGGATTCATAAACTCCGGCAAATTGACAGAAAACAGAAAAACTAAGAAGTTGAATGAATGGGTAACAATTGAGGAAGCGGATATACCCCGCCTCAGTTGTCATAAAGTTCGAAGCACTCACAAAAGTGAGTGCTGACTTAAGATGGGCGGACTACCTATATCGAGAAAGGCAGAATGCAATATGGGTAAATCACTATGACGATTTTATGAAAAAAAAAACAGAAAGCATGAGGTTTCAGCTCGGTCAACGCCTTAGCTGTCTGAGCTGCGAGATCTCGATCGAGGGCCTTGCGTTATTCGCACTTGGTTTAAGTTACGTTTCCAACCTACTACACCGTACAGGGTCCACTAGTTCAACTATAATGGGCTGGTTGCTACAAAAGGCATTCCTATGCAAGCAATCCAGAAGTCACTGGACGAGTGCCAGCCACGTTGAGTTAAAAGGGGTTTTGACGACTGCGCATGATGCAACTTGGTAAGATGTGGTTTGGTAGTCCCACCTGATGGACACAATACTGTTTGGGTTGGGGTTATGGTTAGGGTTTAGAATTATGGGTTAGTGCAACTATTCCTTATCCATTCAAAGCACAACCACCCATTCCCAATAGCTTTTCCTTTGCATACAACTACTTGACCTCGTCGCCTGTGCGTTCCCCGGCCTCATCTGTAAAACCCCTATTATCATTGACCCGTATTAGAGGTGACCGGCGTTTGTTTGCTGTAGGTGTGGCTACCAAACCACATCCGACCTCTGCGTTAGTCTAATTGTCAGAACATTCGCCCTCGTAACTCAAGGGTTTAGAGCGCCCATAGTGATACAACCTTGTCTCTTCTAAAGTAAGTTCGAAACCCGCGGGGGTCGTCGAGTTCTTTTACAATTGGGTCAGTTAAATAATTCAAACCTGTCCAAAACGTCCGTAATAATTTTGCTTCTGGATTCAGTTAGATGTGATTACTGACGTTCTCGTGCTTATACACCGACAGTAAACGAGTTATGAGAGAATTTCGCAGTTTTGATTGCATGGAATGGCTTTATCGTACATTTCAGGCATGTCTCACAGATAAAAACTGATCTCTGGAAACAACGTAGCAAAAGTATGGCACAACTATGAATTTACTGGACGGAAGATTTTTGTTTACTGTGCTATCTTACGTGGGCTAATGAATGTAATTTGATCTGCGAGAAACTTGAAGCCACTAGCTCGAAATGAGACATCCTAACAGCTACGGAAGTGGAGGGGAGCAACAAATTCGGCACTTACATACATTTCATTATTTTACCGCAAAACGATCCTCCTGGTGGGAATCAACCTTACGTCCGACACATTACTTCTACAAACTAAACCCCGGAAGCCAACGTTGAACAAGAAGTATCCTCCTTTAATTCTTTTCCCGAGGTTAAGTGCGACTATACTTATAGAGCGCACTCCTAGGTAATCCAACCTAAATCGTGTTCAATGGACCTAGTCAACTCAAAGACAATTAAAACACGCAGAATCTGATGCGCAAAATAGGCCAAAATGTCGTGGAGCCAAAATGACACATTCAAAAAATATCTGCACCGATTTAAACTTGAAGAGGATGTCGGTAAATCTCCACAAATGTAAGGCATTCACTTTTTAGGCCTCAGTGCTTCTTGTTTTTTTTTAACCGTAAACTAACGAATATAGTCAAAATAATAGATGACTTTTCGGAAATCTGGCCCTACAGATGACGTTTTACCTACCTTGGGGAGCTACATTTAGTGTAAGGCAAAAATATGTTTGCGGGGACCGCTCGGAATGTCTTATTGGCCAACAAGCAGGAAAACGTCGGCGTAGATGGGTTAAGTGGCGGATCAGAACTTACGTGTCGCACATGAACTATCAGCCGGGAAATCTTCCTCGCCATTTAGTGGAGAAAAACTTTCGAGAGTGCTGGGGCAGTTCAAAATGGAGTCAATCAAATCGAAACCAGAAGCGACTGACGGATCTTCTCCCCAGGACATGGTAGCACCGTTAGTTGTGGTCGGCCGGGACACAGTAACCAATTCCATAAGCTCCGGGTTAAACAGACTCATAGAGAGAGTCACTTCCGAGGGTAAAGACATCGAGTTTGGTGACACGGCGGGAGGTGAGACTGGTCGAAGTTGGTCTAAGGACCCGCTCTGCATCGAGGAGCCGAGAGTCGAGGGGTGGTGGAAATTCATCGAGGCTCCAGGGTACTGAGAGCGAAGACAGACGACGGAAGGGATTAAAAAACAGAAGTAGGACAGCAGACTATACTGATGTGTCGCTTATGTATATTTCGGCTAAATCATTGCTGATAATGTACACGCAGAAAAATGAAACTGCTTTCGTCCTACTAAGAAGTACGCATAGGCAAAGTTTGGTTCTGCATCCCCACTTGATAGGCACCATCTGGTTGGCGTACTAAAACAATTTTAGTCAAAATACCTAACTTAGCCACTCGCTGCATTAGGAAGGAAAAGAGAGTGCAAGCAGAGCTCGAAGTACGCGCAGGGAAGCGCGTGAAGGCGGCGTGTACATAGCTACTCGCCGGATTAAGAGGAGATGGGCGGCACAATCACAACTGAAAAGCCACTGAGAGTACGAGTGGTAATTCGCAGTGCGTGGCCATTGTGGTAGAACCGACGAAGTTCCGCACCGTCGGAACAATTCCACTAGCATGTCTACTTGGCCACTCGCTGGATTAGGATAATGAAGAGTGCGCAAGCAGAGTTGAAGGACACAGAGGGAAGCGCGTGTGAAGTGGAAACTGAAGTGACAGAGGCTGGCGTAAAAACACTCCTCCCCTGTGACACTGCCAATCGCTGAATTAAAATAGTAAGGAAGATGTAAATAGGTGATATCTGTAAAGCCGGCGTATTCGGATCTACCAAAATATTTTTGGAAAGCTAACCCCATGTAGAATCACTCAAGTGGGGCTGCAGGACCAAACCTCGCCGATAATCCTAACAACACAGGGCCCCTGTTCTTAAAAATGACGCAAAATATCACTCACGGCCGCACGTAAATGGAGATTCTTCCTGATCAGTTAAGCTGATAATTCAGAAGCAACGGAAAGAAAATGTGAACAAAGGAAAAGATTTAAAGCATATCCTGCGAAAAAGTCCGGACTAGGAAGCCAAAAGACCATGCATGGAGCATGATCAATTTGACTTGGCCTACAACTGGCATGGACCTCCATCTCATGTCTACTAACAAATTCCCTGCGATGACAAACGCATGATGTCAGTCGAAGTCATACCAGACCCCGGTCACTAGTGAAACGGTCCGACTGGTCAGTAATACAGACTTAACGGTTTCATGGCGATCCTAACTTCAGAAGACCGCGCAATCTACACGACATGATAACAACGAACTCTGGAGTAAAACTTCCCGAGATCTCCGAGATGCCTCATCTAATACTGACATCTGGAAGCAAAATTTGATCTTAAAGATGAGTCAGCACTTCCATTTGCCTGCTCCAACCATCAGAAACAAGGATGCGATAATACTATTCATGTTAGACTCGACACTTCTATTAAAGACACTTTCTGCCCAACTACTCAGCCCGGCACATCGGGTACTGTCAGCCGCTGTCTAGATTGAAGACGCCCCGGTGCCACAATGAGACCGCGATCACAGCCTACCGTCAACTGAGGAGACCCCTGAAGCGATAATTAAACACGGAAACAGCCGTGAATTTCGCTTCTGCCTTAGACTCTGCCTATTAAGATTCTATGTGCTTGATCATGTTGCACGGCGGCATGCAATCGAAATTACTTCTCCTGATTCAGGCCTTATTATCAGACGGCACAGACCAAGGTCCACTTGAGTGGCAACAGGAGGGACTTCTTCGAGATCATCTCTAGCCTTCGTCGGGTGTGGGTTTTGTCATCAGATCTATTCAATTATGCGGTAGACTGCGTCTCTTAACATGTACTAACACCCTTCCCCTAGTGTCAGGGTAGGTCGTGGTTCGGAAATTTCGAACTTTCATTAGGTTGACGTTGTTGCAGTGTTGGCGAGATATACCGCAGAAACGCTGTGTACTGTCACCCAAGCAAGTGCGAATATGGTTGATACGATTTAAAAATCGGTCCGGTCATGGCAGGCAGCAAAGCCCTTGGACTAGTAGACGGCTGCTTTTACCTTTCGTCGAAAATGCTGTCGAGTGTACGGGGCAATCATTTCGACCAATCAGACACGCATGGCCTTCACCAGACCTCTTCGAAACCTTAGGAATCGGTTCAGGATTGATCGGAAGATCAAGTTGTGACGGTATGAAGCTTAGGTTATGATAATGCCTCCGCACGTATGTATGCCACGGAGCGTGGGCTGACCCAGACAAACCTCTCGGCTCCGATGTATATGATTTGATTTCAAAAGGGCTAGGCCTTGCCTGAGAGTTTAACGTCAACTAAATGCAATAAAAAGGGACCATTTTCGATGTTGATTTGCAACATATGGCCGACTAACTCAGTCATAATGAGTGATGTCAAATAACAGGGGTTGTTTGCTGTGAGATCAGAGCACATCCGATGTTACTATTGGCGAGGGAGGACTAGCGTAGGTCTTAAATTGTTTGGTAAGCATGCAATATGGAAACAAACGGATCCAATGTTAGTGTTTTACGCTCAAGTATGCCTGGTTGGCTGCTTGGCGGATCTAATAAAGTAACCGATCGATGAACATCTGCAAAGTTGCTTGGAGTACGAAGATGAACGTCCAGAGATTTCATTTCAGCGGACATAACAAAAAGAGGACAGATTCTCACCTGAGGCGAACTGTCATATAAAAGTGGAACCGAGGAGTAACATTTCAAGTGAATAGGTATTTTAAGGCTTTTTTAGTAATCAACAAACCTGCTCTTTTATTAGTTCAGTTGACACAAGGTATGAATGTGAAGGCTGGTCAAGGCCCGTGTGGGAGCTACCTGGAAGACTAAACTGCGCACTGGAGTTGAACACAGGCACTAGAGCAGAAAAGATTGCATTAAGGCGTAACGACGCAATTTTTACTCGGATCATGAGGGTCACTACCGGCGTAAGTTGGTGCAAATTAGTCCAAAATCATAGGACAAGTTCCCTATAGATAAATGATTGTCGACGACAGAGGAAAGACTTTTCAGTTTGGATTTTTTTAAAACAACCCGAATTCGGGCTGAAAAACCGCAGTCTGCGGGTTCTGGTGCTGATAATGATCATAAGAAGTCCATGATGGTGGCCGGGAAAAGGGTCGTAGCGTTCTGTACGGTTGGTTCGAAAAGGCAGTCGATTAATTTATCCGCTCAGTGAAGATATAAACGTCCGATTTCTGCATCGAGTTTCGTGATGAACTCGGCGATGACAGTCCGACCGTCGCAACCGACGATGCCCACTGTGTGCCAACAGAACCATTGACTTCCCTTAGCTTATAGTGGGACAGATTTGTGCAGCATCCAGTACACTCTCTCCTTCCTCACTCACTTGGCTCGATAGCAAGACTTATTCAAGACAAGCGGTGGGCGCGGGCGCGATGGTTGAGAAAGCTAAACAGTCCGTCTACACATGTTACACGACTTGACATCCCCTACGTGCAGCGGCTCGTATCTCACATGCGTGAGTGCCAGGACGGGTGCTACCTGACTCTCAGCCCTCCAGCCATTCCAAAATACTCCAACGATTGAGTTATCCCACCAGTTGGCAAGCTCTCAAGTTTAAGCCTTCGTACTTATAAGAACCTAAATGTGGGGGGAGGGGTAAATGCAAGCGCAACCCTGGACGCGTGTCGATGGACATACACTGCTTGTGCAGGGGAGAAGACCCCAAGATCAATTACTGCAAAAACGGTACTTCACAAACTCGGCAGAGTGACATCTGGCTGGATATCTGAACTACCAAGTACAATTAGAAAAAGTAAATCACTAGATAAAAATTTCAGGAGAAAATTTTCTACAAAGTAGAATGTTCCTGCGTGGATGGCAAAATGAATACTTACCAATGACCGATTAGATTAGTAAAGGTTACGTAGACGAAGGAGGCATCTCTTGCCATAGGATCCAAGCAATTCAGCATATCATGACCTAAAAATAATGCAAAGAGCACTAAGTAGTTAAGGATGCAATCGCTTCTCTGTAACCGTTGCGCGGCACTCAAATGCAGATGAAACAATGGAGACAAAAGCTCGACCTACTAACTTATGAATAACTTGATCGTTGTGAGTGCCCAGTTTCACCACTGTGCTAATAGTTCGGTCCGACAATGACTCCCACGAGCTTCTTTAAATCAAACGGACCTGCAGTGTACCTGCCTCGCTTTTTCCTTCACACCCACTGCTTTCCCATGGCAAACGAAGACCAACACGATTAGAAGTTTGCGTGAGCGCAGTAGCTGACAAAGCTGAATCACCCGCCTATGCGTGCAACATACGGCCAGGACCGTCACAATCAACCAGACTACACTCAGAGATGGGTCTCGCGGTTCGCGTAAGCGAGAATGTCAGAGGCTACATTAAGGTGCCATCTAAGCCTGACCCTCAGTCCTCACTAGAACTGCAGTACTGCGTCGATTTGCGCCGCCCAGGCCATAACTGATAGTATGCCACCAGAGGCACAGGCGCGTCAGGTTTATTATAGTGAGAGATGGCCAATTCGCTATAAGTATCAGACTTGCCCTCTACCCCAACCCACTGGCCGGCGGCGTATCCGATCCAAGTCTACCGGGTCTGATGTTTGGCGCAGTAGGTGATGTAGCGAGCAGCAAATTTACAAGCGCCTCACAGAACTTGGTTCCTGCTCCATACGTGCGGGGCTACACAAAATAGTATGCTTCTGACGTGATATGTGTACGTTCCCGCATGCGCTGTTTGCCAATTACATCGCATACGCTTTGCGTGAGCGATATACTGTTAATAGTTGCCGTGCATGCGCGTGTGACCGCGTAGGATCGTGTGCAGCCTAATTGCGTTTCTGTGTAGACCAGGTGAATTGTCGTAAGGTGGTCCGGACTGTGCTATTTTGCCGAAGGCTTTCGTGGATACGCATATGGCCGAGTTGTCTAACGAGTCGTCTAGACGTCCTAGGACAGTGTACAGATTAAGCATGCGTTACGGCTTTGTTGAGGTCCCAGGTACTGGTTCGTCGGCCGTAGTGCGATTGATTCACAGGTAACCGACCAAACCAATGTGAGACCGCAACGAGGACGGATTGAAACTGAGTTCCCACTGATGGCGGAAGGAGCGATGGAGATTATTATTGACAGGATGGCAGGGGTGTCCTCACTGGTGATGTTTAATGATATGACACGGGGTGGTCGCGTTAACACTGCAATGGATCCCGAGATGTCTAGTGAGACCAGTCTGTGCCCTGAATATCGGGTGACAATGCAGACATGTTAGCCGGCTATCTGGTTGCCTTCGAAGACAGCTTCCCCGGAATGGGGTCCCCCAGATCCCAGGAATGATTTCCAAGTGCATGAAGGTATTCAGGATCTTCTTGCAGGGATGTTCTGCTCCGTATAATCCGCAGGCTCTCATAACAACGTTGCCGTAAGACAATCGCTTGGACAAGCACTCGCTTTCTTTTCTCACGCAGCTACTCTAGCGTAATTGAATATGATCAAGAATGGCGTGAATACTGGGGACGTCGATTCTTTCCAAGGCCTCAGTGTCTGGAATCCTTTCTTGCCATCTCTTTTTTAGTGTTCTCCGGAGGTACCTGATGTGAGGAATGTAGTTTTCCTACTTTTCACAAATTGGCCATGTCTAGCTTGTAATAAGGCAGTGTCAGTAAATTAAACAGGAAATGTTTGCACCGCTGGCGCTGGACTTTGTCGTGTCCTCTCGACACTATCTACCTTTTAGGAAACGACTCGACAGGAGAAATCCCGAAAAGACAATATAAAAGGTCGTTACCGATAAAGAATTGTGGTCGCGGAATACGCGGCCAAATCTTTCTAAACTGCTTTACTACCAGAAGCTAAATGAGAGCTACGTCAGAATTCTTGCAGCAAAGAAGTGTGTTTTCTTTGTCACTGGAAAAACAGTTCGATACCGATATTGACACCGGTATGGTTTTAAACGCATTTGTATATCACGGTGTAGAAAATTTTTGATAAGACTCGAGCTGTCAGACGTGCCCACTCAGATTCACTGCAGTCCCTTCTACTGACGATGTGCCGGCGCTTCTCGTCCGTGGGGATTAAAATTATTAGGAGTGAAATATACAAACGCACATAACGTATAAGATGTGACTAAAATCTTCTGAGTAGTCTTATCAGAGGAAAGTAGTGCAAGAGATAGGCAGGATTTTAGGCAGAACAGAAACAGTTTTTGAACACTCGCAGCGGAAGATGAGAACAATAATTTAGTATAGGTACCAATCAGCGGCGCGTCTCGCGAGAAACCATAAAGTTAAATCTACGTTTTTAAAATATAGTGGTGGACAACGTATGAAAATGGGTAAAACAAACACTACTACGAGTTAAGCATAGAAACCAGAATCAAAGCAGTCACTTGACTTGTTAAGTAAAAGATGGTGGAGGGTGATGTTTAGGAGTCACACAGCAAGACCGTGAACTGTAACTGCTCCCGGGAAGCTGCTACCTGTCAACATTTTCGGCTAACGATCCCAAGGACTATGGATACTAAGGTCCTCGTGTTCAACCTTATTTGTTAGAGGTGAGAAGAGCCCTTCTTGACCGCCGTTCTAATTTTCACTCGCAGTCAGATTTGACAGAAATCCCAGATGTGAAGACTACCTTCAGACATTTTCTAGGAACGGCCGAAGCACCAACGGTCGCAGATACACACCAGCTGAATATGTGGGGCCGTTAGCGAAAAATTGCGACGGAACGTATATTGCTATACCAGTTCACGTAGCAGCCGAGTTGCAAGCTGGTGTGATCGAAGGAGGCCAGATATAGAATTCTGAGTCCACACGACCAGAGTCCAAAGCACGGTTGCACTGACCGAATACAAACCATTATAGTCAACTTCCTAGCATCGGGCTGACATTGCATTAACTTTGAAAGTAAAGAAAAAGAACTGACACTTTCTATTCTACCCAAGAAGGATTTCGCGAAATAATACTACTTTGACCACAAATTATCTGCGTCTTTCGATCCTTCGTGTTTCATAACGAAATCAAACCACGTTTGATTTTCAACGTTCAGAGGCAAAAGGAGAGGTCTATAAATGCATCAAGTCTCGCCGTTGCTCGAAAACTAAACGTCCTTTGATAGACCCGTACTTATTTTTGACTTCAATTGATGGCAGAATGATTTAAAAGAAGATATCAGCGTTGTTACACTCTAATATCAACCTTGATACAGTCATGTTTCAAAGCACGGCAAACTACCAGAGGTAGAATGGAAGGATTTAATAGATGGGTCAAAAATGTCGAATTTGCCCATTTCATCCAAACGGGAGGCCTAAATTCAAACAACGAGTCACATTTACGCGCATATTGGAAAGTCGTATTTATAAATCCTAAAGCACTTAGTCACAACCACGGAGCCTTGCGAACTGCAATAGGCAAAGAAGAGATTCTGTATAAAGGTTAGTTAAGAGAGGAAGAAAATACTTCAATACCAGCAACCTATAACTTAGTTTTTTTGTTCTGTACTATGTGAATGTCGTATTTGATGAGCCAGAGAAGACGTCCAATACACTATCAAAACATGGATTGACGATCGTGTTTGACTGAGTACAAACTGGAGGCTAAAAACAAGTCGCGGAATAAATCATCCAGCACCGTTTACAGATAGGCGATTGAACAAGGTCTGGTTAGTGGTCAACGGGGCTGCATGGTTCTAACTATCGACGGCATTTTAACGCGAGAGCACCTGAATGACATTCTCGTCTACATGGACAATGCAACTATTTGTGACACTTGAAACGATAATTAAACACGGAAATAATCGTGAATTTCGCTTCGGCTTTCGACTCTGCCGATCATGATTCCATGTGACCGATCATGTTGAGTGGCGGCATTAAATCGAAATTACTTCTCCTGATTCAGGCCTTATTATCAGACGGCACAGACCAAGGTCCCCTTGGGTGGCAACAGGAGGGACTTCTTCGAGGTCATCTCTAGCCCTCGTCGGGTGTGGGTTTTGTCATCAGATCTATTCAATTACGCGGTAGACTGAGTCTCTTAACATGTGCTAACTAACACCCTTCCCCTAGTGTCACGGTAGGTCGTGGTTCGGACATTTCGAACTTTGATTAGGTTGACGTTGTTGCAGTGTTGGCGAGCTTTTTCTCAGAGACGCTGTATATTGTCTCCCAGGCAAGGGTGAATGCTGAGGAGTATACTATGATCGACTGTGGTGGAGTGCGGTAGTTCGTGATGTGGACCTACAGCGTAGAGTTGACTAGATCAGACATGAAAATGTCGTTACAAAGGACGGCAAGGTAGCACAGTTGTTTTTTATTTATTACGAAGTTCAACTGAAGCATGCTTCTCTTGATACGACGATGTATACTATGCGGTGATTGGAGCTGGACATGTCTAATAAGTCTTCTCACACAACCAGCGTTCGCCACGATAAAGGAAATGGTTGGTTGAATTTCATCGGTATAACCACTGTATTTTAGTCCATAAGCGTCACAAAAACATTGGAGTACGTTGGCCGTCCGGCGTTTTATAATTACTTTCATAAGGCTTGGAAATTTCGCACGGCAGTATCGAGGGGCAGGTTCATCTCACAATGTCTATAGATGTTTAGCAGCCAAGCCTACCTTAAGTCCAAATACTCGAAGAAGCATGATCAGAGCTTTCGTCCAAAAACAGCTCAGTCCGATTTTATAGGATCTCCGATTTTTCCGCGTACAGGCACTGTGGAGTTGAAGATTACCTTAGACGCCCATAATCGCTCAGACCCACTTCGACAGTGAACCGTTTGATGGGTTGTGCTGCCGCCTCCATATAGACATATCATTCAATATCCGTCAAGATGGTTTAGACGGACTACAGATGGCACCAACCAGCCAATGCCTACGTTTGACGGCAAGTCGTGGTGTAGAAAACTCTTATGTTGCCTCGTCGGGGATATTGGTTTCTCCCAGGCGTTTGTGGTGTGCCCCATGATACACCACGTCGACCTCGATGAGATAATAAAAGTTGCCCCAGGAAGCCCAGATGACAACAGTCCCACTTTAAAGAAACCTGAATATTCTGAGGTACGTCCCTATGTGTGTTATTCGATTAAAAGAAAATGGACGGTCGAGAAACTATAAAAGAAAGTGTGCCGTTTGGAGTGCGATCCATGGGAAGCATACCAAGGCATGCAGTAGAAAGTCCAGTTTGCAGTGACGACCAAAAAACTGCAAACAAGGACGCAGTTCTGTAAAAAATTATGCAGACATAAAACTGCAGAGAAGCGCAGCGAATTAATTAATAGCACCAAACAAACGGCACACCCGAACACCAAACGTACGCCATTAAACCTCGAAAAGGCCGCGCTACTTTAAAAATTGTCTCATCCAGTCAGAGTTAAATGTGTTGAACTGTTGCAGAAACTAGTATTCTAAACACCATGTTGGTGTTATGTCAGCATCGGCGCAAATGTGAGCCGTAAGCTAAACACCTCAGTTCCTTATAAAAACTATGACCAGCAAAATCAGAGATTTAGTGGAAAAGCTGGTATAAATAGAACAGCTGTTATTTTTGTCTGCTTATACCAAAGTCTCAGAACAATTAAGCAGCAATGAAGAGCAAAACGTCGATAAGACGACGGTCGGAATAATTAAGCTGTAATAAATTGATTATAAAAAAACCACAAAATTAAACAATTGCGCACATAAAGTTTATATGCCATCGTTTATATGCTCAAACCGCATAGCTGGCTTGCGGCCATATCTGAAATACAAACTTGCAGAATGAGGAAATCTTTACTTTAGGCTAGCTTGTAGCGGCCCATGTCGCTCTGACTACGATAGAAACCTCAAGCTTTTTGAAATAATATGCATCTACAAGGCAAAAAAGCGTTTTCGATGAGCCGTCCGACGTCAAAAATTTACTTAATAAAGTTTTCGCCCTTTCCCAAAGAACGTATTTGATTTCAAATAGTTATGTACGTACAAATACGCAATTGGACGAGTAGTCCCTTAATTCTTTACAATGGGCTCGCTTGAACGTCCAAAACACCTGACGAATAGTCCATTGGCCCCAGAAAAACTTGTCGTTTTCTAGATTCCCGTCCTTAACTTTCAAAATACATACATACGGCATGACATCGTACTACAAGGAACTCATACGCCGAACCTATATATGTGTATATGTCTCTACAGTTAGAGGCTCATTTCATGGGTTTCCTTAAAGATTGGGACGTCGTATTTGCTGGAAAAGCAGTTTCATCTATTCGGTAGCGGGCAGCTATCATAACCGGTCTGGCGTCATTGTTCAAGACCTCGCTGCCTCAAGGTCATACACCCCTTGCAGCGAGTCGTTCCAGTCGCTCTGACCTGAAGCCACTCGACCGACTTCAGCTCGAGCACACTCGCGTCCTCACGGTGTTGCGGCTATCCATGCGTCACTTGAACGCATCGGCCCCCTGCAACCACAACCTAAGCCACTGGGACACTATCCCTCGGCAAATGCAACACACACTGACTGGATACCACTTGAGTTTGGCCCAAGAGCCTACAAAGGCGGCTACCACCACTATCTCAGGGACTCTCAGGGCTGACTGGACGCAGTCAACACCAGCCCTGGCTTTGCCAGTGGCCACTGTTGCCTGAGAGGACAACTCCGGGTTCTGTGCACAATAAACCCCTCATTCAGGTTCCTTTTTTCTCTCTCCTTTCAGCACAAGAATTAGCTCTGATTATGGTGGCGATCAGACTGCACACACTCACACCGCCTGGTCACGACAATTCTACCAACTATTTTTTTCCCGAAGTCTGCTTGTTGCTGCCTCTGGATTAGCGTAGTTGACTAGACACGGTAATTCACGTTAATCAAATAGTCCACTTTCGCATTTCAGCCCTCCATTCATGTCCGAAACGCTAAAAGGACCTAGTTTGACGACATTACCTGTGAAAAGATTAGAGTTACCGATATGCGTCACAGGTGCATGCTGCCATCATTTAAATAGTCCCACCTATGTGTGCAGCAGTTTCTCAACACACAATATAGAGTCTGCACTTAAATGTCATAATGGTGTCCGGAAGTACAAGTTTCGTATTTCTGGAGTCATGAATATTTCGCTTTTAGTGAGAACTTTTATTTCGGTCTGATGCTGAACTAACTACGATTGGATCAACTTGGGTGTCTGCTAATTTTAGGCTGCTAATTATCCGGGCAGCTGCTTAGGTCGGGTCGCATAGATCATCTGTGTCGCTTTGGGGGTTAGACATAGTTAACTAGTCTAGCAAGTGAAAAAAGATGATCAGTGATCAAGACCAGGAAACTTTCATTGTTAACTTGCAATCAAAGTTATCAAAATCATTTTATGGCGTGTAGAGTACTGTCTCTGATAATGTGATATCTTAGTTAAACTGACGGTTGTTTCGATCTAATCTCATTGTTCATTTGTGTCATTCGCAATATGATCAGTGAACGCTCCTCCAAGATTAATTACTATTCCTGATCGAAACCAAGAGGACGAAGGGGCCGTGGTTCAGTGGTTAGAGCGTTAGACTTACTTCCGTGGAGAATCGATGGTGCCAACTGCGGAAAAGAGACCAGTCGACATCGCTGGTCGTCCTCGGTCGTTCACGTCGCCAAAGCCAGGAGTGGTTTTATGACAACGATGCCACCATCAACAACCTGCTCGCCGAGAAGAACCACCTGTACGCAGCCTACGTCGACCGCCCGACCAACGACAACAGAGCGGTCTTCTATCCTGTTTGCCGCCTTGTGCAGCAGTGGCTGCGGGAAGTGCAGGACGCCTGGACGGCTCTCAAGGCCGAAGAGATCCAAGGGTACGCGGACCGCAACAAATGGAAGAATTTCTCCGCGATCAAAGCTGTTCACGGTCCGCCAATCAAAGCTACTTCACCTATTCACCGCGCCGACAGCAGTACTCTACTCATTGAGAAGACACAAATTTTACAGTGATAGGTTGAACAATTCAGAGGCGTTTTTAACCGACCCTCCACCATCATTGACGCCGCCATCGTCCGTCTGTCTCAAATGGAGACCAACGTCGACCTCAACCTCCCGCTATCTCTCTCCACTAAAACAAAAGGACCGTGCAACAGCCCTCCGGCGGGAAAGCGCCCCGAATGGACGCGACCTCTGTTAAGATCTACAAGCACGGTGGCAACCAAATCATGGATAATCTGACGGCGCTATTCAGGGAGATGTGGCATCAAGGAGACGGCCCTAAGGGTGCCAAAATCGCCCATCTATATATTCGGAAAGTGAAACGACCAACCTGTAAAAAACACAAAGGCAACTCGCTGGACTTCAAAGTAATTTGAATGAACACTGTGGTCATAGAAGAACTCATGGCTTATGCTAGCAGAAAAATACACAAATAGACTTCGTCTCCAAGCCCTTCGAACATGCTGTTGATGAGAAGTGAACGATCCTGTATGGAAATATTTGAGTCTTGCGGGAGAGGCCCTGACAGTTTATCAGTCGCCCTTGTATTCCACAGAGTCTGAGATAAGTCTGCTAGAGCGCCTAGGAAGATTTGCATCTCGGCTTGATATCTTGGTAAAGGGTAGCTTTAATACATCGTTTTTTTGACAGGAATCTATTATATGCACTCGGTCCAAAATTAACCTTTGCCCGACATTTGCTGTCCGCGAAACTAAGGTTGTTCCTATCGTCTCGAGACTGGTTTTCATCGTGCCCTCACAGAATGCGCTCCATCGACGCTCTTGGCGAAGCCTTCTGTATTCGACATATACTAGTAGTCTGTTCGCATCTCCCTTGCTCCATCCTCGGATGGACTCGGTTGAATGTAACCGACCGCATCTGGGTTCCTATTACGTCGAGACTGGTTTACAATTTCGCCACTTATTTGCCTTATTCAAGGCCACATACAGGCCCGTCCTGACCGACCCGACTACTTACCCCTTCATGAGATTCGTTATACAATGCCATATACAGCTGACATTTATTTCGGCCTGTTGATGTTCGACTGTAATCCATTCTATACCGCCACATGCAGGCCAGTCCTGCTCGCATTTTTCTGTTTCTATTTTTTCGAAGGGTTTTTTTCTCCTGTAAAATTGATCCAATCATTTTTAAATTTTTGTTTGGAGTTTTTTTCATTCCTCGCTTATCATTTTTCTTAACGGACTTCTAATCTCAAAATAAGTCTTGCACTTTGTACAGATTTTGCCTACCTCGTCTGAAATTTGCATGTAAATTTATTTTTACTTGCTTCGATGGGACCCCGACGGGTCTTTGATAAAAAAATTAAATTAAAGCAAGTCTTGTTTCCCACGAGGATGCCTGAGGGGCACGATCCGAACTGTTTGGATATGGCGCCTAAGAAATCCCAGGACAGCATTTACGGGGTAAATTATCTGCCTTATCTAGGTCTAAACAACCACATCATACTACTCCAGAAATATTTCCATTTTCGATTCTCAAACAACTCACAACAGTTAGAATAAACATTTGGCGCGCTTATTTCCATCAACTGAGGAGCTTAATAGACGGTATAAACTGGAAATATGGTCATTCCGGCAACATGGCCACAGTTCTTAATGGTTCAGAGAGTTATAACTCATATTGCTTTGATTTTCTATCAGCCTGTCCGAATGAATTACTAACTAACCTTAAGTTCTACGGCTGAACTGATTGCATGCTAAGTTGCGGATGTGCATGGTTGCACCACCAAACTGTACGAAAGATTGAATCCGCCTATTTATCGTTTTGTCCTCCGTAAGAAAATAATAGATGTCGGGAATAAGGTTTTCCTTCCCCTACCATTTTTCCGTATATTGCAGAAACCCTCGCATCGACTGCATCTGCAGAAAAAGGCATCCATTTGGCCTCGATGTGTCATAATTTTGAGTAGGCTACTAGGTTGTGGTAAAAAAGCTAACCGAAATGGTTCAATTAGCCGAAAACTACCCGTATAATGTCGCCAAACTTCTATCTTGGAAAACCTGGGTTCTAAGAAAAACGCAGCATCCAATCCTCCGAGACGCTTTTGGAAATATTACAGCAGACACTAATCTGATCGCGCACAAGTGCAGCGCTTTGTTGTCCAAGACTCTTATTTAAAACTGCACCATTCCACTTCCTACCATCCAGACATGGACAGGAAACATTTTCCGTCCTCTGGGATGTGACTGTAGCTTTTCGGCGTTTTTGCCAATCTCATAACCCGAGACCTGAAAGTATCCTAGTTTAAAATTTGAAGGTCGACGCAAGTAAGGCTTTCTGCTCTTTCTTCTTCTTCTTCTTCTTCTTCTTCTTCTTCCTCATCGTCATCCTCCTCATTCTCCTCCT
>CACRXP010000194.1:512515-528475 GCA_902702965.1 Spirometra erinaceieuropaei | reverse complement strand
GTCCCTCACACAACATGTAATGTTTTCAACAAGAACACGTGAAGGACAAAGGGCAAACTGCCTGGATCTGGTTTTTACGAAAACACCAGACGCATAGACGAGATCACCTCCATGCCGCCCCTTGGCCGAAGTGACCAGGTAGTTTTTATGAAGGATTATTCGTTATTCTCCATTTCGCATACTCCAGACCAAAAAAGACAGAATGTTTGGCGGGGCGACTTCAATCGCACGAGGGCAGACTTATCCGGTCTCGACTGGAACTCATTGTTTACAGCAAATGCCAAAGATGACTGAGAGCTCTTCAAGAATTTACTTCTGCAGCTCATCAACAACCGCTGCTCACGGACGAACGTAAGACAGAACAAGCAGTCTGCGTGACTAAATAGCAATCTAAGAAAAGAAACTAACAGGAAACGTAGGTTGCAGAGAAAATACTGCGTCACTAGGCAAGTTGAATATTTCAACACCTACAAGACACAGAGGGACAAACTGAGGAAATTGATTATGAAAACGAGGCGGGAATTCGAGAAAAACTTGCTACAAAAGGCAACGCGAACCCACAATTACTCTACAACTTCCTCCGACGAAGTACAAAGAACAGGCAGCAAATCCCCTTAATAAGGACTACTGATGACGTTGAGATTGCTGATATTAAGGATAATGCTGCGTATTTTTCACGGTTTTTCCAATCAGTCTACACAAACGAGGCTAGGTTCCTTCAGCCCTCCACAGAAGAACTGCCGAGCCCAAGCGTCAATGATATAATCTTCTCAGAAGACACTGTCCGAAGAAAATTAGAGGTATTGAACGAATCGAAGTCGCCAGGACCAGAAGAGATTCCACCCAAGCTTCTCAATGAACTTGCCAGTGAGCTTTTTGAGCCCTTGTGGATGTTCTTTCAAAAGTCATTTAACACTGGAACACTTCCTATCGATTGGAAGCTGGCGTATATAAGTCCGCTATACAAAGGAGGCAGCAGAGCTGCGACGACAAACTACAGACCTATAAACTTGACATGTATTCTCTGCAAAGTTATGGAAAGGATCATAAAGAGTGAACTGATGCAATTCCTTGAAGTTCACGGCCTGCTATCGAAATGCCAACATGGGTTACGGAAAGAAATATCCTGCACGGCAAACTTGCTGCAATCTCTACAGAGCTGGATTCGAGCTGTCGACGACAGGCACGCGGGTCACCTAGCCTTCAACGACATCCAGAAGGCGTTCGACACTGTGGCGCACCAGAGGTTCTTACATAAACTAAAAAATAGGAATCGGAGGCAACTTCCTTAAATGGATCGAAGACTTCCTTGTGGGTCGACACTTTTGTTCCTTATCTACGTGGACGATGCCGTAAGAGTTCAGAGTGCGAAGTAGCAATGCTTGCCGATGACATGAAGATATGGAGTGTAATTCGGGGTCCCTCCGACGAAGACAGACTGCAGATAAACCTGAATCGGTTGCACGAGTGGTCAAACCGTTGGCTACTGCGGTTCAACGTTGGTAAATGTACCATACTTCGTCTAGGCAACACAGCCTGATCGGCCAGCTCAAGAGACTACTTTCAGGGCGATGCAGCCCTACAAGAGTTCGAAGCCCAAAAGGACCTCGGTGTGCTGACGACGAGTTCCCTAAAACCATCCGCCCATTGTTCGAGAGTGGCAAAAAGCGCAATGTCCGTACTGTACGCCACCAAGCGTGCGTTTATAGACTTTGACGAAGATGTTTTCTCAAAGACATTCGAACATTCGTCCGACCGCATTCGGAGTACGGCATGAAAGCCTGGAGACCGTGGACGGTTGAGGATCAAAACTGCCCCAAAACAGTTCAGAGGAGGACCACGAAGATGTTTTGGGGTCAAAGCTCCCTTCCTTATGCAACACACCTAGTGAATCTGAACCTCTTTCCTTTGAGTTGCAGGCAAATTCGCGGGGATCTCTTGCAAGCCTTTCGCATTGTAAAGGGTTTGGATTGCAGTCAGGACTTCGAGGACGTTTTTGAATTTGCTACCTCGACCAACATCCGAGATCACCCGTTAAAACTGCGAACTCAGCAAGCAAGGCTGCATGTGCGGAAGTTCTGCTTCTCTGTTCGAGTGGTCAAACCACGGAATGCCCTTCACGCAGATGTTGTGATGTCACCATCTATAGAAATTTTTAAAAAGAATTTTGACACCTCTATGTTCTGAAATGACCAACAGCGATGAGAAGTAGAGCTCACCCTCCGTAACTCGTTTCCATTTTGTTCTACCATAATGGGCGTGTTTGAACTATTTTAACCCGGAACATTTTTCTGTATACCGCACATTTTTACGTTGCAGGTAGTGTGTTCAAAGGCTTACGCCTGTTTTCCTCAATAAAATGAACTGAACTGATAGAATCACCGCTAGCCCGATCGATGCCGCAATGGACGAGACTGCTTTCACAAAAAGCAAAGGATTTGGAAAAATTAAATTAACATAACTATATAAGTAAGTGGAAGTTTCGCGGCGAGTCGGAGTGTTATGACACTGGTATCATAATGGCTTCTTTAGCCTCCATATGAATTTATGGGCATGGGATTTCTATCAGCAACAGAATTCCTCCGCATCCTCAGTATTTTGTTGTTTACTCCCCTTAAAACAGATGTACGACATTGGTGTCTGCTTTTTGACCTCTTCCGTAAAACCGGCGATGGTTATCAAGGAATATGTGTTATACCCTAGTAGCAATAGATATCGAGTAGATATACGTGAATAGCGATTTATCGAGATATGTATGTCTGTCACGTAATTGGCTACCTCGCTTAAGCAATCTGGTATTTTATTGGTTGCCTTTCTTTGGTCGTTTATCGATTACGCGCACACGTGGGCGCGCCATTATTTCGCGTGTGCGATGTGGAACGCGTGAGTTGACAGTCCTTGCACTTATTTGCTATTATTCATTTACTTCTTTTGTTTGCTACTGTTCTGTGTTAACCATGTTTAGGCAGGAATCCCGGAGAACACGATTACGTCGTACTAAGAGGTATGGAAACGAGGCTTTCCGGAAAGTGATGAAAAATAACGCCGTTATGCCTTTCAGGAGCCACAGGGAACGCCGATGACTTTCGAAACCATCCCTATGGGCGACCAGACAGACGACGGCAGTGTCATTTCTCCTTGAACTTATTCTCCAAAAGTGTCACCAGCTAGCGATCAGATGCGTATATTGCTTCTGATATGTAAACAAATGGCAACACTGCCGTCCACAATCGATGTCACAGAGAGCCACTGGAAGGTTATTTCCAACTACTGGAAAATAGCTTCCGAAACCAATTGGTATGCTACCCAATTTATATCTCCCTCTTGCGTAAGACATCCTACCTCACATGCCTTCGTGGGCACAATGTAGACGACTTCGTGAAGCGAAGTCTTCACCTTCAGCCTGCTTTTACTAAGTGCATGGAAAGGGTGCTGGAGAGCTACGTCCTAAGAAAACAAAAGACGCAAGTTTAATTGAGTGCCGTTGATCAAAACTGATTCTGAATTGCAGACAACATCTCAGGAGCTTCTACTGATTGCTGGCCTCTGTCAACAAAGTGATCACGGAAGGGATTCAGCAAAGCATTGTACATATCTATCTATTTTACTTCTGAATATAATTATTCCACAATAACTATCTCCAAAGTACCTCTGGGTAACATTGGGGATAAAACACACGATAAGGAATGAATGGGGGGTATAAAAGGGCATTGGGTTAAGCAAACGATTCCACGCGTAGCATATTACCCCCCTTTTCGCCGACGGCGTAGTATCTCGAATAATCGATATCTAATAGATATCTATTTTTGCGACAAAATAGATATCAAATCGATATAAATATCGCGATAAATAGATACCTAATAGATATATGCATGACATAGTTTGCTACTAGGATAACTCGCTGAACCATTAAGACCTGTGGCCGTGTTGCCGGAATGACCATATTTCCAGTTTATACCGTCTATTAAGCTCCTCAGTTGATTGAAATAAGCGCACCAAATATTTATTCTAACTGTTGTGAGTTGTTTGAGAATCGAAAATGTGAATATTCCTGGAGCAGTACGATCCGGTTGTATAGACCTAGAGAAGGCAGATAATTTACCCCATAAATGCTGTCCTGGGATTTCTTAGGCGCCATATCTAAGCAGTTTGGATCGTACCCCTCAGGAATCCTCTTGGGAAACAAGACTTGCTGAGTGAGGAACAAACTTAGTTTCGCGGACAGCAAATGTCGGGCAAAGGTTAATTTTGGACCGAGTGCATATAATAGATTCCTGTCAAAAAAACGATGTATTAAAGCTACCCTTTACCAAGATATCAAGCCGAGATGCAAATCTTCCTAGGCGCTCTAGCAGACTTATCTCAGACTCTGTGGAATACAAGGGCGACTGATAAACTGTCAGGGCCTCTCCCGCAAGACTCAAATATTTCCATACAGGATCGTTCACTTCTCATCAACAGCATGTTCGAAGGGCTTGGAGACGAAGTCTATTTGTGTATTTTTCTGCTAGCATAAGCCATGAGTTCTTCTATGACCACAGTGTTCATTCAAATTACTTTGAAGTCCATTGACTAAAAAAATCAGTCGATGCTACTTAAAGTGCTTACAAGGCCTTCGTAGATCTGGCATGTGTCATTGAAAAGTTCCTTTTCTGACCAAGAAGGAAATATGCAAGATTTTGACCTTTCAAAGTCGTTTCGAAAATTTTCCATGGTCGTGTCGAGAAGGTTTTGTGGATACCTAAGATTTTTCTGAGATATAGTGTGCAGTTGTGTTTATGTTCTCGCTTGTATGACTTTACTCTGCGCAATGTCTCTTTTGGTTTATGTTCGCACGTATGCTGCCCGTGTACATATCTACTATTTGCTTCGCACTATCGGCCCCGCTTTAAAGCTCCTGTGTCAGCTTGCTTTGACCGCTCCAATGTGCAGCCCGTTTTCGTTACACAATACACCACATACTCATAGAGTCCGTCGGTTCGGATCCACGTCTGGCTATGATGAAAAATGCTATTTTCTAATTTCCGCGATAACGTTTGTGAGTTTTACTGGGCTGAATTAAAGTCAGCCAAAGAAGGATAATTTGGTGTCTGGAATTTGTCGCATTTCCTTTTGTCCCTTAATTTTGTGTTAATGAAGTGGTTCGCAGGAAAACTCTCCGACTGCATAAAGGATGTCAAAGAGAACAGACGTCTCCTGTTTGTTTTTTCCAAACGTATGTTCATTTCATTCCGTTATTTCTGTGTACCCACGTGCGTGTCTGTACACGTGTTCTCTTATTGTCATATTTATCCTTCAGCCGAGTCATCTTCATCATCTAACACCGTTCTGGAGACCCTGGATCATGCTTTGTCCGAGGAGATATGCAAGGACGTTATCTGTGAGTCCGTGCTACTTATTTCATATTTTAGTCATTTTACTCATTCCTTCCCAGGTAGCATATCCATAGACAGATGTTAGCGCCTCGCTGTGGAAAAGTCGCTATAGTATAACCGATTTTTATAGGATTTTCTTCCATTTGTTCGCTATGGGAACAACGGCGAAAAGTTGCGATACTGCGCTATGCAGTTGCGGGACGCCATTTCTTTGCGACTTTCCCGTTTTAGCACCTGCGAATGCTCTTTTCCGCACCTCCCATCCAATTTATTACTATAGGTACTACGTTGCCCTCAAGAATGTTAAACGAAGGCGTTATTACTCGGGAAAAAATAAGGATTAATTATGAGAATATAGAATACACAAATTATCATCATCACTACTCACGCAGCCGGGACGACGACGGTCCTGTTGACGATTCCTCACCAAGTGAGTGTAAAAAGAGTTTGGCTGCACTAACCATCAGAGTCATCTTGAACGGAGTCCGTCTGAGAACGTCGCTTGCGTTGGCGTCGAGGGATCTCTTCAATCGCCTTGCGAAGGCGGCCTCCAGTACATACACGTCTACCTTCTCTCCTCTGTTCCACACAGTTTAAACGTCTATTCAGCATGCAGAGTTGCATATTAGCAAGGGCCTCCCTTTTAGCATCTCATGAATCAGTGAACCGCACAGGCCTTCTTTAGTTTTCTTTCCCTTAAAGTTAATGTGTATGATAGCCTCGTCGTCAAAGAAGGCATAAAATACCCTCTTCAAAAATTCGTCGGTGCTACTTCCACCGAGGCATACCAGTGAGTTCGTCTATGAATATACATAAGATCCGTTAAGCCTTACCATTTGACACCTGACCTGAGGGTCATGTAGTCTCTTGACATTTCCTCGATCTTCTTCACTTGCCGCCTACTAGTGTTTTTACTTTCGTACCTAAACATTTCGAACATAAAAACAGATGGGTTAATGAATCAAGTAAGGATATAACAGAGAGAAGCAGAGAGCACTCGATAACACACGCCGCATGCGATACGCAGGCAATAATGGCACGAGCATTCGCGTGGGATCACTGATAACTCGGACACGCCAGCCAGTGATTGTGGGAAACCTAAGATACACATGTTTCTTAGGTTACGAACCAACTCTTACCTTGTTGTATGCCAATAACACCCTGTATATGAGTGATACTTCTTCTCAGTTCAGTTTTCAATTCTACGGATGATAAACTGAGTTTTTTTACTACAACTTCGGTTACTAAACATGATCAGTATGATGCTTATCTCAGGGTTTACATAGTTACTTAGAGTGGAAGATTATTGACAACTGGAACCGACCGTAAAGGAGCGGATTTTTGCCCAATAACAGGCAAAGTTAGAATTTCGACCCCTTTTGGGAACCACTTATGCTATGTCGCCATGCATATACTCGAAACTTGGCACAAATTCGCTTGGGATAAAACACCCATTGTTGGTTCCTGCCCACATAAGAAAGGCCGTGAATTCCTAGAGGCCATTCACTCTGATGATTCATGCATCACTCGACGCATCGATCTTGACGCCATGTACATAAATCTCAAGGAAAAACGGAAAAGGTAATAGCCAATCAAGACGTGACATCAGCCCACAGAATTAACTCATCCTCAGCCATGACAGAGCAATATCGATTTTGGGCATGTTTCAATTTTGACTGTTTCTTCACACTTACTACCCGTCTGAAGACGAGCTGGGGAACCAGACTCGAAAATTTGCGAAATAAAGTTTGTTCATTTTCTCAAAGGACTCATTCTTCTTCGAATTATGTTTCTTGGGATGTCCATCTTCCAGTACATATTATTTAACATATAAATATATATGTATATATGAAGAAAAAAGAGAGAGTGAGACAGTCAGACTAGACTAATAGACGAGACAGGACAAACATTGGCGGACGAACCATTAGCGTGTGAGGAGGGATGCGGGTAGGGAGTCATGCTGGGTTCTGAGCCGGGAGGGTAGGAAGGGGGGGGGGAACCGTTACGGCTGCCAGTGCGACCACCGTTTTAATTGGGATAACACAGAGGTCATCGCCACGGCCAACACAAAACGGGCGAGAGAATTCCTAGAGGCATGGCACTCTAACGCGGATAGCATCAACCGCCATGTTGACCTAGACGTCCATTATGAGNTATTCCGAATGATAGAGAATACGCGCGGCCCAGGTAATTGTATAGAAGAAGACGGAAAGGCGATCGCTGGGACCAGTGGTTTATTTGTCCGACGTTTCGAACTCTCACGCGAGCCCATCGTCAAGGAATGAAAATACTGTACAACTCATCGCATATTTAGCTCATCTCTGCCGGGAATGACCTCCAGCTGCGCTGCTGATTTGTTCACGCAGTGCTTGATAAGCGATTGGCAGATCGATATGTCTATTGATCGTGTCCTCAGTTGAGTGCCACGCTTCCTGCAGCAGGCGAGCAACTCGGTTGTCTGACTGCCCCAGTATTCTCACGCTCTCGAAGTCAAAGGCGTGCCCTGGCGAGGAGGCGTGGGCGGCTACCAAGGAGAGTTTGTCGTTCCGTCTCACGGCCAATTCATGCTCGTGCAATCTCGTGCGGACCTGTTTGCCGGTTTCCCCAACATAACTGGCCTGACCGCAATTGCAGTCTATCCGGTAAATGACTCCCGATTTCTGATCTATGGGAATCGGGTCCTTGGGCTGCATGAGTTGCCGGCGGATTGTTGCTTCAGGTCTGTGTGCGACGCCGATCCCAAATTCGCTCACCAGTCTGGCGAATTCTTCTGACAAACCAGCTATGTACGGCACTGCGCGCCAGCATTTCGGTTTCGGCTGATCCTTCGGTTTTTTTCCCCGGATTTCTCGCCTGCACTTTTCGACGAAATTCCCAGGGTAGCCGTTCATGATGAAGAGTTTCCTCAGGAACTGCGCCTCGGCCTTCTTGTCGGCTGGCTCCGTGCAATGGGTTTCTATACGCCGGTAGAGTGTTCTTACGCAGCTGCGTTTGTGCGAAAGGGGGTGGTTGCTGAGAAAACTCAGAATACGAGAGGTATTCGTCGCCTTCCGGTAAACTGTTGTTTTTAGTCCCCCATCGCCATTTCTCTGGACTAGTACGTCGAGAAACGGCAACTGGCCATCTTTTTCCTCTTCCATCGTGAACTGGATATCCGGGAAAATCGAGTTCAGATGTTGCGCGAATTCTCCAATCCTGTCCCGATTGATGATGACGAATGTGTCATCAACATACCGTACCTACAGTCGTGGTCGGTAGTGGTCAAAAGCCAGTGCCTCTAGTCGTTGTAACACTGCCTCAGCAATCAAGCTGGATAACGGCGACCCCATCGGTGTACCTTTAACTTGTTCGTATGTGGTTCCATTGAAGGTGAAGAAGGTCTTCAAGCAGTGTTGCAGGAGATCGACAAGGTGTTTTATCTTAAGTTTGTTGTCCGTCTCGTTATAACGTTGTTCCAGCAAGGTTTGCACAGTTTCAACCGCGGAACGACAAACTCTCCTTGGTAGCTGCCCACGCCTCCTCGCCAGGGCACGCCTTTGACTTCGAGAGCGTGAGAATACTGGGGCAGTCAGACAACCGAGTTGCTCGCCTGCTGCAGGAAGCGTGGCACTCAACTGAGGACACGATCAATAGACATATCGATCTGCCAATCGCTTATCAAGCACTGCGTGAACAAATCAGGAGCGCAGCTGGAGGTCATTCCCGGCAGAGATGAGCTAAATATGCGATGAGTTGTACAGTATTTTCATTCCTTGACGATGGGCTCGCGTGAGAGTTCGAAACGTCAGACAAATAAACCACTGGTCCCAGCGACCGCCTTTCCGTCTTCTTCTATACAATTACCTGGGCCGCGCGTATTCTCTATCATTCGGAATATATATGTATATATATATGGAAAGGTAATACCGACAAAGACAAGGGAGACCGGAATGGCCATTTCTGGCTTATTAGCCGTCATCAGCCAGTCATACCCAACCCCAAGTGTGGATCACTTGAGATTCGAACCCGGGATCTTTGGTCATGGAGTTGAACGCTCTACCATTGAGCCACGGGCCCGTTGTCCTGTCGGTTGTGATCGGGAATATTAATTATGATAGTGGGCGCTCACCGATCAACACTTTCCAACATATATCACTAGTCGCTGTGCGACTGCCTGCGAGGGTTTAAGTATGAGCCCCAAGGCACAACGGAACGAGCATGTTCCGTAACCTGATCGGTGAGCGCCCACTATCATATTTAATATTCCCGATCACAACCGACAGGACAACGGGCCCGTGGCTCAATGGTAGAGCGTCAAACTCCGTGACCAAAGATCCCCGGTTCGAATCTCAAGTGATCCACACTTGGGATTGGGTATGACTGGCTGATGACGGCTAATAAGCCAGAAATGGCCATTCCGGTCTCCCTTGTCTTTGTCGGTATTACCTTTCCAACATATATCACTAGTCGCTGTGCGACTGCCTGCGAGGGTTTAAGTATGAGCCCCAAGGCACAACGGAACGAGCATGTTCCGTAACCTGATCGGTGAGCGCCCACTATCATAATATATATATATATATGTACTGGAAGATGGGCATCCCAAGAAACATAATTCGAAGAAGAATGAGTCCTTTGGGAAAAGGTAATAGCCAATCAAGACGTGACATCAGCCCACAGCATTAACCCATCCTCAGTCATGACAGAGCAATATCGATTTTTTCGGCATTGTTTAAATTTTGACTGTTTCTTCACACTTACTACACGTCTGAAGACGAGCTGGGGAACCAGACTCGAAAATTTACGAAATAAAGTTTGTTCATTTTCCCAAAGGACTCATTCTTCTTCGAAATATATATATGTATATATTATGACAGTGGGCGCTCGCCGATCAGGTTACGGAACATGCTCGTTCCGTTGTGTCTTGGGGCTCATACTTAAACCCTCGCAGGCAGTCGCACAGCGACTAGTGATATATGTTGGAAAGGTAATACCGACAAAGACAAGGGAGACCGGAATGGCCATTTCTGGCTTATTAGCCGTCATCAGCCAGTCATACCCAACCCCAAGTGTGGATCACTTGAGATTCGAACCCGGGATCTTTGGTCATGGAGTTGAACGCTCTACCATTGAGCCACGGGCCCGTTGTATATATATATATATATATATATTTATATGATGGTAGGGGGCGCTCACCGATCGTTTATAGGGAACTCACTCGTTCCGTTGTGCCTTATGGGCTCTCTCTCGAGCCCAACCAGCAGCCGCAAAGCGGCGCATGATATATAGGCAGAATGTTATTACCGACAAAGACAAGGGAGATTGGAATGGCCATTTCTGGCTTATTAGCCGTCGTCAGCCAGCCATACCCAAGCCTGAAGTGTGGAACACCCGAGCCTCGAACTCGCGACCTGTTGGTTTAGACGTCCACGCCTCTACCCACTGAGCCACGAGCCCGTTGCCCAGTCGGTTTTCGATCGGGAATATACAATGGTAGGGAGTGCACACCGCTGTGCGGCTGCTGGTTGGGCTCGAGAGAGAGTCCACAAGGTACAACGGAACGAGTGAGTTCCGTAAGAACGAGCGCCCCCACCACCATATACATATATATCTTCAATCAGGAATAGGCGCACACCGATCTGTTGGCTTCACGATACAAACAAGCTTCGTATTGGTGGCAAAGGTCACGAAAAGGCAACCAATTACTAGGCCGAAGTCGGCCAAGTCATAATTGCAGCGAGGAGAGACGACAGAGAATGCGGGTAGATTGATACAGTACTGTTTCGGGCTTATTGTGCCTTCATTCAGCGAATCATAACCCTGACCAGCAGCTGAGACCAGAAACACAAACATGCTCACAGACGCACCTGGTGCAGTTGGTCCACCACTGAGGCCTACCATATGGATCATAAGCACTTCATCGAACCGAAGTTCATCAATGCCTCGCCACCTGTCATTCTCTGTCGCTGCAGATCGGGTATTTATTTAATCAGGAATAGGCGCACACCGATCTATTGGCTCCACGAAGCAAGCAAGCTACGTATGGGTGGCAAAGATCACGAACAGGCAACCAATTACCAGGCCGAAGTCGGCCAAGTCACTGTGGTCCATGCATTCCCCCTTTTTCTTCGTCTTCTTTTTGAGATGACGAACGGGATAATTTATCAGAACCTCAAATCTCACTCATGTTGATATATATATATATATATACAGTACCTGTGCTAACTCATGAAATGTCACGAATTAACACAGGTTAACGCCTTTAACGCAAAATCGGTAAACACTACGGCTCCCAAAGTCTGATAGCGGAAAATAAACGATGTGCCAAAGAAATAAAGCAAAGTTTGGTTAAGAAAATATTATTTACTGAGATAAAAATAAATAATTGTCGACAAAAGTCACATTTTCGAGAAACGCCTATATTACAACCAAGTTAATAAAGGCTACGTATGAGGACGCATAAAGGAGGAGGGCGCATAAAAGGTCAAAAATAATTAAGGACAGAAACAGATACAAAAAATTAGTACTTTGTAGATTGTCCATTCGAATTAATAACAGCAGAAAGTCTGTCCGACATAGACATGACAAGGTTATCTATGGTGGATTGTAAAATGTAATTATTGAGTATGAAATCCAATTTTTCCTGCATTGAAAGAGTCTTCTTAGCTTTGTGCCAATTTCTTTTGACTATTCCAAAAAGATTTTCGATTGGATTAAGGTCGGGACTGTTGGCCGGGATGAAAATGGATTAGAGGCCAATTGCGGAGAGCGTGGTTGTTGTCTAAAATGTTAGATTATGTTTGCAAGCGGCATCAAATTCGTACCTCTTTAGAGCGGTGGACAGGTGCATTGTCCTGCAAAATTACAGTATCCATTCGGCGCCGACTTATGCCGTTGTAGCCGAAAGCATCCTTGACAATTGCAATGAACACCTTGCTGTTGATGGTGTCGGATGTTGACCGCCAGACAGGCCGCTCACCGAATTTAATCGCCATCCAAACCATCATCCGCCGACAGTTCTTGAATGTTGCCGTCGGTGTAGTATGTTCTCTTGGGAAGTTCTTTCCACATATGACAGTTTGGAGCGACTTCGTAGGCTTGTCTAAAAATAGAACCTCATCGCAGAAGAAAATGCTCTTCCAAAATGAAGATCTGTATTCAATATAATTCTTAGCAAATAAAAGCCGTTCTCTAATTAGTTTTCTACTTAAATATGGCTTAATCATGGCCTTCCGCCGCTGCAGTTCAAATTCCTTCACCCTTTTTCTAATGATGTTCATAGAAAACATCGGCAGATGTTCCCGCTGAATGGCCTCAATGGGCATGTAATGAAACTTTTTTAATGTACGACGAATAAAACCGTCGTCTTGCTTACTTGTGGACCGTTTTGGTCCCCCTATCTTATTTCTAGGAACAGTTTTATCATTAATAATGCGCCACAGAGTGACCTTGCTAATATTGAAAATATTAGCTAACGACTCACGCGGGATTCCTTCCGCCGCTAATTTTCGAATGCGCTGGAAGTCAACTTCGGATAAGTATTGTTTAGACATAGTTATCGTTTGGCGTGGCAGAGCAAAGTGACGGCATGTCGCGCGAACTCAATATATATTCGTTTACGACACGAATTTTCAGTCTGGTAAAACAATCACACTGATAAACTTTTTTATTTCGGTATTTTGAAACATAAAACTTTACGAATTTGTAAAATAGAATTTTTAGATAAAGAATCGCACGTTATTTCCTGAACACAATAAGAAATAATTTATCTGTATTTCCCTGATTTTGTTGATATTGAAATTTAATTTTTTCTTTTTGTTCGAAAGTTTATCAAAAAATTTCGTCCTTTTATTAATCTTCTTAAAGAGATTAATAAGGTTACACAAAGAATTTCCATCCGAAAGCTTTAATAGCGTAGGAAACTGCTTGAATATCAGGAATCCTCCGATTTCGCCTTAATCCGGCCCGTTTTCTATTTAAGATACAGATCCGTATCAAACTTTCCTTCAGAAAACGGTGTTTTCGTCCTTATTTCAACCAAATAAACACAAATAACGACACCAAAAATACACTACATTGTCCACTTTAATTTTGACCTCGGCATTTCATGAGTTAGCACAGGTACTGTATATATTTCGAAGAAGAATGAGTCCTTTGGGAAAGTGAACAAACTTTATTTCGTAAATTTTCGAGTCTGGTTCCCCAGCTCGTCTTCAGACGGGTAGTAAGTGTGAAGAAACAGTCAAAATTTAAACAATGCCGAAAAATCGATAATGCTCTGTCATGGCAGAGGATAGGTTAATGGCGTGGGCTGATGTCACGTCTTGATTGGCTATTACCTTTTCCATTTTTCTTTGAGATTTATGTACATGGTATCAAGGTCGATGCGTCGAGTGATGCATGAATCATCAGAGTGAATGGCCTCTAGGAATTCTCGGCCTTTCTTATGTGGGCAGGAACCGACAATGCGTGTTTTATCCCAAGCGAATTTGTGCCCAGTTTCAAGAGTATGCATGGCGACTTGGGATAAGTGGTCCCGCCTCATCACTGCTAATTGGTGTTCATGTAGACGTGTAGAGGCGGATTTTCCGGTTCGACCACAATACACTGCATTACAAGTGTCACATGGAATCATATAGACTACTTCTTTCTTATCCAAATAGCCAACCCTATCCTTAGGGTGTACAAGCTGATTGCGTAGCGTGGTAGTCGGTTTGTGAGGACCACAGTGGGCGCTCGCCGATCAGGTTACGGAACATGTTCGTTCCGTTGTGCCTTGGGGCTCATACTAGAACCCTCGCAGGCAGTCGCACAGCGACTAGTAGTAGACATAGATGAGGTGATACCGACAAAGACAAGGGAGACCGGAATGGCCATTTCTGGCTTATTAGCCGTCATCAGCCAGTCATACCCAACCCCAAGTGTGGATCACTTGAGATTCGAACCCGGGATCTTTGGTCATGGAGTTTGACGCTCTACCATTGAGCCACGGGCCCGATTGACCTCAATTTTTCTCTATGGTAGGAATACTACGTCCGTAGAATTGTTTGCTCCATTATTGCTCTCACATAGCCTGCTGATAATCGTTTTCCTCTTGCAGGTCTTTTGTTAACGGTGGGCACCGAAGGCTACGAGCAATTCACTGCCATATATTCCGCGCAGTCGCTCCCTTGCATTCATTTAATCCTCCCATCTGGTGAAATTCTTGGTGTGAAAACATCAGACTTCGCCCCTGAGCAGTTATCATCATGGCTAAAGGAACATGTGGAAAAGTTCGGTAATCGCTGGTTCTTGCCCTTATCAATTTCTTACTTATTTTATCTTCTCTTTTGCCCCGTAGCGGACAATTAAACATTTAATTGCTGTGTAATTGTTTATTTACGATGTGCAATATAACCGTGTTTTCAAATTTTATAGACTCGTGTCTTTGAAGCGTCTCGATTTGGTGTGTTAGGTTTGCCTCTGTTACTGTTAGCCCAGACGCCCTGTTCGTATGTGATCCTGGTTGTGATGGCTTTGGTTTTAAGTTTATAATAGTCGAGGCTTAGTCCCGTTCTGAAGGAGAAAGTAAAGACCGGTAGAAGGTCTGTGTTCTGTACAAAAGTCCAATGATGTTTACAGCCCTCGATACATGGTCGGCTCTACGCTCGCACGCTCGTCACTTAAGTAAGTGAGCACGAATGAATAAGTGTCGTCTGAAAGCCATTTGCTGTCAACGTGGGGAGTTTATGGGAGCAGTTACAGAGTTTGTGGACGTCTATGCTTTGCTGTTTTCGAGGCTCATTGTACGTATGTTCCATCCACTTGTAAGCCGTGGTCACGTTCCTAGCATGCATATTTGCTAGAGTTGGAAAACTTATACGTGGTCACGACGCTCCAAGGCCCCGAAAAATTCTGAACACGGCATTCTTATCATAGTTTGACTCCAGGTAAGCCATGCATAATCTTGCTTGTATTTGGAAAAATTGAAGTTTCTGTTTCGGACGACCAACGCCTGTCATACTTCTGGCCCATAAGGTCACTGCATACGATATCTAGTCGAATTCGCCGATCCAACTCCAATGCTTTCCACTGTGTGATTTAGTTGACTACCGTCTCGCCCTATCTTCCTTTATCCTCATAGTCGTGTACATTTGAAACAACAGCAACTCAGATCCTCGTGAGATGCTGTGACATTTGTGGCTGTTCATGATGATCATGACTAGTGGTGGTGACAACCGCGGCACAGGTTGTTACTTGCTCGGTCATTTTGGTGCGGTGCAAGATTCTTCACTGGAAGGGACGTACTGGAGGTCAAGGGCAGTGCAGGTGGACAGTCGGACAACTCGGACACAAATGGACATGGATGAAATGTTATAACTCTCCCCCTTCCGAGGTCGAGGTCCGCCGAGATATCGTACGTATCTGATCAACTTCTAACGGGCAAAACCTGTCAAATGTCTCGTCTTGCGCTTTTGCCGGTCGTGTGCTGGAGCTAGATCGGGACTGCATGTGTTTGGTGGCATGCTACGTTATGGTCCCCACAACGGGCTGCGTTGCAGACACGTTGAACCAAAACAGGCCTGAGTGACTGGTTGCACGCGTTTATCCGGCAGGCCGTATTAGCACG
>CACRXP010000194.1:498039-511285 GCA_902702965.1 Spirometra erinaceieuropaei | reverse complement strand
AACGGGACAGAGAGTTGGAGGAGGCCTTTGAGCGAAAGCGCCAGGCCGAATTGGATCGGCGGCGTCTTGGAAAACAGATGGTGGAATTCAAGGTAATGTCATCAACATACTCTAAGTTTCCCCTTCTGATTTCGTCCAGTTTGAATCAGCGACGCTTCTTATGGTCTGTAAGAGGGGCAGCAGTTAGTATTTTACGCAAGACTTAACAAAACTCCCTGGCTGAAAACGCAACTATTGTTTTCTAGAAAGCTCTACGCCATTAAGTAACCTGGCATGCCTCCATAATGTCATCTGCTAAGTGGACCCTGAAAGCGCAAGTGTTCTATGATCATAATGTCAAACAAGTGGAAAGTAATCTTGTTGATATCCGGAGGGCCGTTTATTAGTCTCCGAATTTCTCTCTCTCTCTTTCGTGCCACCCACTTTTAACAGCTTTGCCGATCTGTCATTACAGTTCAGCGCATTCTTCAGTTTAGCAAATATGACGCACCTGGACCTATCACGCCGAACTAAAAGTCGTATTTTGGAAGGTTGTAAGCTGGCCAGATAACGAGATTTTCTGCAATGACTTCTTTATGCGACTGTCAAGTTAGTCTTCGCCTCTGTGGAATCTGAGTCCGTAAGTGGCAGATGCAACGCAACAATTTCACCTCACTTCAGTCACTGCGCCTAGTCTTATTCTCAGTTGGATTGATTTTTGGGAGCCACTGGTTTACAGGAAGGAATGAGGAATTGAGACGTCGATTTAGCTCGGGCCCAGCACTTACCTCTTCACAACAAACACTTAAACGCTATTCAAAACCACTATGACACATGAAGAGTCGTGGTTTTCGAAGGCCTAGGTTTCAATGGTTTTGGCTACACCAGTTCCCTTGTTAATGTGACCTTCATGACGCTGTAATTTTCACGAGCTTTGAGGTGTCCGTATTGGGATCTAGTACGTGTGGAGTTAGAGGCCTGGTTGTTTGAGGCACGCGTTCTCAAATAGTTTAACTTTGTCAACCAACATGCTTCGGTCATTCTGACTTCCCCTTTTTGTTGGAACGAGCTGGGTGTTGGAAGAGGAAGGGGGTGCGGTGGATGTATCGCAAACCTGCTTTTATACTAATGTGCCGTTGTCGACTGCACACACATCGTAGAGCGACGATTAGCCTTATCGCTTGCGAAGATCAAACTTTACGTATCTGATGTGCCTCTTATAACTCGTGGATGGATAGTAACATCGTCTCCGCCGACGCCACATCTAACGCCTTCCTCACCTTTGACCTTTAAGAGAACGCAGTTTTCGCAGCTGACGTTTGATCATACCATTTACTTCAGGAATCGCCGCTTCAGAAATTTAGCCACGCCTGTCTTTCCACAAGAATTTGATTACGTGTTCTTCGATTTGGTTAAGCCTTCGTTGCAGTTAGTTCTCATTGCTTATGCGTTGGGTAGCTTGGCGTCTTTTGCATCCTCTCCCGGAATACAGATCCAGCCCACAATTTGACACTGTGTCTTACCTCCCATCACTTTCGTCCACGCACGCCTTGCCATATCGTTCGAGTTCAATTTGTACCTTATGATATGGCAACTGGAGCATCTTTCTTGAAATACGATGCTTGAAAAAGAATCATGAACTTTAATATTCCCGTTGATGTCTGCTGCGACGGTTCCCATACGAAAAAGGCTTCCTTGTGCATTTGTTCACCATTTATAGTCACATACATCTTAAAATTAATCGGTCTCATTAAGGAGCATAATCATGCCACTAACGTGTCCTGTGTCGATTGCATGTACAGTGGCCATGATTTCTTTTATTGGGGTACCTTATACTGAATGTATCTCTTCATACTAGGGCGGTCACTTATCCAATCAGTTGGCACCCGTTTAGCATATTTACATATTTTGTTGCAATTGGCCCTCAAATGGTCCGATTAACAGTGGCCTACAAAATAGCGCGTATCTCCGTCTTATTTTTTAAAACCACATCTCAGGAACGCCAACGGGAACAAGACATTAAAGAGCAATTAGAAGCGCGTAAACGCGAACAGGCCGAAGACAAGGCTGCACGCGAGCGGATCCTCCGCCAAATTGAACTGGACCGTCGTGAACGCGCACAACGGCTTCTGAACGTGCCATTAGAGCCAGATGCTACTCCGACAGTCGCTCCTCCACAACCATCTTCCTCCTACGCTTCTGACAGGACCAAAGTAAGCCAGCTGACTTCTGTCTTTTCTGATCACTTTTGGGAGGTTCGAGATATGACTGCATGCCATATCTGATTGTCAGTTAGGATAAGGCACTTCCGCGTACACGACAAGGTCTGTATTGTCCTGAGGGGGGGGGAAGGGGAGGGGCGGAGAGCAGTGGTCATTGTGGTGAGCGAGATTTGCTCACAACGTTCTGCACCCTCATCCACATTATCGTATTACAGTAACGATAATAAACCAAGCAAATGGGAGATACTCGCAAATTCAGTGCCTCACCAGTCATAAAACACCCACTTGGGCGTATCACACACGCTCTGCTGCCTCTGCCAAACTGGACCGAACTTCGATTACTCTGATCTCACATTGTTGGCGATTGTCCTCGAGGCACATCAAGCAGAATCCACTACAACCGGATCTTCAATCCTGAGGAAGACTGAGTGTCGATCCTATTTGCCCTTCCCCCTCCCTTCGCAGACCATTGTCAAAATAGGGTCTAACTACCTGGAGGTTATATCTGGCCTGCGTTCCACGCATGCTGGTCCAATTAAGCACACGAAACGGACTTAAATATCTCAGACCTCACACGGATAAAAAGTGTCACTGCATCATACGCAGGAAGACTGAGCCATCCTATCAGCTGGCAGTCTTTCAAGCCACTGTTGATGCCACTGAGAAAAGAGTACGTTGGATCGGCCTTACTCCCCCTCCTGCCCCTCTCATTGTTAACCAGTAGTGAGTCCGAATAAAGCCAACCAAGGATGGGATTGGACGCAGCAGCTGACGCGGCACAAATCTCCATCTACCGCTAACCACTAATTTCTGTCCACCTGTTTAGGCCTTACACAGCGATGCTACCTGTTTTGACTGGTCACGGTGAGGGCGATCTTGGTTAGAGTCATTTCAGGGTTCATTTAACCAAGGAACCGAAGAATTTATGGGGTATGCTTTTGTCTTTTGCCCTTATGCGGCAAGTGTGCTCCGATTGAACTCGGCTCTCTCGAGCCCTCCTCAAAATGAAATTTACCAGGAGTCATATCCTAGTTTCTTTTTCCGTTGATGTGGGTATCTTCAGAGGGGGGAGGCGGTTGAACATTCTTCGTCTATGTACCTTAACATTCAGCGCTCATCTGGTGCTTTGCGTTACAGTAGCAGGCTCGGTGGCCATAGCCGGGAAAAAGCCTCGACTTGTGTACCTTACCGAACGCGGATAGTCAGTGTCAGTAAAGCACTCTGATCTTCTTTCCCGCAGGTATGTCTATTTAAGCCTGGAACGTCCCATCTGATGGATTAGGTCGGGGGATCAGCAGTAAACAGCCTGATGAATGTGACCTTGCATTGTGAATGCATTATGTGCCACGAAGACGTTCCTGTTTGCCACTACTTTTGGTTTAGCACCGCGCGGACTGTGTTTTGTCGCTTGGCATGATGAATGTGAGGCAAGAGGTCGACTATGCAGTGCCGCTTCAGTTTGAACACACTCACCCACAATCCTTTTTTTTCTACTGGGAATTCCTGTCATTTCGAGTTGTGGTTGTGATAGTATGTGCACACAAGGATGCACAACGCGACTGAAGAGCGACAAAAACACAGGTGAATGACTTTCATATGGACCATGTTCTTTGCCATAAAGGGACATCTCAACCTCCAGTCTAACGTCGGGAGAATATTCTCAAAGTAGCAGGACAAGTGCAACTAGCATCGAGTATGATGGACATACTGTTGTATGTATTGATGTAAGGAGAAGTGAGACCGGTCCTGTGCAGCTCTGTGCGGTCATTAATTTTTCCGTCAGGATTGTGCTAATTTCTATAACATTGAAGACTTCATCAGTCAGCACGAATAAGTAACAAATCCAATTAATTCGCCGGAAGTACAACGGTCATGTTCCTGCATCCGAGCTGAACAGTGTTCATCAGGGAATAAAATGGAAGAAATGACGGCTTAACTTGAAAAGCCCGCCCACAACGGCTCATAATATCTTTTACGGATAACCGACTTGCCAGATCGTTGCTTAAGTACGCCTGAAAGTATTACTGTTGCATGGTCCCTGACTGCCTATTCGTTGGATTTGCGAGTCTGCGCATATCGTAGCCAGCCTTCGCTGACAACGACCGTTCCACCGTCCACCACCTGTGTACGTGTCGGGAGGCCTGTAGGCAAGCTCCTCTTGCTGTCGGCGTCCTAAAAGTGGAGCAAGTTTTTTCTGTTGACGGTCAGAAACGCCCGCGGAACTTCGATGGACATACATTTGCGACCAGTTGTCATGCCGGGCAAGACGCATACCATCCACCCATTGGTGTTAGCAGTAAAGCAAACACCGGCGCCAGTGATGCAGCCGCTAAATCAGAAGCCTCTACAATGCACACCCATCAGTACTCACTGTGCGGCTTACTAGGGTGCCCTCTCCGTCTTCACGGAAGTGTACTTGTGGGGATTAAGTATTATACAGTTGGTATAGCATGACTGTTTGACTTCCTGAACGTTAGTTTCAAGCAAGCGGACCTTCGCCGGCTGTGGTCCTTACGACGCTGAAGGACTTCCGCTAACTTGCGACAATCGGCTGAAATTTCAAAATCGAATGAGAAGTTAGTTGTGTGCAGGCTCTTAAAACTTCACCGAGACCATCGAATCGCTCAACACTGATTGTCTGGCAATTAGTCGAGTTCCTCTCCCTCTACTTGTAGCTCTTAGCAACTTTTGAACGTCCATAGGTTCGGGTATCGAAGATAGGAGCTGTTTCCAATGCTCGCTAATTTCAAGTGAACATTAGCTGCCTCAGAAAATCTACAACCACACTCATCGCCAAGGAAAATTGGGGTTTCTGTCGCCCATACACCCCGTGTTCTCTACGAAAATGCCGATCTTAATAACCCTGATAAGGGTACCTTTGCCATCGCCGGGTATGGGATGATTATTTGCAGCAGAAGACGACTGTCTGTTTTCCCACTTTCACCCCACATTTTTACTTAGTTGACGCAAGTCTACTTTGAACGTTTCACAGAAGGACTGCGCTAGCTTTGTCTGAGACTGCTTTTGGGTTGGGGTGTGTGTACTTCACCAACAGCCGCTGATTAGGCACTTTCAAACTGACGAGATAACTCGGTTCTCCGTGCGTGAAGTGTATATCCTCAATACTGTGTCCTTTGCGGCTATTCTCCACAACTAGAGGTCCGAGAAGCCTTTTAAAGTCTGCTCCATTTAAATGTATGCTTTACGCGTGTGTAGATGTGAACCCAATCACTGTCTTTGAGCCCCACTCCAGTCGTCTTTACTTTTTGCTGCCATGCAAACATGGTGGTTGTAAGAAGATAGAGTGCAGGAGGTATTATGTAAAGTCCCTCACCATAATCCAAATCACGCATAAGTTCCCAATTAACCCGCGGTACGGGAGTGATATTCTAGGGGAACAGCGAACGAAATATTGCCTATACTTCCAGTTCTGTCTTTGCGTTATTGTCGCTGCTTGTTCTGGGGATTTAGGGATACGTGCTCGTAGTCGGCTGCTTCGTCCAAACTGGTCGTACTAATGCCGCGTATATGTGAGAGCTGGTGATTTTTGCTTTTCCCGTGATCATTCATGTAGTCGTTTCTGGTTCTTCCCGTGACCGTCTTCTGAGGGGCGCAAAGAATGGAGGCCGCTGCTCTGACTCACCCTTCATGGCGAATTTGGTGTAGGAAATTAACGGGGTTGCCATAGTTTCATTGGCCTTTAGGGCAATATGCCCCATAAGGGTTAAAAAGTATTCCTAGCCCAACTTAGGGTACTGTGTAACACCGTGTCGATAGAAGCTGCTTCAGTCTTCACACTTGCGTCGTTTTCACAAGCGAGCTCTGGGCTAGACCTAAGGGTAGAAATCACGTAAAGAGACATTTTTAAAAAAATTATATTCGACCCCCAACCACCTATTTCCAATTGAAAGTTCAAATATTCCTTGGGATAATTCGTGAGAATTTATAATGGAAGTATAATACTTCAGCAAACTAATTTGTTAAGTTACTGATTCTGCGTCCTTACAAGGCCACAACTAATCTAAAAGGGACATCTATGTTTCGATCCCTAGAAGACCGTGAAGTTCATCATCGATGTGTTTAATTGACTGCTCTCCTTGTCACTCTAGGTCGTAGCACCTTTCTACGGCTCATTCAGACGTTTGAGCAAATTACTTTTTGGCATGATAAGAGGTATCGTTCAGTTTTATGCGTCTTCTAATGATTTTTCGAAACCCACATCCTGCAGGTTCGTCTGCAACTCCGACTGCGCGATGGCGAATACATCTCCTGCGTCTTCCCTTGTAAGGCCACACTTGCTGTGGAGGTGCGACAACACATCTCTTCACGTATCGAATCTGCCGAAGATAACCATGACAGCAATGACATTGATGAGGCTGGCCAGGCCCTGAGTCCCTCAACACTTGCTGCGTTCCAGAAAATCCTCCAGACAGGATATACCTTCAAGCAGTTCCGGCCGGCAAGGTAAGGAAATTCGTTCTTCATTGGTGACCGATCTTAACCAGCGCCTTTCAGTCAGTACCAGTCAGTATATTTGGAGTAAACGACAGAAGCCCTGAAAACTCCATTCAGACGGTGCAGATGTAGGGGAAAATAGTTAAATTGCAAAAATTTTACTTCCAGTTTTAGTAAGGAGAATTCATAAATCTAATAATGGGACATAAATGCGAAAGGGGTATGTTATTCGCGAAATAATTGCGAAAAACTGGATTCGCCACATTCGGACTGTGGAAATTTCCACATGAGTCAATTTTGAGGCACAAAAAGGATCTGTTTAAATCATGCTAGTAGTATATTTATAGTCATTTCAGTAATCCATTAGATTAGGCTCCGGCAGTTCGGGTTGCCTTTCAGCAGGTGCGTATCCAGTTGTCTCTTGAACACACGGTGGGGAAATTAGCAACATACTCCAGCAAAGAGTTCCATTGACGAATGGCCCTCTGTGAGAAAAAGGAGGAACGTTGATTTGCGCGGTACAGTTCCTTTTTAAGCTGGTAATCGTATCATCTGAGATTAGTCTTTGGTGACATTTCAAGAAGATTTGCGAAAATTCCCATAGCAGTAATCAGAAGACGAGGTGGCAACATACGTAGGACAATACACAAACTTCGCTAGTTTCATACACCTACAACAAAAACGAAATCTAGTGCGATGTTTGCCACAAAGAGCTAGGAATATTTGCTCAACAGATAGCATCGAGGAGGAACTTAGAAAAATTCAGGACTTCCTTCGTGAAAATGGGTACCCGGACAGGTTTTTCGCAAAGAATATGGTCGAACGACCGGTAAAACCCGCCACACCGACGGCCGAAAAGAAAACTCTGTTCCTTAAAGTACCTTTTCAAGGGGACGCTACGAGTGACCTCCTAAAGAGACGCCTTGACCAAGCTGTTTCTCGAACCTTCCCAGCGGCAAGGGCTCAAGTATCCTTCTCTACTAACCCTATTTTACGCGGAGAAAGTAAGGATAAGTTGCCACCCCAGACCACTTCAGTGTGCATCTATTCCGTCACTTGCTCCTGTGGAGCAGGTTATATTGGTCGCACGAGTCGACGCTTATCCAAGAGAATACGGGAACACCTCCCGGCATGGCTGGGAAAAGACGAAACTAGGAGCATAAGCAGCGCCATGCTCGCACATGTTGTCGATTCTAGACATCATGTGGACCCCAATGAAGCGTTTCGTGTGATCTATAAGGTCCCCTCGAGCTATCCTAAACCACTGGGACAGCGCATGTTAGCAACAACATAGGCGGTCGCCATCAGGTTGCGAAAATCAATCTTGTGCGCACAGGAGAATCACGTTCGGGTCCTGCGCCTACAGTGGTCGAAGGTCGACTAACACTACAACTCTCCCGCGCCCTTCCGCTCTCACCTCGCCCCTGACACTGACTGCTATTTCCTCCTCCCCCACATTCCCACACCCAGCCTGTGTTTTAAGGCGAGCTTTAATCGATTTATCTTATCACTGACGTGTTTTACTTCCATCCCGTTCTCATATAATTGTACTGGTCCGACGAGAATTTATCGAAAACTACGTATACTCGCCACCTAATCTTCTGACTTCAAAAAGAGTTTCCCAGTCGACATCCAGGTCAAGTCCTCTTAGCAACTGAAACGTTGCTACGATGTTACCTCTGTCCTGCCTGTAGTGGAGGGGATAGAGGTTCAAGGCCGTCAGGCACTGCTCGTGCGTAAAATTTTTGAGTCCATGAACAGCCTTTGTAGCACGCCGTTGTACACCTTCAAGGATATCTATATCCTTCCGAAGCCACGGCCGCCAAGCCTGTACTGCATATTCCAAGTGCGGCCGCACAAATGTCCCGTATAGTTAGCCAAGGACATCTGTATTCAAGTAAATAAACGTTCTGCGTATCACACTCATGACTGACATTGCACGCGCAGCGACTTTAAAACACTGCGTGGTGACGCTCAGATCGTCTTTTGATGAATACACCGAGATCTTTTTGCCCATCTACGGTTTTCAGTGGTTAATTGTCCAGGCGATACCGTCGTGAGGGTGCATTTCTTCTTCGCCTTGCTGATACTACGTGCATTACTGCACATTTTTTGACGTTGAATTTCATGCATCGTTTCTCACTCCATGCGTGCAAATTCTCTACGTCCTCTTGTAGTATCTTGACGTCATCTTCATCATTTATCGCTCTACAAAGTTTAAGATCGTCTGCAAAGAGCGCTATGTCCGATTTCACCTCCCGTACTAGGTCATTTACATAGATAATGGATAGTAGCGGCCCAAGAACTGACCCCTGTGGGACTCCACTTGTAACGGGTGTCCATTCTGAGCAGTAGTCACCCTCAGTGAATTTTTGTCTACGACCGTTTAGGGAATCTTGAATCCAGTTCAGAAGATTTCCTCTTATCCCTACTGCTGACAACTCCTACTGTTATTGGTCATAAGTAATCACGCATTCTTGAGGGAATCAATCTTACGGGGCATTTACAAACCGTGCTGCTGAGAGCCCAGACGATCGGGTGATGGTTAGCTGAGCATGGCAGATCCTCATGACTTAAATTTCATCGTTAGCTAGCCAGTTTCCATCGAGCTTTCTTCTTACCAATGACGTTAGGTACAATGAAAGTCTTGCCATTTAACTGCTACGTTTACCCCTTCAGTGAAGCCCTTCCCGCCTCGAAAGTCTGTAGATGGTTTCAAATGTGGCTGACTGGCCATTTCACCTGTTGATGATTAGATCGCGTGTGAGGAGCGTTGGAGCAATGTTTTGCACATCGAATTGTCCTGCTGGTAACTGGGTGCGCAACAGGGATATAACTAGGTGGCAGACTAACTACTTTGGCGAAACGAATGCAAGGCATACTTGCACCACTCTATCGAGGGACTTTTCAGCTATTTTCCTCCCATCCTCTGATGGACATTTTTCTGTTTAAACTCAGGAAACTGATTGTTTGGCTTGTGGCGGCTCGAGTATTGGCGTGTCTAAACTACTAAATTAACCAGGGTCCAGTCTTGGTTAGTAGGAGATTACTAAGGAAACCAGAGAGAAGCTTGACTTCTGTCCAGTTGACTGTTGGTGGCCCGAGCCCTCTACTAGGTGTCGTGTGAAAGCCACTGTCAGCTTGGTGAGCTGATTCAACGAGTACGGAGTTTGTAGGCAGCTGCGATTGACTGCCCTCGAGACTGAGTGAGGACATGTTCTACCCACTCGAGATTCTGGAATTTGTTCTCAACTCGAAAAGATTACTTAAGTATGGTTGTCATATTACGTATCGTTTAGCAAAATTTTAAGATACTCCACTCACGTCAGGATGCCGGCATTCGAACGAGCTTCTTACCGGCTGTTTATATAATCTGTATTCCGCAAAATGGCTGCTTACGTAGCATTAATTATCCCCATTGATTCTTGACACCCTTATAAATTTGGACATATTTTATAGAAAACACGCACAAAAACATTCATTATTTTTCTCATTTGGTAGTAAATTACGTCTTCTTTAAATTTTACACTTTGAGAAAGAGTATCGTTCAGTTTAAAAAAACTTTCTCAATTTGCGAATGATTTTGAACTCAATTTGCTGTTATACTTGCATTCGGGGTTTTCGAGCCACAAGCTGTATGCTTTTCGTGGAAGGAGAATCACACATTTCTACATGCTGTTATGAAGAGAACACATAGGGCTCTCAAAATTTATAATTAATGTGGATCACGTCAATGCGATGCTGTACGCTTTTGCATTTCAGGGTCCTGAAAAATCTCATAATTAGAAACTTTTTTGATGCCGAAAGATGCTCTTCCTCCAAGTATAAAATCCAGAGGAGACGTAATTTGCCACTAAATTATCTTTGTGCACGTTTTTTTAATAAAATATCTGAATTTGTAGGGGGATCGAAAATCAAAGCAGTCATTTTTTACGGAACGTAGTTTCCGCAGGCGTTCAATAAGGAGCTCGCTTGAAAGCCGGTATCCTGACGTGACTGGAACATCTTGGTATTATGCAAAATGATAATTAATTTGACTACCCTACTCAAGTAGTCTTTTCGAATTGAAAACGCATTTTGATATTTCGGCTAGCATTAAATGGAGAAGCATATCTACTGCATGCAGCGGCCTGGGTAGTAGGCGGGCCTTCATTGCAACAACCAAATGTCAGACCCCAGTTAGCAAAGGAATTGGAAACTCGAATGGGGCTTTTATTCTGTACAGAGCTCCAAGTCCATGTCTCAAACAGCAGTGGCCGTTGGTGAGAGAGAGAGAGAGAGAGAGAGAGAGGAAGGGAGTTGTCTGGTGTCGACTACCTTTATATGTGCATCGAAGCCAATGTTCAGATTGCTTTTTTCAAGTTGTCCCTGTTGTATTTGCCGGAGGATATGCTCAAGTACAGTACGGACGACTGTGCAGGTCCGTTCATACGTGTCCGAGTTGAAGTCATTTGTATGGCTGTGCCCACTTCGGCCGTACATATATTAAAATTGGAACAATACTGTAAAGATCAGCATGGTCCCTGCGCCCTCCATATTTTTCCAAGGGCAAGTCGCCCAGGATTTCAAGGACTCCACAATCGTCTATCTCTACAGGCAGAAAGGAAACCGCCAACTCTGCGAAAACCACACATAAATCTGAGTACTCAACATCTCCAAAAACATTCTCGCCCGCGTTCCCCTCGACCTATTCGACAGTCATTTGAAACAGGGACTCCTGCAGTAAAGCCAGCGCTGTTTTCGCCGTCATCGCAGCACCAACGGCATGATTTTCGCCGCCCGCCAACTGCAGGAGAAATATCAGATGTAGATCCATCTCTAATTTATGTAACTTCGTCGATCTGATGAAAGCCTTTGGCGCGGTAAATCACGAAAGGCTGTGGAAAATCATGCGGAAATTCGGCTGCCCCGTGCAATTCACTCGGATGGTGCGTCAGCTTCACCGTAGCATGACTGCGCGCGTCACGGACAATGAAGCCGTCTCAGAGGCATTCGCAGTGACCAAACGAGTGAAGCGGGACTGCGTCCTCGCGTCTCATGTTCTCTGCTATGCTGGTGGACGCCTATCGTGACGAACGCTCCGGGATTCGCGTTTCCCGCAAGACGGACGGCCAACTCCTCAATAATCAGCGGATGCATTTCCATTCCCATGCATCCACAACTACCGTCCAGGAACTTCCCTTCACTGACGACTACGCTCTCAATGCTACCACGGAAGGGCACATGCAAAGAAGCGTGGACCTTTTTGCCGCCGCCCGCAACAACTTTGGCCTGATCATCAACACGGAGAAAACGATGGCTATGAACCAGCCGCCACCCGCCGCTGCCTCCAATGCACCCCGCATCAGCGTGAACGGCGCCCAACTGCAAGCCGTGGATACCGTCACTTGCCTTGGCAGCACCCTCTCTCGAAGAACCAAAATCGACGATGAAGTGGCCCGGCGGATCTTCAAAGTCAGTCAAGCCTTCGGTCGCCTGCGGAGCACCGTCTGGAATCGTCACGGTCTCCACCTCGACACCAAACTCAAGATGTACGAAGCAGTCATCCTGCCGACGCTGCCATGTGAAGCGGAGACCTCGATTGTGTACCAGAAGCAGGCACGGCGGCTCAACCACCTCCACCCCAGTTGCCTTCGGCGGATGCTAAGGCTGTGTCAGAACCGGAACCCGGACACGGACGTAGTGGAACGGACAGGAATCCTCAGCATCCACGCCATGCTGAGAAAATTGCAGCTGCGCTGAAGCGGCCATCCCGCGCGAATGGACGACGAGCGGTTACCCATACGACTCTTCTCTGGAGATGTCGCCACGGGTTCTCGTCGAGAAGGAGGTCCGATTGGGGGTTACAAGGACATCCTGAAGGCTTCCTTGAAGTGCTTGCAGATCAACCTCGCCAATTGGGAAGACCTCAACCGGGGCCGACCGGTGCAGCGATCTACAAAGCCAACTGCATCATCGCCGCCAGAGCCAAACGCGAGGCTCGCAAATCTCAACAACCCCCATCTTGCAACGCCAACGCTCAACCGCTCCCAACCTGCCCACGGTGTCAACGCACGTTGTGGACACCAATCGGTCTTATTGGAACTCTGCAAACCGAACTTGTCACTCGGACGCCGCCACCTGATGTTTCTTCGTCCACCTCCGCCTCGTTCCCTGCGTCGACAATCTACCCTAATTGCGCTCCTGAACCCTCACTGCCATCATCTGCCGTCTCAGCATCTGTTGCGGAGGCTCCTGCCCGCCCCCACTGCACCCAATCCTGACGCGTCGTCAAATATCGACTTCAACTCCCAGTACCATTGATGTAGACGAGGTCCAAACCTGTCCACATTGTAATTGCGCATTGAATTCACGCATCGGTCTAATCTGTCACTTGCAACTTCGTCGTACAGAGACTGGCGAACCCGTGCCTGGGACACCCACATACACTCGCCGCATCCGCCTCAACTGTTCACACTGCCCCCGCACATTCACTCTCCGCATGGGTCTACTAGGCCGCATGTTTATCCACGACAGCGGATTTCACCACAGTCTCGACACACCTAGTACATCACCCACGCCTAGCCTAATCCACACCACGTCGCCCAGCG
>CACRXP010000194.1:471018-496444 GCA_902702965.1 Spirometra erinaceieuropaei | reverse complement strand
CAGGGACTCCTGCAGTAAAGCCAGCGCTGCTTTCGCCGTCATCGCAGCATCAACGGCATGATTTTCGCCGCCTGCCAACTGCAGGAGAAATATCAGATGTAGAGCCATCTCTAATCTACGTAACTACGTCGATCTGATGAAAGCCTTTGGCGCGGTAAATCGCGAAGGACTGTGGAAAATCATGCGGAAATTCGGCTATCCCGTGCAATTCACTCAGATGATGCGTCAACTTCACCATGGCATGACTGCGCGCGTCACTGACAATGAAGCCGTCTCAGAGGCATTCGCAGTGACCAACGGAGTGAAGCGGGGCTGCGTCCTCGCGTCTCATTTTCTCTGCTATGCTGATGGACGCCTACCGTGACGAACGCTCCGGGATTCGCGTCTCCCACAAGACGGACGGCCAACTCCTCAATCATCAGCGGATGCATTTACATCCCCATGCATCCAAAACTACCGTCCAGTAACTTCCCTTCACTGACGACTATGCTCTCAATGCAACCACGGAAGGGCACATGCAAAGGAGCGTGGACCTTTTTGCCGCCGCCCGCAACAACTTTGGCCTGATCATCAACACGGAGAAAACGATGGCTTTGAACCAGCCGCCACCCGCCGCTGCCTCCAATGCACCCCGCATCAGCGTGAACGGCGCCCAACTGCAAGCCGTGGATACCGTCACTTGCCTTGGCAGCACCCTCTCTCGAAGAACCAAAATCGACGATGAAGTGGCCCGGCGAATCTTCAAAGTCAGTCAAGTTTTCGGTCGCCTGCGGAGCACCGTCTGGAATCGTCACGGTCTCCACCTCGACACCAAACTCAAGATGTACGAAGCAGTCATCCTGCTGACGCTGCCATGTGAAGCGGAGACCTCGATTGTGTACCAGAAGCAGGCACGGCGGCTCCACCATCTCCACCCCAGTTGCCTTCGGCGGGTGCTAAGGCGGTGTCAGAACCGGAACCCGGACACGGACGTAGTGGAACGGACAGGAATTCTCAGCATCAACGCCATGCTGAGACAATTGCAGCTGCGCTGAAGCGGCCATCCCGCGCGAATGGACGACGAGCGGTTACCCATACGACTCTTCTCTGGAGATGTCGCCACGGGTTCTCGTCGACAAGGTCAGACTATCACGATGCGCCAAGCGCCATGGCTTGGAAGGCTGTTGACTGACGTCTCAACTCAGTCCACGCAGTCTGCCCAGTTGTGTGCGTTTGTTATGGGGGAAGGCTGATGGGCCGAGGGTCAGACTGTCACGGCTCTTAAACATGACCTCTGGCACTCTCACGCATTTGAGGAGTGTGTGTGTGGTTTATGGGCAGTGCCTCTCGGTCGATGGCTGACTGGTTACCCAGCCTTTGAGGGGCGATGACCCGGGCAAGATGCAGGACTTCGTGTCACCCTTCTGGGCCTCAAGGATTGTAAGCGTCTTCTATTCCATGATCACCAAACCATGACCCTCGCAGCCTGGTGTGCGCTGGCGGTTATTTAGCGCCTGGCTTTTCTGCCGGTAGGTGCGCTTGCCCTCCCGCTGGATGTACAGGTCGCGTGCTTGGTAGCCCAGTCATCCTTATCTTTCTGTCGTTGTTATTATTGGTTAAAATCCTGGTCAAGTGTTTGCTTTGGACGAGGGAGTGCGGTAGCACGCCTAGGTGCGAGTTCGGCCGCACCATCCACCTGCGTTCTCTCCTACCTCCGGTCTACTAGCCTCTGGCCTGACATCGGAGCCAGCGGGGGGGGGGAGTTGGGAGTGCGGCAGGTGCAGCGCAAGTCTGCCCCCATTATAAAGTTATTCACGCGCAAGTCACCGTGCCTGCTCTCCGCGGTGGAGCACAAGGTGGACATCATCGGTTGCGACGGTCGAACTGCCGTACGTCAGTCTGCCTAGATAGAATTGTGAATTTGCGACAGGAGCATTCGTGATGCGTTTGCCCAATTTGTAACTCGATTCAAATATGTAACTGTGTAGATCATACTAAATCACCCAACCCCCAGCCTTCTTTGGTAATGTTTAAGGCTGTGCGGAACTGGAAGAAATGTGGTAAAAGTGGTCTGAGAGTTGGATTGCGGAGTAATGGCGCTGGAATGTCATTTGATGGTAGAGAATAACAAACCAGGCAAGTTATCGAGTCCCCCCCCCATGGAAAACTATGGCCACATCGCCCTATGAGTTGATTTTGGCAAGCAAGGGTCCTGGCCCCCCGCGCCCACCTGCCTTAGCCCCGACTCGAATTTTTTTCTAGGGGTAGAGCCTGCTAAGGTATCCATAATGCGAACACTCTCGCGACATGTCCTGGGTACATTAGTAGACATCAAGACGGCCGTAGTATTTGCTCGCAAATGTCCTTGACTGTGTGCTAAATATGTGGCGGCGTATTTCGTCTTCACTAACACCTTTAAACAAGGCCCACTTTGGTGACGTTTAATGAAGTCACATATTGCTGAGGACTCGCGATTTCAATAACACACACAAGTTGCTGCTTTGGCTCGTGTCCAAAGGCCTTGCTTGCTTCCACCACTACCTGCCTTCAACGTTTAATTCCTTTTAGACTCAGAGTATCAGACCTGACGTTTCTTCTTCAGTGCCAAGGCCCAAACTACTGTGATTTGTACCTATCGATATAGCGCCTATAAGGCAGTTGCCAGTGGCCAATTCAGCTGTGCGTGTTAATGCCCCGTAACTTCCTTGCCATATGTTGCTTTACACTGTGAAGTGTTTGTCTTTATGAATCTCAGGCCTTTCTCAACGGAGGACGAAACCAAGACTCTTGAGGAGCTGGAACTCTGGCCATCTGCCGTCTTGCTCCTCGTTTCTCCCTCAAACGCCGGCCATAACACCGTCTCTCACTATGCCCACGACTCACTGGTTGGCTACACACAAGGTGGTTACCTTCTCCTCACTTAATATCTCAACGCCGTGGGTTGCATTTCACGAGGTCCTATTTAGTGGGTGTATTTCTACTTGCAGACGCCTTGTATCAGTTGTTGGCGTCTCTGGGCTCTGGACTTCGTACGGGTGTTGACTTTGCCGTCTCAGTGGGCAACGGCGTCTTCTTGGTCTGTCGAAGTCTCTTCACGTCTGTTTTTGGTAGTGGACGTACACAGACCACAGGCAGATCGCTCTCACCTGCGTCCGCCAATTCGGGTCACCAGTCATCGCCATCAAGATCCTATGAAACCGAAACCACGGCTTTCAGACGTCATGTAATTTTATGTTCAACTAATTGTTCTCTTCCGTTTTTCTTATAGCCAGTTATCAACCTAAGGTTATTACGTATTGCTTTCTAGGGAAATGTAAGTCGCCTTTCTCACATGCCCGATGACACCGACGAACAAGCACGCTGGAATGGCAACTCCACCACTCAAATGTGACGATATCTGTGATTCGCCTTTTCGATGTCTCCTTTCCCCGACTCTTTTCTCTGGTGTTACGGTGATTTTATCTGTTATTCTGATTTTTCCCACGCTCACCGCATTCAACAGTAATTGACTTCATAGCACTGTGCTTCGGTGAGGGCATCGCACGGGGACTACTGAACACGGAGCTCTGCTGAGTTTCGTGTTAGTCCTTCGACACTTGCGCTTTGGTCAGGGTCCATCTATTTTGCCCCACGACGCATTGTTGAATTTGTGATGCTTTCTTGGCTGTAACCTACCTTGGCATCCTCCTTCCAGTCCATTTTAAGCCAGGGCTCACCGGTTTTTAAAATCTTTTGGGGGGCAAGACATTACATTCGTTGCTCTGTGCCAACTACCTTCTCGTAGTCTTAGAGGATAACGGTATCTACTAAGTCACATAAAGCCGTAAGTTAACTGTCTTCCACCTACTGCTCTAGACACCATGCCATTGCTTGCAGTGAACACTGGCGAATGGCCGAATTTGTCCCTAATGTACTAGGAGGAAACGGCTAATTTCTTACTCAATGGGTGCATGATTATATTTGTAACGCACTGCGTCAGCTTCGTATTTGGGCTAGTTGACAAAGAGATAAGACCATTTGACTTCTGATTACTACTATGGGAATTTCCGTAACTCTAAACAGCCCAAAGATCCCACGGTGTTGAAGGCGCTCAATGGGTACCTACGTTTCAACACCAAGCTTGCGGACTCAAAAGAAATGGCCAAGTCTCTCTGGGAATGCATTGACAGAGATGAGTATCTAAGCCAACTCTGAGGAGTGCTGCGGCGTAGTCGTACAGTTCTTACCACAGAAATCCTAAGAAAGATACGCCGAGAATCAACTGGGAAGTACTCTTGTACAGATAGAAGAACTTGAGCGTCACGTGCGTCAACTCACAACCGTCCCTGACAGATGACGAAAGCCAAGAATTCGACATCTATACCTAGTCCATTGGAAGAAAACGCGGGGATGCAAAAAGTTCAGCGCTTACTACAAGCGTGCATGAAATGAATCCACAATTACGGTTTCCGAAATACCCAGGTAGGCACATACAGAACCACTCTTATATGACATTTAATAAGACATCACTTGAAACATTATGCCTTGGTCCTACGTTTCGCATACCTCGTCGAAAAGTTAATCAATTAGAATTGGAAGCTCACTTTGAGAACCTCTGGAACCAAGGTTATGATCTAGTGCCTGCATCCACAGGCAGTATCCAACAGTTTAAATCAACACTGATTAATTGCAGTTATCAGTACCTCAGCAAGAAGCCAAAAAGTCGCGTATTGCTGACAAAAGCACACGTGGAACAGTTAAAGGAACTTCTGGAGAACAAAGATGCTTTGGTAACTAGATTTGACAGAGGAACGGGTGTCGTTATAATGAACAGAACGGGCTACGTAGCGAAGATATAGTCCATATTATCAGACCAGAATAAATTTAGGAAAGTAGCCAATAGATTGCACAGATGAAGTTCAGGCAGAACTGGCCGCCTGTCTAATAAACCTCCACATAGGGGGGTTACATAAGAGGACGTGATCTCGAACACCAACCAGTCGGCACACATCCCTTGACTACATGTTCTATTTAAGATCCGTAAGGAAGGCTTGCCAGTTCGTCCGACATGCGAAACTTTCATTATCATGCGATAGCGAAGTGGCCAGCAGAGAAACTCGAGCCAGTACAGAATCGGCTGGCACCATACAGCTATGGAAATACCTTCGAATTCACTGACGACATCAAAGACATTAGCCTTAACGGCATGGTGATGTCCTCGCCAGACGTCTCATCACCTTTTACAAACGATCTGGGCTCAAATGTTATTTTCGACTAACTCTATTTTACACGGAGAAGGTAAGGATAAGTTGCCGCCTTAATGTGCCTCTATTCCTTTACTTGATTCTGTGGAGCAGGTTATATTGTTCGTCGGAGTCGATGCCTATCCAAGAGAATACGAGAAGACCTCTTGGCTTGGCTGGTAAAAACGAACTTAGGAGCATATGAAGTGCCATTTCCGCGAATATTGTCCATTCCGGACATCATGCGGACCCTAGCGAATCTTTTCAAATGATTTATAAGGTCATATCGAGCTACCCTAAGTAACCGGGTCAACGCCTGTTCGAAACAGCATAAGCGGTCGCCGTGAAGTTACGATAACTAATCTCGTGCGCACAGAAGAACCACATGCAGGCTCCGCACCAATAGCGGTCGAAAGTCGACTAACGCTGCAACCCTCCGCGCCCCTCCGCTTACAACTTTCCCTGGCACCGACTACTGTTATCCCCCCCTTTACATTGCCACACCCCGCCCGTGTTTTAGGTAAACTGACATATTTCTGCTTCTACTCCATTTCCATATAATTGTACTGACCAGTGTAGAATTTGTTGAAAGCTACGTATGTTCGCTACCTCCTGATATGATTTTTATACTTTGCTCCCAGAGTAAGCCAACTTACTGTTCATTACGGCGTTGAAAACGAGCTGAGGATTGTCATTAGGGACTACGCTCAGATGGTTGGCGAAATTTCGTTGCTAGCTAGGCGGCGATGTTGACGGTGACGTATAATCTCTTTTCAAGGCGGCCGAATTTTGTGATCTTGGGATGCGGAATATTTGTTTGTTTGAGTGAGACGATATTGGGATACTTCAAAACCACATCAGTCGGCATCACGGGACCTATCCATGTTTGCTATTTGCTATTCGGTCACGAATCGGACCAAAGCAAGCTGGGTGTCTGAAAGAAGATTACATACGTGCCGTCTAATGTTATTGAAGTTTTATTGTTATCAAATCCACTTCGACGGGTAAAGTATCCAACCAGGACCATAAGCCATCGCGAATCAATGGGGAAAACCTTCCTCTGATAAGTTCTGTGAGTCCAGATCTGTACCGCGTCGTCAATTTTGCCTTCAAGTGGACGCGGACGCACGACTGCGCGAGGTGATCGAGACGCAGATAAATTTCCAGTGGTCCATAAATGCGTATACTAAGTTCAAGGCCCTGTCGCCAAACATTACGCAACCCACTGGAGGTTCGCAGCTTGGTCCAGGATGGATCACTGCCGCCAAGACCGACCTAACCAGTCATAGTCGGATTTACTGATTGTCTGTCTTTTTCTCTTCTCACAACTAATGACGGTGTCGTAGACCTGCCAGATGTTTGAATCTATTTATTCTGATTAGTTCCTTACTTTCCTCCCTAATTATAAATTACAAAAACCTAGGGCGAATACGGTTTTCAGACTGTGTTTTGCGAAATTCCGTTATTTCGAAATGGACTTATTTTACCGTTGTAGCGTGCGGCCATCATGACCAGTCTGGCCTCATTGTTCAGGATCTCGCTGCCTCAAGGTCATTCACCCTTTTGCAGTTAGCCATTCCAGACGCGCTGACTTGAAGTTACACGACCGACAGCTCAGACATACTTGCGTCTGCGCAGCCGCAGCTGCCCATGCGGCCACTAGAACGCACATCGCCCCTTCAACCATAACCCAAGCCACTGGGACACCGCCCCTCGGCAAATGCAACACACTTTGCTGCCAGTCTTCACATATTCCGTCATGTCCTGAGAATTATGTTTTCATTATTTGGTTACTAATGACTCAGACCAGGATGCGTGCTCGTAAATTACTTACAGATGTTTCAATTACCGTGTCTGTTTGAAGTCATGACGAGAGTGAGTGGGAAATATGGCGTCAACACTTCAGCTTATGGATGCTGCTGAGGGTCCGGACAAAACGCCCTTGAAGAGTCAAAAAGAAACGCGAAAGAAATTTCAGCTAGATCTAAAGCGACAAACAAAGAATGGATTGAGTATATTTTCGAATCTACTGGTGTGGTTTAAGTAAGCTTAAATTTGGGCGGAGAGCCAGAAGTAGCACTGTGTCACAACGCCTCAAATAGGAACGAGCCGGTCGGACAGTTTGCGGAAACGTCTAATGACCAAAGAGAGGCCTAAACATAGTGGTGGTTATTTAAAACAATATTGTAACAAAGCTGATAATACCAACGAAAATGGAGGTACTGGTGAAAATGCAATTATGGAGTGCATTTCGTTGCTAACATTTAGCTGGCTATCGTCAAGGCCTGCCGTTTGCAAGCCCTCATTTTGTTAAGCAGGTGTACTGATAGATGTACACTTTGAGCCATATATAAACACCGGATGGTCCACTGGGAACCATGAAAAATCCCGAAGTCTCGGTTGATTCCATGAAATTTCTTAAACAGATGGCCATATTTCAACTTACATGCTGAATTTTCTTGGCCCAGACAATAGGTCTTCCTAATCATAATGCATGTACTTTTTACTTAAGTCGCCTAAACTGGCACGGAGCAGCAGCGTTTACTCATGTTATACAGAATACACATTACTCAGTGTTGACCGAACTTAATTTCTGGAAAGCGGGGACATAGCTTGTGAAATTCCTGCTAGCCATCCTTCTTGAAAGTCGTCGCCATTTTAGGCTTTTTGGTCGACTCTTAGTCATAACTTGCGGTCCACTTTAATGGACGTTTCCGTGATTCTGGCAGACTTGCTACTTACCACATCACATAAATACGCCACCTCATGCTTTGTTATTGGGGCCATTTGTCACTTGCCTTTGACATTCCTTATTTAAACAAGCCTCTCGATAACATCCTCTGGGCGATCTGTGTCTTTCAGTATGACCACTTAATTTCGGAATGCACGAATTTAAGAAGATTCGTAGAAGCTATTGCAGCTGGCCTGAAAATGCTCGGCCAATCGCCTGATAGTTGACGGAAACATTCCGCAAATTACTGGGATTAACCACATGCCAACCACAACGCCCTGTTGTCATTTTCTTATTAGGTTTTATCCTTTAGCTTTGCCCTTCAGTCACGAGCTTCACCGACAATCTGTCTAAGCTACTGAGTTCTTTGAATTAACTGTCGTGTCTTTTGTACTGTCAGTATTAAGCAAACTCTCGTCGGAATATTCCCCATTCTACGTCACTGAGCGTACGTCCTTCTGATTCCTGGGATCATGAATTCCCATACTAATCAATTTACTCAGATCCCCGACTCACGTGGAACGCTACAGTTGGTTGCAGCGACTGCGTATTTTTGAGGTGGCAAATGCACGTTCACTATCGGCTGTTCTCCGCAATGGTCAGGATTGCAGTCAGTCTCGTGAGAGGGAAGGCGAGGAGGACGTATAACGGGAAGGAAGCCCCGCAGTAGCCTGCTAGGCCTCGTAATGAGCGGACTTCGTCTCCGTTGGCTGGTTGTGACCAATCATTTACAACCTAAATCTTATCGGGATAGGTCCTAAGGCCCTTTCTGCTAACGATGTGGCTGAGGAATCGAATTTCTGTTTACAGGGCCCTGTAAGTCCGGACTTACACTTCCTTGGGTTGAGCGTCAGACAGACATCTCGATATCTCGTCAGAACCTCTGACAGGTTGTCTAGCAGTTGTTGCTTTTTTAATTTCCCCAGGACTCAACTGCTAACTTGGAGCAGATCAGCTCATACGGGGGTCGCCGTTAGTATGTAATTGAAGTCGCTTATTAATGAGTATATATATTCCGCGGTCGGAGAATAGGAGGAAAGAGAGCGAAAAAGGCAGCGACGAATATAAAATAGAATAAAAGGGGGCGGGGAAAAAGTTAATATTGTTGCAGAGGTGGGTTCGGAGTAGTTCAATGTTGTCCTTCCGATGGCAAAATATCTATGGATGCGATCGCCTCGACGTCCTTGCCTGCCAATCAGAAAGGAGAGATTCAGTCACGCTGCCCTCTTCCTATTTCCTACCTTATTATTTTTTATTCCCTTCAAGTCAAACAATCCGCTATTACAGTATTTTCTGCATTAAGCATTGACATGTCGTCGCCGCGTTAACCAATCCTGTAGGTAGAATAGTGAACTCAAAGAACCCCGACTGCAGGGCAAAGGCCATTTGGCCGGATCCTCTGGGTGTTCTCTAATCCGGGAAGAGGGGTTGCCCGTTAGCCTATCTGCTGGCTAACCGGCGTTTCCACAGGTGGCGGATAGTGGAATGGCCTTCAGTGAATGTTAGCTGCGAAATAAGCAGACCCAGGTCTGGCGAATAAGCAGTCGCGGACCAGCAGCGACAGTGCTGCCACGGGTCAGAGGGCCGATGTCTGACACGCTGAAAGCCTTATAAAATGCCCAAACGCCCGCCGCCTTGTGGTTAGGCTTTCAAGCCAAAGCGCTAGAAGAGAAAACCTCGAACAAACATTCCAAGCGGCTGTTGGGGACCCGCCTGTATCCGAAATTCCCTAGAAACCTCACGAAATACGCCCGATTTTCGAGAACTTCGTCGCCGTTGGTTGGTTATAGCCGATCGCTGACAACCTGGGTCTTATCGGAATCGGTCCTGAGGCCGTCGCTGCACCGAATAAATACTGGCTCTGCGCCCCCCTCCCGCAGCACATCACACCCCGACGTATACCCTTCCACTTCGGGAAGGCTTGATAAATTGGTGGAGAACATGTTCCGACAAAGCATCATACAACCATCCACCTCCCCGTGGACAGCGCCGGTGAAAGACAATTACCTTCTGCTCCGTGCCGACTACAGGCGCCTGAACGCAGTCATCGTCATTGACGCCTTCCCCCTTTCCAGTATGGATGACCTCCTAGCCTCTTTCTCAGGAAATTCTTCACTACCCCCGACCTGTTCTCAAGCAACTGGCAGATTGAAGTACTTCTACGTGGTACGACGCGGGGTCAGTGTTTATTCGGTGCTACGTCGTTAGCAGCGAGGGCCTCAGAACCTATCCCGATAAGATCCAGGCTGTAAATAATTGGCCACAACCAGCCAACGGAGACGAAGTCGGCTCATTACTAGGCCTAGCAAGCTACTGCAGGGCTTCCATCCCGTCATACGCCCTCCTTGCCTTCCCTCTCACGAGACTGACTGAAATCATGACCATTTCGGAGAAAACCAGAGAGTGAAAGCGCATTCGTCCACCTCAATAAACCCTTACCGTTGCCTCCATCCTCGGTTTTCCCGAGCTTAGTCGTAACGGACCCCCGTTTATCCCAGATACAGACGCTAGCAGCCATGTCATCCGAGGAGTGCTGTCACAGACACCGACGGCAGAGAACGTGTTTTCCAGTATGGCTGTAGTACGCTCGACAAATCGGAACGGCATTGCAGGGCTACCCGCAGTGAGGTGCCGGCTTTGGTCTTAACCAAAAAGTTCGTTGCTTTCCTAAGTGATTAACCGTTCATCATCAGGACGGACCACTCAATTCCTAAGTGGGCAGAATTTCCACGAACCGGAAGGGCAAATAGCACGGTGGCAAGGGACGTTACCGGGCTTTGACCTCACCGTCGTACGCCGTTCAGGAAAACAGCGTCCTAATGCGGACTCTTTATCACGAATTTTCATGCGTGAGCCCCACAGCTGCTCCGTTTGCCAAGATCACGGTCTTAATTTCCTGTCGGTGGCCACCGCGATCCTGAACTAGGCTAATCTCCAGGCCAATGATCCAGACGTCGGTCACATCTACGGCAGATTCGTGCTAGGCTCCATTAAACCGTCAAAGAAACGGATGTCGGGAGAAATCCTTGAAACACAAGCCCTGTGGGCCTCCCGGCAAAACCTACTTATGAGGGATCACGTGCTTAACTTCCAGTAGGCCCCCCAACCCCTGACTCGTCTTGTCTTTCCTCCTCACACACGCAGTGTCTTTCGTGAATTGCACCACCAACCGAGCCACGTGGGCGAAGGGACGTCGAATCTGGTCGCCTAATCTCGACAAGATTCTGCCCTCATATGCCAGGAGTGCGAGGCTTGCACGCGATCCAAACATCCCTCCCACAACTGCAGAGTACTACTGCAACCGATTATCAGTGGCCACCTGAATCAGCGCCTTGGGATCGACATTGTTGACCTCATCTCGCAACATACGCAAAAGGTAACCGATACCTTTTTAATGATGGTCGACTTTTCCACTAAATGGACGGAAGCAGCCCATCTGCCTGATCAGAAAGCTGCTACGGCTGTCGACGCTATCATGTGCACGTGGGTTGTTCTCTTCATGGTACCAAATGTTCTTCACTCCGTCGAGGGTTTCAACTTCGGAAGTCTCGCAGCACCTTAACTCTGTGGTCAGCTTGGAATCCAGAAAACAAGGAGTACTGCATATCAGCCACAAGACAACAGACAGACGGAAAGGACCAAGAAGTCTACTCTGTTCCTACTACGAGCCTTCATAGATTCTGCCGACAACGGCATCTGGGACATCCTTATTCCCCACTGCCTCCTATCTTACCGCAGCACGGTACACAAGTCAACAGGCTTCGCCCCCGCTATGTTGACTTACAGCCGGGAACTTTAACTCCTTTTGGACTCCTACTTGCCTATCACACAGCCTGAGTTCCCCACTCCTTTCCACGCCACCCCATCTTATATCCGTCGACTAACGGAGATCCACCAGGAATGTCAACTGCTTGCTCGCGCACACTTGCAATAATCCCAACAATCACACGCCTGTTTTCACGACCGTCAAAGACATGGAGCACCGTTCCGAGCGGACGATACTGTGTGACTTAACAGGGCTGACCCTCCACTTGGACAACCCAGTACATTCCTCTACCCTTGGTCGGGCTCGTTCTCCATCGTCCAGTGCTTACCGAACAACTACAGAATACGCAAGGCTGATAGTCCGAACACACTGCTGGTCCATTTTAACAGGCTGAAGGTGGGTCATTCCCCCGAACACCCTGACCGACCCCTCATAATCCCTGGTGACGACATGCCCGTTGACCACACCATCGAAATTCCTCCTAGCCACTGAGAGCAGTGACTTTTCGGAAGGGGAGCCTTTGTCACACACACCACACTTAATGTGCACTTTATCAACATCTTCCTGGTGATCTTTTCCTTTCTCGTTCTTATCCTTTAGGTCTGCTCTTTAATCAGCAGCCTCAGTGATAATCCGTCTTGACTACTTAGTTCTTCAGATTTTTCGTTATGTTCTTTTTACTGCTAGTATTAAATAAACCCTCGTCGGCTAATTTCACATTCTACATCATTGGGCGTGTTGTGTACTATCTAGATCAAGAATTCTCAGAGTGATTCATTTACTTAGATCTTCAACTCGATCGGAACACAACAACTGGAAAACCGTTCCATCACGTAGTTTACCTGTGCTTGGCCGCATGATTATTGGCATTTTCCATGGCCGTCTGCCGTCAAAAGGCCTCAAAGTTTTTTCCTTCTAGTGATCGATTCGTCCTTATGGGGAAACACATAAATACCGCTCTTTTGCTTATTTCCTCAGTCGCAGTCTGGCTCATTTACCTGCCGTAAGTCGTAGTCAGCCATATTACCGTTCTTTAGAAAATTGTCCACTTCAATTCCTTCATCGATAGGGAGTCCACTCTTTGCTGGACGAACACTGGTCCTTGACACGTCAAGTGGACACTTAACCAACCTTTCTAAGAAACTTGAATCGGAAAGGGTTTATTTAACTTATGTATACGCGCCCTGGAATGCTCAATCCATTCGCTTTCGAGATGATATGAATGTACTTTTGAGTGCAACATTTGGGATGGTATTGAAATACTGGATTTAACCTGCACCTCTAGTTTTCTGTCGTTGCAAGTAACTGCTGGGCGCGCCCTTGCTTTAAAGCACACTCGCCTGACAGTTTTCCTAAATTACTTTGGCGAACTTTCTACGGACCTTCGAGTGTTCACCGTTTCGATCGGTTTCCATCTTTGATTAAACAGTTCAAAAATGTTATGCGACCGTTCGTGCCTGTACAAGATTGCACAGACTTGTATAAAATAATAAGCGGACATGACGTAAGTTTTGTTTTCCTGCGTCATATTTGCAGTTTGTAGTTCATGGAAGGTTCAACACATCTTCAACTTCCTTCCGCCAGTTTCACAAAACGGCTTCAGCCTATGCCTCATCATATCGGCAAAAATATCATGACTCATTCCCTCTGATCTTGGGCGAAAACTTGGTGTTCACTGTTTTGGATTCACAGGACGCACGGTGCGTCCCCTCTGGCACCAGCGAAGTTTTCATATTCTTTCGCCATGACAATGTAGTAAGTTTCATACTGTGACTCAAAGTCTCCAAATTTTAACACTCGACCTTCACATACCTTGCAAGCTTTAAAACCCAGTCCATAAAAACAAGTTAATCGATAATTATGACAGACGACGAATTAACAGATTGCATGTACGTTCCTTATCCCCTACCCTTAAGGTGCAGAAACCGATATATGCTCAACTACTATCAACTTGGGGCTTTACAGCGAATTATACGGAATCTCGGACGTGAAAAAGACTTTCTGACCATCTACGCAGATCACACTATTTAAGGTTTAAGTCAGTTTATTAAGGGAATGAGGCTTTCGCCCTTGAGCTCCCTATTCATATCGATAAACAGAAATAAAGTCATCAATTACATCAGCAAATGCGAAAAGTTAAGAAGTTAGCGGTAAGTGTGAGCTAGGCGCAAAATGCCGCCGCGTATTACGCCCAATTTCTGTCGTCTGCAGAGTATCTCTAATAATCGATATCTAAGAGGTATGTATATTTTCGACAGAACAGATATCAAGTTGATATACCAATCTCGATAGATAGATAGATATCTACTCGATATAGTTCGCCACTAGAGAGGTAGAAAAATACATAAGGGTTGGGCTAATCAGGCCGTTGCGCGTCGGTGGGAGGACCGCACGTGCTCCGGCGTCATTAATCATCGACATAAAAGTGATTAACGACCAATACAAGGGGTTTTTGATCATTCGATTCTGCTTCAGCAGAGCACGCACAGCAAACGAACCTACGATTTCGCAGGGCTGTCCTAAAGGACTTTTCATTAAGTTCCGGTGCCCACTTATGATGCTGTTTTACGTCGTTTGGGACCTTAAAGCTGGGAGTATATTTCGTGCCCTAATTTGGAACTAAATTGTTTTCCATCCAATGGCATGCACAGTGCATCGCTAATCTTCGAATCTTGGATGAAGATTATCCTTGGTTTATTTAGTTTGCCCACTTTATTGAAGCCCCTCTGCTTATTTTGTGTAAAGTCGATCTCCCTAGATTTTCATGTCATCGGGCTTTTCATTAAATACTTTGCATTCATGGACTAACAGCATACGATCTGATTTTTCGATATTCTCAAAAGGTAAATCTATTGCCCACTGCGTATTCTCGCAGATGACGTCTTCCGTCCATTTTCTTGTGATCTTATAGTCTGTTGAACTTACTAACTTCAACAATTCGATAAAGTGGAAGGCAAAAGACCTTGCTACAGCAATCAAACTTCAAATAGAGGCCAGAGTCTTCTCTGGAAGGCCATCCTATCTGTTCTACGGGAAGTTTATTTCGACCGAAACACCACCTAATCCTGATTTGAGTACAACGAGACCGGCTCTCTTGCTTTTCAGTGAAAATCGCTACGACGTCAGTGCCCATAAAGACCTTTATTTCTATACAGTGAGTCTTTCTTTCCCCTATCATGTCCCTTTTTCATGTTTTTGTTCGCGCATATTGTCATGGAATTTGAGAAAGTGCTGTGTGAGTGCGTATGCTGACCTTGGCCGAAGTGCCATTAAGAAAATCGTTATTTGCGTTACAAGCACGGTTGCTCTGTAAAGAGGACGTAAAATCGATTTGATGAGCGAGTCTCCGCATATTGCCGATGCTTGTAGCCCTTATTATGGAAGTGAAGTTATCCCTTCGGATCTTAGTCGAACCGTCTGAGCGTCCAACTCTGGGATTATTAAATGAATTCCGTGTTATCGTGGTTTCACCTGGGCTTTTTCGTATCAGAAACCAAGTCCAAATCAGCCAGGAAGGTTATTTATGATAGTCTGGCCCAGCACGGCCATTACTTTCACTGGTAAAAATTAAGAATTATGACAAAGTTTAGCAATCAGTTATTGTAGTGTGAGGTGGAGATAGTTGAATCGAGTTTGTCAGTAGTTGATGTTAAGGCGTAGACGGTAACGAAAAAGATGCCGCTTCCATGTCCGTTTAGCCGTATTAACAATTGCCTGTGACTAAGTCGCTTCATTACACTAATTATTGTCATGCTGCCCAATGGCAGGAGTCTCAGTTCACCTCCGGCACCCACTTCCCAGACACCTGAGCCTGATATTCAGGCTTCGAATAGGCAACAGGTACGTTTTTATAAAGACTGCACGTTAGCGCGCTTTCGATGCCAGGTTAACGTACCGTGCTTAGTATCCGTCCCGCGTTAAGTGGCTTGACTTACCCATTGCTCTCCCGTATCTATTTGCTAGGGTTTGGGATCACATCGTCTGCCGTAGATGCCGTAGCGGGGGTTGTATTACAGCTTTTGGACATTTTCTCCATGCGGTTTCTAGAGGATTTCGCGTACTGGTGGTCCCCAGTAATTGACCAAACTGTTTGTTTCTAGTGGTCTTCAGCAGCCCCTGAATCCTCCAGAAACTGATCTTAAGACAGTAGTGACAAGGAACCTCTATGTCTTCTGGCCGCCTTGTCATCGTAACGATTGGATACTAAATAGTCGGTGCGCCAGTCATTAACTTTTCGCTCCCAGTTAGTACCTTTACTACTGCTTTTATGCAAGGATTGACAGTATACATGTGCTGCTTCTGGCTGCCGCTGATAACTATTGCAATGTTAGCTACCTGTTAGCAGTGGGTAGCTAAAGGGCAGACTAACTGGCAGGCTCATCTTCCAGGACAGACCCTACATCCACTTCTCTAAGCTTCTCGAAACTTCATCTTTACTGGTCGGTTTTGGGGTTTGGCAAACACCGTCTAATGTCGACGGCACGACTGGTCAGCCATGGTCTCGTTTTCGCCGTCATTACTCGCTCCGCATAGTGTACATGAGGATAGAGCCGACCGCCGTCACCGAATTTAATTGCCTCTTTCTGGGGTACAAAAGTAGACGAAATAATTTGACAAGAACAAAAGTATTTTTGTTCGCGAAAACTCCAGTGTCCCTTCTAGCCCTCATGGAAGACACCCTCTTTCCTTCAGGCAAAAAGTTCGATGTTGATTTTAAACGTCCTGAGATCTGACTGCCTCGTCCTGTCACCCATTGGGATTGTTCAACGATTTCATACGCTTTATGTCCGTAACACTGTCAACTCACTTTTCCAACTGGCCAGCGGCGGCGCTGAGTACCGTAATTAGTTTAAAAGGAGAACGCGCGCAACTCATTTTATGGCCTTTCGTCGGCCAGCCAGTTTTCAAAACTTTTATTAGGTGCCACGGACTTTGCCACACGTGTCTCCCACGTGGCACCTGATAAATCTGCAGCCGTGATTCTCAACTCACAGAGATTATAGCCAACATAGTAATCGTTCAGAAAACGACACCTTTATTCTACAAAGACTTAAGTACAATAAGTGCCAAAACTCGCGAAAGATTGATCGCATCTTACGCTTATACTTTTAAACCGAGAAAGACTACTTGAATGGAGCCACAGTACTTATTACCATGAGGCACAATCACAGCGGCAGAATGTCAGCGAAACACATGTTTGGACTTTAGCTAGTATCTGTGCTGTCAAGTATGCTATATCGTACAACCCATGAATCACAAGTCCGTACACACCAACACGCTGGGTTTTGATTTAGCATCGTCCCGCATCGGAGAAAGTAAGCAATTAAACACTGTCATTTTTCATTTATTTTCGAGGCCTACAGAAATTCAGTTTAGGTCTCTTTTACCACTGTTGAACACCTTTTTTTTTTACCATCGCTACTCGTTATTTGGAGGCGGTTTTTTAAAACATTGTTTGCAGTTTAAAGCTCTTCAAATAGCATACGCCGTTTGCGACTCTGGAACAACGCCCCCTTCTAACGACACATCTCTCGGAATCGGAATCAGCCCGTTGTCCTCCGCTCAGCGCCACTTTTTCTACCTGTCAACGCTGGCCAAGAGGCAAAGGAGGTGTCGGTTGGCCACAGTTTGTCCTATCTGGTGGAACAGAACCCTCCTTCTTCCACCAGGGTTGCCGTGGCGCGCTTGCGGTCTGAATAACTCCGAATTACCAACCTTTGATTCCGAAGACTTCATACCCATGTCGCAGATGATTGCTAGATCACTCGCAGACCACCCAGATCGTCGCGGTAAATGCCGTATTATTGAGTTTTGCCGTTCTGCCCAACAAACTGCCTCGTGAGGCAAACTGCTTACAATCAGCTTCCCCCGAAGTTTTCAGAGTTAAATGGTAGTAGAGAGGGAAGGAGACGTACTTTTGCCCATATAATGCCAGTTCTCAATTATATTCAATTGCTAGCATGCCCGCGTCAACTCTTGTGTGGCAAATTTCACATGGTCTCTTTACATGATCCCCAATCTGGTAGGATTGTTGCCTTAGTGTATGTGTGGCAATTTGATGACAAGCCACCGCGCATCCGAAGGACCCATATGCACATAATTGTACACGAAGGTTAGTTTTGAGAGCGGACCGCGTACAAGTCAGAGTAAGTGCTGCAATCAACAAGTTAACACAGTCAAGGTAGATTTAAAAGCAGCCAAAATAGACGCAGTGAGGCGTATATGGCGGAAAAGGCCCTTTCTATGGCCGAATGTACTGGAATAGGATAAACAGATGGGGTGGAAGTGACCGGTACGTGTCAGGGCTTCGGAGTAGTTCGCCGGTCTCAGTTAAAGGAATTTACAAGTACCGACCAGGCCGATGCGTGACTTAACTGTTTACTAAACGCCAATTCGTGACATATATCGATCAGGAACACCCTTACTGGCTTGAAGACAGGACGGTTTGGCGACCAGTGATCATACCGTGCCCCGAGCTCAATTTTTGAACTAATTTTCTGGAACAGGCGGTTTGGAGCGTTGTTTTCTGCGGAATAACTTTTACCAAGACCAACATGTGTAAAAAAAGCTCATGCTCGTTCTTAGTGCTTTTGCTTTTTGTAAAAGATCCTGTCTGCCTAATGTTCATTTGCTAATTCACAGGGATAATTAATCTCTGCAAGACTTTCATTTAAATATTTATTTCTGTACATCTACTTACGCTCTCGAACATTCTTACGTTTCGATTACCTAGGGACACGCTAAATAGATTTGCCACATGTAATCTGTTTTCTCCTACGTGTTTTATTCAATTTTTTAGGATTTACCAACTTGGCATTCTTCCTATCTACACATTTGTCTACCACCACCAATGCCGAGTGGCTACGCGCGCATGCCGCATCTCCTCCCGAATACACCGGAGTTGATGAATTTCTGACTTTAGGCTCCCTGCATCAGTCGTGCTGTGAATTTGCTGTGACTGAAGCCATGTCGTCCCCCGTTTCCAATGTCTCGCATGTGCGTGACAAAGCTCTCAGCTTAATTGTGGACCATCGGTTTCGCGCCGCGAAAACAGGCTGTCCTGTTGCCCCTCTGCCAGACTTTTCTTCGCATCAGAGTCCTGCAGACGCGCTGGCCTGCAAGCACAACCGCACCTTGGCCTTCTATCCGGTCTCCTCGGTCGCCCAGCCGGCCTGGGTGGAGACGCTTGTTGGTGAATTGCCTGTTCAAAAACCCCTTGTAGTGATCCTTGATCCACGGGTACGGTTCTTTCATTGGACATGGTTACTTGCTGACTGCCGCTTCATTTCTGTCTTCTCATTGTTTCATTTGGATTCTTCCCGTCTTCTGTCATTTTGGCCTTCTCTGTTTCCTTCAGCCCTGTAAGTTGACTTAAGAACGGTGCTGGGCCATGATTTTAAATTCTCACAGCTGAGGAAGGCAGTTCCCAAGTTTCCTTTCATGATTAGACATCCATAAATGATTTCAGTATGCTTTATGCCCTAAAGGGGTCTAATCCAGAAATACTTTTTGAAAGGCATCGCGTTGCAGCCTCTGCAGTTCGTACGAGAAAGTATGTTTTTCACCCTTTAATACAATGACTTCGACAATTGTTGGTTGATGGAGTCGAGGCGCACTAATTGGACTGTAGGACAACTGCGCGCACGAAACAGATGATGATTTCCATTTAGGATGATCCATCTCAGCTCAGAGCGTCATTGAAAATCCAAAGTATTTTCCCACATATTTACGCCAGAAACTTCTCTCCTCTCCATTTTTAAACCTCGGCAATTTTCACTTTAGGAGGAGTCAGTCTTCAAAATGGACGAGGAATTTTCATACGACAACGTCGGTGAGCGCTGCAAACATTAGTTTTGATGTCTTTTGTTTCATGCCTTAGCCACTGTCCCAATGTAAACTCACTGAACGTTGTTTGAAGTTTTGACGTCACAAGTGAGACTCATATGGTAGCATTATCGATTATTCCTTCTTTGTAAATTATACGCAAGTGCCCTATCTAATTCGACAATATCCGACCTCAAAAACCATGGCAACCGAGTAGTCATCGAGGGTCTTCTTTTTAAGTTTATTAAAGATCTATATCAAACTTGCCTTCCTTTTTAGGCCAAACACTGTCGTATGATTCTTCTTAAAGTTTGTTTTCCCGATAACCTGGTTACTTCAAAGTCGGTCTCATCTACCAAAATCAGGCAGGGGGTTGTTTCCGTTCACAACCATTCTTATTGACTTGGCTCGTTTCTTCCATGATGGTTTGACTAGATTTTTTCTAGGTGTCTTTTTGAATTCATTTGACTCACTTGTGTAAAACTCGGCGGTTTCGGTGGGATTCGAACCCACGACAGTAAGGATATAGCTTGAGTACAGCCAACGCTCTAACCTGAGCGACGGGGTCCCAATGTAGAGGCCGAGAGTTTTATTACTTCCGAATCAAGTTACCCATCCAGCTGTGTTTGGCAAATCAGCGTCAGATTCCGCCCCAGGTTCTACAAAAACTTGGCACCAGATTTAAAAATCCTTTAAAACTGGTCAGCTTTGCACGTGTTTATGTTATTCTCTGCTTCAAAGGCCATTCGAGCGACATACGGAAAGTGAATGGTTGCGCGCAAGTTTCGACACGTACAGCCCATTTTCACTGTCCACTCTCGGAAATGTCCCTCAAAACAGCTCAGTACTCACGTTTACATCTCGGATCAACCTCAGCCCCTTGGCTGTACGTATACTTTACTTATTTATTTCAGTCTGAGTTCTAGCATCTAATTAGGGAAGCCTTCGACATGTTTACATTACAGGACCTTGACAAAAACACACCCAATATTTGGATGGTTCGTTGGATCTGAAGCCTCCTCAGGAGCTGATTACAACGTTGTGCTCAAATGACATTATCACGGGAGTAACTGATAATTGACGATTTTATTTACCAAGACAAGGACAACTGAAATGGCCATTTCTGGCGCATATACCATCGCCCGACAGTCAGGCCAACAAGTCCTGAGGTTTGGCTTTGGGTTCTGTTTTTCACTGATTCACGGACTCACATCCTGTCGATTGAATTCGGTCACAGGGCAGCAACATCCACTCGTATCCCACCCAGCGATAATCAGAATTGGTTGGTGAACACAGCTCTCGTTTGACTTGGTATTGTCGAGCGAAATTTTCCGCCAGAGGCCTTTGTTATACCGTCCATTAGGGACAACCGAACTCGTGGTGTTTCGAATCTCATGAAATTACAAACCCTCAAGACCTAATGTGAGTGAACAGTCAATTGACACCCAGGGTGCCTGAGTTGTGCCCTTTGTTATCTTTACGGTGCCTGTCCCAAGTCAATTACTGTGCCACAATATGCCCCCCGCTGCTCGAAGTACACCGAATTCGTTTGTAAATGCCGGATTGTTAATACCATCAGATAAGACTACTCCTCACAACTTGCGGCACACAGTTGACTGGTACATACCGCTGTTTCACGGCGATCTTCAGTTGCCATTGCCATGCTCTTCGGGATTTGCTGTCATTCTGTTTTACATTGTCTCCTTATCATGCAGTTTTAGGTCAGTACGTAAACTGTGCTTGTCCGGAAAGCTCGCTTCATATTTTGTTATGCTCCTGTCATGTTTCTAAATCAAGGTCTTTGAGGTTACATTCAGTCATGCTGTCAAAATCTACTGGCCACCTATTTGCTTTGGAAGCAGATGTCCGTATTGACTTTCTTTGCATCATATTACTCCCTCACTCATAATCTCTGACCTGCTACACGTAACTGCGGTCGGCTGAGGGACGAACCTGAACCGAATGAATCCCCACCAGCATTAGGTGAACGCAGCGTCAGCGACTAATACTCATGCTATGCTGTCAACGTGGCGTGAGCGTTCGCCGATCTGATCACAGTACGGGACATGTTCGTCCCCGCTTTTCAGTAATTCTAGAATCCTGCGCGCAGCCGCATGTAGGGACTACCGACGCAGATCGAATACCAATCAACACAACCTAGACAGGGATGGTCATTTCTGACTTATGAGACATAAGCCGGTTATACTCAGCCTCAATTTTGAGTGATCTAGGGTCCGAACCCCGACTCTTCAGTTATTGGATATTTCTTCGGACTTCCTATCATTTAACCTCAGGTCTATTATCCCATCGGATTGTCCAAGTCGGAACTGCGGTATAACTGACTGATGACAGCTGCTAGGCTAGAAATGGCCGTCTCGGCCTCCCTTATTTACGTCGGCGTTCCTTTTGCACTCCACGGCTTCTGGAAGCGCACTGACAAAGTTTGCCTTTTTTAGGTGCTGCACCCTTCTAATGTCCACCATTCCGCCATACAGATAAGATTCCGAAAGTCAGGTCTATGCATAGAAGCCTAATTTACTATGCGAGTTGTCTAGCACGTCAAACCGCCTGGCCACCTCCCTTTTTAGAATTTCTATGCGTAACTTAAACACGGATTACCTGATCTAGGAACCTACTGATCTCTCGAACTGTCTTCACTCCACGTTTGCGCCCATGGGAAATCAGACACACACTCAGTCGGACTTTTATTTTGGTATTTTCTTGTGCTTGCCGGTTCTATTTAGTGCATTTAGCGGCCTTGCAAATCTCCAGAACTTACAGAATGTGACTTAAGCACCAGGATCTGCCAGAAATTGCCTCTGAAATACTAAAAGCATATTTGGTCTTCTTGGAACTCCATCTAAAGGGCATTCTTATGAAGGAGCCGATCGTTTATCACCTCCCTCTGCTGTTTGCCTCGCTTCCCCCTTTTGTGGCCCTCTTCAGTAGGCTAATATGTCAAACATTCAGTTAAAATACAAAGCATGTTGTACAAGAATATTGGCATTCGTCATTAATAGTATTCCCCTCCTTCCTTTATCGAAAAATTCCACAACGGTTCTCTTCGCGTCCATCTGGCCTCCCACCCGCCAAAACAACGGCCACACACCCAGTCTTTACAACGTCTGGGCCGCGTTTCCATCGCCAATAACGCATCCCACTTTGAGGAATTGATTTATCGCGATGCTGACGTCCTGGTTCTCTACTACGGTAGACATTGTGGTTATACGACTCACAGCAGGGGCGCAATCACTGAATTCCGCGCTGTCGCCGACTATTTCGCTAGCCGTCCGTCGTCGCCCGAGTTTGTGATGTAGGTGGTTGTCTCCCATCACCATTTATCACGCTATCTTGTGGTTTGCAACCGAGGCTACTGAATCTTGTCGACGTTTTGCCAGGACTTCGCCCAGTTCTAGTCCCTCTAACCAGGTCGTTGTACCGCAATTATGCCTTCCGTTAGTGCACATGACGACAAAGTGGCCGATCAAACAATACTGACTCGAAAATCTCTGCCAACATCAAGGTAGTCATAGAACCAATCCGAAACGAGTTTATTGACGCCAGGCAAGTGTTTGGCACGCAAGGGACTTGCTTGTCTTACGCGTTAACCCAGCTCCAAGTTTCTCAGCTCCTCCGTGGGTAGTAAGTGGCAGAACTTCCCTCGGACATTTGTGGGAAATCTGAACTTCACAAGTGAGAACCCGGAAAACAAAGAATCACTAATGGTCCGGGGTGTCCCGCCGGTGTCCCTGCATACCGGCGAACGGTGAGAGACCGCAAACCAAAGTCGTTTTGTTATAGTACGAATGTCCCCTATTGGCGAGTCGGGTCTTGTTCGGCCCTAGGCGGTAGGATCTTTTTTGAAAACTGACCTGAATTAAGTGCCTCGTCTGGATCATAATCCTTGGGTTCCGCATAACTGGCTCACAGCGTGAACAACATTTTTTGACGCCATAGTCTTCGCGTTTTGGGGTAGAGCGAGCACTAGCTATTCAACTGCGTGTAAGGAATGGATACACAGACAGCTTAAACGAATTGTTTTTGGCATTTAAATGCAACTTTTTGTCCATTTCTGTCTCTAAAAAGGCTCGGCATGCCCTTATGTCTGCTGCCCACCTAAGTTTTCAAGACACTAAGGCAGACTCGAGTTGCCCTTTTTGCTTTCATCGTGACTTTTAATGCTCCTCTTTCGTTTGTTTCACTCCATCCCCTAAGTGATTACTGAACGCGTACTAACCTCGTTTATATAATCGTTTAGATGCTTTTACTCTCTGGCTTCCTTCTAGGATCGATGTAGATTCGGTTCAGCTGCCGTGGTCTTTACGTGTGGAGTACGTCCCTAATGTGATCCTTTTCCCCCGTAATCGGTAAGCTGCCAATTTTACTTTCTAAAATTGAAATCCTAAACGCACTATTGTCTCTTCCTGTGCGCTCCTCGTTACTATTAACTTGATCGCTTTTCCTCCTCATTGATGATCGCCCTTTCTCAATCCTTCCCACTGTTTGGGTCTTTTTTGCTCTCCAAAACCAACAGGCCTGCTTGGACGTGTTTTTTCCTGACTGTATGCTGTTAAAAATGGCGCTTGCCGATCTGCCCTGATTGTGTGACGGAATACTTCGACTGAAGTTTCTGCAGCAGCACAACCAATAACAAGAAAAAAGCCGAAAATTGCCCTTGTGGTCGCCATCCCCTCCTCCAGGCACACATTTTTTTCTAGGAACAGAAGAGAAAGGCGTAGACCAACTGGCATTGCCAGTCGACCGGTGGGCACACGTGGCCTAGCTTATCTCTGTGTTCTCATTGCCAATGTAGTTACCGGGCGTACTTCGAATTAACCCACGCACACCCGCATGCTGCAGACTAAACCCTTTCGTTGGATCGGTGTCGCCTTTTTCTAAGGGGCGACTCACTGGTTCGTATTTCTGCGCACGACTACAGTTGCGGTGAACTGCGCACTTTGAGTGTTTATGCAGACTCTTTCTCTGCCTTGTCGGAGTTTGTATTCTGTTCAGTGCCAATCTACAGTTAGATCTCGGTAAATTATTTTAATATTGCTTCTAGCACTTATTGCCACACTGAGTTACTTGTCAATCCTATCAGAAAAATGGGCGTCCCCTTTGAGCCGATGAGGTTTTTCGTGTTTTTTTTTGACATCTTTAAATATGACAAAGTGTTGTTTCCACTAGGTTCGTTATCTTTATTAAAACAAGCGCTAGCCAATAAGTGTGCAGTCATTTTGGTAGGTCATGTAAACGGGAAACTCACTTCAAGTGGAGTACGCCCTTCCTTCAAGTGGGGCATGATTACTTTCATGCAGCAGTAACATTTTGCGATTCCCAACCCAGGTAAACCGAATTTTCGATCCAACGAATTCTTTTTAAAATGGTTTGTTCTGAATGTCATGCGGCATCAACCACTTGCCCCTTCCAGCGGCACTAAGTCAGATGATATTTGTTACCATGTGCAGAGGCTAACCCTGTGGTAATCGATTTGCCCTTATGCAGTAGATGTCGTTACAGACCGCCAGTTCGTCTAGGTTTTTGCATGTGGATTACTACCACCACCTCCCCTGACTCCAGGGATGAGGATCAGGACTACACCTGCCCTCACTGCGACCGTACCTTCACCTCACACATCGGCCTGGTCGGTCACTGGCGAATCCATCGCACAGAGACTGGAGAACCAGTGCGTGAAGCACCAACCTACACCTACGGCACTCGCCTCTACTGCCCACACTGCCCTCGCACCTTCAGGCATCGCATGGGCCTTTTCGGCCACATGCGCATCCACGAGAGCGGCCTTGACCACACTCCCGACACACCCACCACATCCAACACATCCACCTCGCACACCTCCACCCTCGTTCCATCCGTCCGCGCCACCACCACCACCACCACCACCAC
>CACRXP010000194.1:443607-470847 GCA_902702965.1 Spirometra erinaceieuropaei | reverse complement strand
CCTCTGTAGCTGACACTGACACCGCCGACTTCTCATGCCCACACTGCCCACGCACATTCACCTCACGCATCGGCCTGGCCGGTCACTTGCGAATCCATCGCACAGAGGCTGGCGAACCAGTGCCTGGAGCACCCACCTACACCCACCAAGCTCGTCTCAACTGCCCACACTGTCCTCGCACTTTCAGGCATCGCATGGGCCTATTCGGCCACAAGCGCATCCACGACGACCTGCGGTAGACAACCGCCGGCCACACCACACATTCACTCACTGCCTACCTCCTCCACCACCACCATCAGCCCACCAGAAATCAACACTCACACGCCTCATGCACCCAACTGCCACCTCCCACGCAAGTGGGAAGTCCGCATCTCGACTCGGTCCCCATGCGGCTTCGGCTGCACGGGTGACTTGAGTCCGAGACTATCCCGACACGTCAAGCGTCGTGGATAGGAAGGTTGCTGATTGACGCCCGCTCTCGGTTCACGCAGTTCGTCGCGTTGTGTGTGTGTGTTGTGTGGAGTGGCGGACTGGTGGGCTGGGAACGGGCTGAAGCAGCACCTTCCACGGCACTCTCACGCAAGTAAGTGACACGCCGTTCAACCCCCGTTGTGTGAAATCCTGGTGTTGTGTGCATGGGGGGCCAGGTCGTGCCGTGGCGCGCGCAGTCATAGTTCGTCAACCATGACAGCCATCGCGCCCATTCCCCACTCCAGTCTGCTGACCGGCTCGGACAGCGGCTGGGGTGTGGGAGTGGGAAGGGAGATTGAGGTCGACGACTCAGCGCACTTTCTCCTCACTATAAACTGACGCGCTTGAAGCTATCACGATGCGCTAAAAGCCGTGGCTTGGAAGGTTGCCAACTGACGGGGTAACTTGGACCTCCTCCTTGACCAGAGGCGGTCTGAGAGTCAGGCTGCAATGGCTCCTTTTTAATGTGGCCTTTATGGCACTCCCATCACAGTGTGGGATCCGAGCCAGGCGTTGGCGGCACGCCCAGGTGCGGCTTCGGCCGTGCGAGCCTCCAAATCTATGTTGTGTTGGTTCAAATCCTGGTTATTTGTTGTGTGGACCAGGGGGTGTGGTGGAACGCCAAGGTGAGGATCCGTCCGAGCCATCCACCTGCGGCCTCTCTCGTCTCCGGTCTTCTTGACTCTGTCTTGACACTGGGCTTGGGCGAGGGCGGAGGAGAGAGTGTAGGTAGATGCTACGCAAGTCTACTGGCACTATAAACCCCTGCGTAAGTCACCGTCCCTGCTCCCATTGCTGCTGTAACTGTGGGGCACACGGTGGACATCATCGAAAACGATGGTCGAACTGTCACTAACACATCTGCTCTCCCCATCTCCCACGAGGGATCTCCATGTTGAGCAAACAATGCCATGAATTGGGTCCTTGAACATCATTTTGTCCGGAAAGCTGGTGTACCACCGGCCTTCTGATCCCTTGGTTTTCTCACGTTTCGTCGGTTTCCCCAAGTGCCATCGGGTAGTTGACTTCCAACTGTCTTCCAAAATTTCTCATTCATTTGAGAAACTCTTTGTTGAGCGAAATTTCCAAACCGTCAGTTTGATGCTCTTTAGGCCATCTCGGTTTTTATTCGGAACGACCGCACCAAACTTCCGAGGCACTCCCCAAGAAAGACTAATCAGTCCCCTTTCCTCTATAGGAATTCTGTCCAGACCGAACCGGATAAGGACGTAGCCTCAGTCGTGGTGTCAGTCGCTGCCTCCAAGTTTCCTAGCCGACAAGTTGAGCAGCCGTACAGACAATCGCTCCCTCGATAATAAAACGGCTTAAAGCCAAACGATGAAGTCTGGGGCAGGAAAGCTTTGCGTGGAAAACGCATCAAAGTTGGCGAATTTGGGTCAGAATGGTCGCAAACTTTTAAATAAGTCTAGCGCGACAGTGAAAAGTACTTTGCGTTCTATCAAAACTCAGTACAAGTCATTCTTTTTCCCTCTTTCAGCACATCATGCTTTTGTTTTTACGCATGGACAGATATTATCGATAAGAGGGCAGTTGTGAAGCTTTTAACGTCAGGTCACCTCTTTAGAAGTTAAAGTATTCAAAAACTGCGCAAAAATTTCCCGAGAAATGCCATCAAAAATTCCCCTATCCTACAAACAGTCCCTTAGGCCAGCCCTGCTCTGCTTTCTACCTGGGTGATACGTCCTGATACCCAAATGTGTTTCGCCTTAAATTTGCCGGAGCAGTGGTCTCACATATGATGTGTTTATGTTAATTTCAGTGATTGGTATTGCCTTCATCCAAAATCAATGCTTTGAAGTTCCTTCTCCATTGGACGTAGCATGACCTTAAGGAAACTGCTAACGAAGCGCTGCACAATTCAGACTTTGCTTGCCGAACTGGCTTCTCCAACCACTATTGGAGCAATCCTTTGCCCCTTTTTTATGAGCATATTTCAGCAGACAGGCCGTATGATAGATATGTAGCTCAAAGCTTCGTATATAGCCCGTTGTCTCCTCTGCATGCATATCTAACACACAACCTACGTCATATGTCCTTTTTGTCGATTTAGGGTTGTTGAGATGTATGTCTTGTTCACCGGACCGAGATGGTTGCTGACCGAATACCGTTTAGATCACCCGGCGTAATCAGCTAAGCTTCCAAATCCGCGTTTTCCTTCTATATGCTGCCCGAAGTACACATTATACTGTACTTTATAATGGCGTTGCGCGCCGACCTGTAACGCTGTTAAAAATATCCTCCTATCCTTTTAAAAGACTGAAAATCGATAAACTACCTCACCCAGTTAGAAAAAGTGAAAAATCTGAACCGATAGACTGGCTTTCCCGATATCGAGTTCTTTTCTATCAATAAGACTCTCGGGATTCAATTCTGTTATGCCAGTTCATTAATTTCTTGGGGAGTTTTCTACCAGTTCATACCTGACCGTCGTTTTTTAATGTCTACTCCAACGCAACTTATATCTTTCCCTGATCATAGTAAATCCTACTCCGCAGTTCTTCCGGCCGCTGCTATCTCATCCTCCGATCTCTACAACAACTTGATCGCCTTTGTGCTTGAACGCCTGAAGTCTGCCCCGCCAAATGATAGAGGCAAGTACAGGTCGTTTGTGGGCATCCCCTCCGGCTTCCAAAATAGGAACAACTCAAGGATCGCTTACACTGCAGACACCTACTTGGCCACAGTGAGACAGCACTGCATCCTACATAATTCCTCCCGTGCCTGTATGGACTACTTCGCATCTGGACCACTGGAAAATCACGCCAGGCAGATAGAATCGTCCCGTTCTCTCTTGCGCCTTTTAATGCGTCGTCTGGAGACCGGGCTCACGGAAGTGAGCCACGCATTGGCCCCGCCAGATGACGGCTTAGCCCTGCTGGACCGATTGACGGCTGCAGGCCGTGCTCGCGTCCATCGATTGCAGGATGTACAGCACGCACTTTCTGGCCTATGGCGACGCCTCTCTGGGGCGGAGGCTCTTTTTAGTCACGAATCCGAACTTACTGCCTCTTTGCGTCAGCGTCTTCTCGCAGTTTGAGGTCACCATCTTCCACCCTCCACTGCCCTTCGACTTTTGCCGACGGCGGAAACCTTGACCCCCAAATAACCCCTCTGTGATCGAAGTCCACGGCCAGGGCAGCTTGGTGAATGTGTGTGCATGTGTGTTCGACTTTTCTGCTCACCTTTTCTAGCTTTTTTGTTTTATTTCTAAAAAGAAACCTAAGATTTTTCATCTTTACACTTGCGTCTCGTCCTGGTTAAGTGCGGACTGGCGCTATTAATGGACAGGGACTTTAATTACCTTTTTGTACATGGACTTTGTAGCTCGGAGGTTTTTAGTTATGGCCATTTGGAACCGTAACTTGTTGCTAGCCTCGATTATTTAGATTATTCTAATCAATTTATGCAAGGTTTCTTGCATTGGTGATAATAACAATAATACCGCCGTTGCCAGCTGCTGATTAATGGTCTTTTCGGCCCCTTGGGTTCTATGCTGCTTGACGTCGGACTTTTGCCTGATACGATCACTTCCTGGACACCGAATATGGACACTGTCAACCACAAGTTGACCATAAAGTAAGCTGGGTAGCACTGCCTGGTCCTCGTTCTGCCACAGTAGACATTCATATTGAGGCGCATTCTCGAATTCAGCCATAGTTACCAGCAACCGACGGCCATCTGCTTTGTCGACTTTGCCGCCGCGTTCGATTCCGTCCATTGTGAGTCCCTGTGGCGGACAATGGCGCTAGATGGTGTACCGCCTAAAATCATCATTATGATCAAGGCCTATTAACTCCCCACCAGTGCGCGAGTTCTGGTTCACGACAATCTTCCGCAACCATTTGGTCTTCGGTCTCGCGTTCGACAGAGTTGTATCCTGTCGCCCATTCTGTTCAACTACGCCATTGGTTAGATATGCGGAAGGGCCCTACACGAAGATTACGGTATTGAGCTTGCACCCGGACACTGGCTGACTGATCTCGACTATGTCGATGGCATTACCCGACTAACTCCAAGTTTTCGCGATCTGCAGCCTATGGTTTCACGGGTGAACAATGTCGCTAAATCGGTCGGTTGGCCCATAAATTCTGAAAAACCAAACTGTTTTTAAGCTACATCCCTGACCAGGAGAAGGCAACACTCGAGATTGATGGCTGTCAACTTGAAGAAATAAACAGTTCTAAATACCTCGGGGGGAGGCTGCTGCCGAATAGGCAGAGTAAGGATGGCGTTGTCTCCCGAATTGATGCTTCCCGGTGGGTTTTCTCAAGCTTTAGAAAATGCCAATGGATCCGACGCGACACCTCCATCGTCACTAAGGTTCGCGTGTACCGTGCATCCGTCCGATCTGTCCTCTATGGTTGTGGATGCTGGGCTGTGCGTGTGGAGGTCGAGCGAAAACTGGAGGCGTTTGACCGCCCCTGCTTGGGGACCATCCGTCGAGTGAAGTACATCGACTTCGCCTCAAATGAGACAGTTTGCATTCGATATGACAGCATCGCACGGATAACCCAGGCCATCCAAGATAGGCGACTGAGGTGGTTTGGCCATGTTCTTCGTTGTCCATTGAGGAGCTCGGTGTTAATGCCCTCGATCCAGCACCGTTTCACCATTGGGGACGTCGAAGTGGTAAACTCAGAACCTGGCTCGACATGGAGGTGGTTCTTGGACCTTCAGTATTCGTCTTCGTTTTTGGTGAAGAGAATGGGTTGAATTGTCCAGATCTGCTGCCGCGGATCGTCACACGTGGAGAGGTGTAGTTCGGGACATCGTCGAGGCCGGCTATGTCAGGCATGATCGCAGCCGTACGAAGTACAAGCAAGTACCATGAGGACGTTAGATGGATAGACTGGATCCACGGAACAGATGTTGACGGGCAGTTAGTAGACGTGACTGTTTTTGAGAGTTTGGCGAAGCGAAAAGCGCTGATGACTCCACTCTGACTAAAGTCCTTGCTGATTCGTCCCAGCTTCTCATGACAGGGTGGAGCGAATAAGCTGACGGACAGCAAGACTACCAGCAATTTCAATAAACCAGCTGATAGGCATCTCATACATCGATTTTTCGCCATGAGAAATGCTGGTGTGACAGCTTAAATTCAGTCTGTTGGTGTGGCTACCATCTTCAAAATTTTGCCAAAAGGCTGCGTCTCCGGTCACTCGGTACTGCTGGATAGTGCTTTGAGATCTCTGGAAGGCAGTTGTGGTCAAGAGTCCTATTCCTCATCTTCCAGATTGTCTCGAGGATCTCATAGGCATGGTCGCATGGAGAATTGCCATATAACTCTGTTCTTGTCAGAGCTGAGAGTCGGACTTCAGTTATTCATTCTTGATGTGGCCCCTATTGCACTCAATTGCGTGTGGCCCGAGGCAACTTAGGTGGTGTCCCGAACATTTGGGACCGGGGGTCATGTCTGTGACGCACGTAAACGAGCCGTCACATTAGCTAGCCAGTCCTGGTGGGGACTCCCGTTATTTTATCATAGGCAAGGTGAGCCAAACGACAGTTCTGTCAGTTAGGCTGCATTCTTAAGTCAACTCTGTCCCTAATATATCTCTGGGTTTATTCAACAACACTCGCGACCAGCCAGCGGTGGGGACTTTCGAGGCGCGTTACTCTAAAAGCGTGAGAAAAGTACAATTTCGTATAGAGGTCGGTGCCTCTTTTTAAGAATATACGCCTGTTTGAGTAAGTCGAATACCTCGGATTCCCCTTTGATGGAATTGATCCATACCCACAGATTCATGAGGTCAAGAAATTAGAAGGACTCTGCCTTGGGAAAGTACCGCAGCAACGCTCACTCCTCGTTAATGAGCACTGCGGCTGGTTAACTCGTGTACGCCATTCATGCCGTACTAAATATGGGTTCGGCGATAAAACGAGCACGGTTAGTTCGAACGAATGAAGGTCACAGAGAGTCCAACAACCGCCCAGGTTCTGAACTGAGCCTTTTGTGGAAAGGAAGCTTAAGGTGTTTTGGAGTTGCGAAAATCCCCATAAAAGTAATCAGAAGACGAGGTGGAGAGCATACGTAGCTTTCGATAACTTCTCGTCGGGCCAGTACAATTATATGGGTTAGGGGGTAGAAGTAAAACACGAGAATTTATCGAAAGCTACGTATGCTCGCCACCTCGTCTTCTGATTAAGGTATTTTGTTTCAAGAGCCCTCACAGTCATCACATCGGCCTGGTGGTAAACGGGTCTACTGTGTCATGTCCAACAGTACGTAGACCCAGAAATCGCCTGCGTATTTCGGTAAGATCAGTGTAGTCTGACAGTCGTCCTCTTTATGGATGTAATGATGCCCTCAACGTTACTTTCCCATCCACTCTGAAGTCAACATATTTTCGTACACTATACAAGTTAGCGATGGCTAATTGCGCAGTCCCTGTTGCATGCCTTGATGGAACATCGTCTAACAGTCCCCTTATTCGGCAGTCGACGGCACTCGGTCTGCTTCGATCAAAGTTTTAAATTAAATTTCGTAATGCTTGGCGCACCAAACATTCGTCAGAATCCCAACTACTCACGAATTTCAAATTGGTCAGCGAACTAAGGGTTGCTGCAAAATGTGCGGGAACCTTGTAATTGTTCCCTTCCGAGGCTGTGAACACGTATTCCAGGACATATGTTGCGCTTCGCTGCATTCGGTTAAAATTACAGACGGACGATCGTGAGGCCATGTGGAAATACTCCTTAGGCCGCGGTTCATTCCCATTTCCTCACTGAATCCACACGTACATTTTCTGCATGGGGACACACTGAGAATTCTGAAAGCTTGGAGCAAGAAAGGCAGAGAACCCAAGATGACCAGGCCTATCTGACAGCTCGGGTGTCGTGTCTGAAGATGCCAGTCTTGTGCTCCACAGCAAGGGTGGGCGCGGGGTCGGTGACGTACTCGTAGTCTTTTACAGTGACATTAGCCTTACACAGCGCCCACCGTACCCTCCCCTTCCTCATCTGGGACCGGTATCCTAACGGGGGCGAGAGAGGGCGTGGGCGGCTGATGTATCGAAAATCTGCATCCAGGCGTGTTACTACACCCCCTGTCCACGACATACATACAACTGATCAGAATTCTACATGGAAAGAAAAGGGTGGGTGGATCGGATCCCAACTGAGTGGGTGTACCACAAAGGTCGCATTAAGAAGAAGCTATTGCAGCATTTCTATTCGTCTTCCGAGGAGGACCGAGTTATCCCGTCAGTCAGCAACCTCGCAAGTCACGTAATTTAGTGCGCTGGGATAGATTCAGGGGCATCTGGCGCTGAGACCGTCGACCTCACTCACTCACTCTTCCCACTCCCAGGCACCAGTCTTCTGTCTGAGGCGGGGAGTAGGCGCAGTGGCTAACGAGACCAAAAAACCCACCTGCGCGCGTCACATACACGAAGTGGCTCCTCAAACGCGAACGCCAGTGTTACGCATACAAGGGAAAGTGGATGGGATCTCGTACGTGTGAGAGTGCCGTTGAGAAGGGACCATTACAGTCGGAATCTCAGCCCATCAGTCGGTCTATCAACGCACAAACACACACTCGGCTGACTGAGGTTCGAGTTGAATTGTCATTTGGCAATCTTCCAAACCGCGGCTTTTAGCGCAGCATGATAGTCTCAAGGGCAACCGATTGTTTATAGTGAGGAATTATGTGCTGAGGGCCGACCTACCCTATCTCGTCAACCAGTCAGCTGTCCAAGCCGGTCAACCAACTGATGCTGAGGTTGAGAGACATTGGCTGACAGAGCTAAGAATGACCTGTCCGCGCGTGACCTACACGCAAAACGACCTCCCCTGCGCACAACGAGATTTTGCATAAAAGGGAATAAACTGTCCAGATTCCATATGCTACAGAGAAGTCACGTGGAGAAAGGAGACGAAGAGCATGTTTCCCACCTATGTGAGTGGTGCCGGTATTGTGGAATGTTACGAGCATTCATGTGTGGCGCATGTGATGGGGGAGGGGGGAATGTGTGATGATGTGGTCATGTCTGCGATGATATGCCGCAAGTTTTCATGGTATGGTAGAAACCATGCAATGGCTGAATGTGTTAGGGCAATGGGGATAGTTGGGGCGATGGCGTCTGGTGTATATTGGTGCTCCAGGCACTAGTTTGCCAGTTGCCGTGCATCCTCCTCACTCGCCTCAATGTCCACCTGGAACAAGAACTACGGACCTGCGTTACTGTGCATATGATCTTTGCAGTACGCCAACTGCAAATTAGAGAAGTGTTCGACAGCGATAGCTAATTTGTTGGACATTGTTATCGTAACCGACAAATCACTTTCATCCATTTCGCGCACTTAAGCCCTGTTCATTTAGACGGATTGCAGCCGATCGCACCACACAACTGCACGCTGTCGAGGCTGCATCGACTTAGTCACAAACTATGAATGAAGATCTGCCTGGGTAGCGATTGAAGTGGCTCTCTCGTTGTTACCAAATTTGTCAATAATGACTATGTTATTTCACTGGCTTTTCAACTAAACGCTAGACCCAGTTTATTTAGAATTAAATTGCAAACAGCAATGACTGTGCAATAGGTTATGTGTATTAGTTATCTAAATCATGCTACGGATGTTTCCGTGTTGGAAATATAATTATTAAATGCAGTGCTGCGCTTCAAACTGTCCCATCGGCATCACAAGTTGGTTCTAATACAAATACCTTCAAGAGGATATTTGCCTCTAATTGAACTGTCGTGGACATCTGTCAAGTCACTACAAACGGTGCGGCTGTTGTTCTGAGGGAGAACGTCTGCTGCTAGGCGCCGTATTTTCTGCAAGGTCGGTCAAGGTATTTATTAAATCGACCATTAAACGAACCAGACATGTACAGCCTTCGTCAGCACTGAGATGCGTGTACGGCGTCCAACCAGTCTGAAGTTCATGTAACAGGCAGACAAGGCTTCCTTTGAAAAACTGCATGTCTACGGATACAGTTCATGCTCTCAGACATGTATCATCTCAAAGCATTCAGTCCGGACACCGAATTTACCGTGTCCCCAAATGAACAGTCTTGCATTATGTCAGAAACAGAAAGGTAACCGCGCCCTCTCCCCGCCGATTGATAGCTCGACCTTGTGATTCGTTGAAAAGAGCCCGTCTCTTCAGGTTATTTAACGGCGTCCACGCCTGACAATGGCGCTGAGGAAGCGGAGTAGAGGCATCGTAAAAACCGACCTAAAGTGCGTCTTTGACCTTACGGTATTTGGGGTAGGCGGAAAGCTCCCTCAAATTGGCTAGGGTCTGCGAACTACTAACTCCAGTGTAAGACTCTCGTTTGCAACAGCATTAACCTGTTGCATAGAGTCACTCAACGCAATACCGAAGAATGCCGTCATAAACACGGCGGCTGATTCATTGCAACTTTCGAAATGCGAAAGCATAATTTCAAAAGTCACTCCAGAGCTTCTAGCCTGGCTAAAGCGGTCCAAAGTTCCCTAGCTGATACAACCTTACGCTGTTGTGGCAAATTGAGACGTACGGATAGTCGACAGAGGGTGAAATGTTGGCCTGCGTGTAAATTTTCTGTGTGCACTCTTCGCAGAATCGACCTCGATCTTTTCGTCCACAGTGTTCCAAGGAGACAGGCGCTGGTACTAAATTCACACCTAGCTTTCATATGCACTCAAATCAGACCATTCAGACCTTGCTAAGGTCGTCAAAAAGTACACGCGCAAATCGACTACCAATGTACTCCGTCATTTGGTGACCTGCGAAATCACTGTCTTTAGCGCATCACAATAGCTTAAGATGCAATGTCATTATAAGGGGAAAAGTCCCTTATCAGCCTCAAACCGTCCCCTCTCGTGTATCGGTAGCAAGTTGGGGGCAGGGCATCCAGGTATAACTGGCACAGTGGTTGGAGTGGAGAGGGGTCCCCACCTGACGCGTGCCAACCTGCTCGTGAACCAAACGTGGTAGATTGTGGGCCAACTAACAATGTGAAGATGAAAATATATGACCAGGAGATATGGGAGACCACCGCACGAGCGGAAAGTATGCAAGCAAAAATACACTAATAAGCCAGAAATGGCCATTCCAGTCTCCCTTGTCTTTGTCGGTAATATCATTCTGCCTATATATCATGCGCCACTGTGCGGCTGATGGTTGGGCTCGAGAGAGGGCCCCTAAGGCACAACGGAACGAGTGAGTTCCGTATGAACGATCGGTGAGCGACCCCTACCAAAAATACACTTACTAAGCTCAGGAAAAGTAAGTGATTTTTATGGTCCGAGAGAACCTATTTAACGTATCGTGGTATCTGGGTGGGACAGTCAGTAGTGCTAATGCCAATAGGCCTCTGCGATATTCCGTTCAACGTGCATATGCGCCGTCTCCGGAAGCCGGTGGCGCAACCACAATTGAAATACAACTTGGCGATACCCCAAGCGGTAGTCTAGCTACACATAAAAAGTTTGGTGCTCGCGAATACGCACGATCCTGAGCTAAGACCAAGTTGTGGTGAGTAACAATCGCAAGGGTCTCCAGACAACAGAAATGGTTAGGCAGAGATTTAAAATGACCCTATTGGGATTAGAGCAGATGCCACCTACTTAAAAGATAAAAACGTCCATACAAGAATACTAGAGAAGTTAAATACACAACCAAAGCAGCGGGGATGGAGCTGTTATAATTCCAGTCTTGGAGGCAAGACACACCTCCCCTTGTAATATCGAACGATGCGGTGAATTCGACCTTCGTTTAAGATAAGATGGAGCTTATTGTCCCTATCCTTGCGGTTCCAGTCTAGGTGCTTTTTTTCCAGAATGCCGACAGCCTTCCTAATCAAGTGAAATAAATAATCCGGAACGACCGGTGCGTGGTGCTTAACCTTGACGTTACGCAGATCCTAGTTTCTGGTAAGCCATCGGACCTGAGCAACACCGTGACTAATGAGACCGATGACACTATCTAAAATCGGAGCCCCTCTTGCTAGCCGGACCAGCAAACGGGCAGCAGTTATGACAAGAGGCTTAAGTGGAGGTCCGTTGAACAATAAACAAACTGTCGTCTGGAGAATAATCGTCAACGAACGAGTAGCGGCAGCACTATTAAAGTCCGGACATGGGTGGTAGGAACAGCCATCAATCTCCGCCTCAAGCAAGTGCCTTCGTTAGGGCTCTCAGCCCATGATACTGCGTCCATGAAGAAGATCGTACATAAATATACGATAGAGGATTGGATAATATGCATGCAAGCATGTCTCTTTAGAGGGAAGACGGCACAGAGCATCAAATACCTAGAGTGCGTGACCGATCTCATGAAATGCTGGCCGAAATTCTGAAATGTGTTTTCGATTAGGAAGGATTACTTAGGTATGACTGTGATATTGATTAGCATGAAGCATAATCCTATAGCACGTCGGACTCATCAGGATGTCGGCTTTTGGATGCATGCCTTTCTGACCTTCTGTGGAAACAGCGGTCTGCAAAAAATGACTATTTAAGTAGCATGCATTTTCCGTATTGATTTTCGATGGCCTTGCAAATTCAAATATATTTTATGGAAAACGTGCACAAAATATGCCTTCTTTTACTCGTTTGGTAGAAAAGCACACTGTCTTCATATTTTATACCCGAAGAAAGGGCATCTTTAGGTTTTAAAAAAGTTTCTCATTATGAGATTTTCAAGACCTTGAGCCCATAAATCGACCGCTGATGGGGCTTGGCGTATCTGACCGATTCGTAAAATGGCGGCGCGGTTGCAATGGGTTGAAGACTGGACTGAGTCCATACTACCGTTGGTGATAATTGGGAGGGTAGAAGTATAAGTGAATAAGCCTATTTTCTTGATATTCCTGACAACGGCGACTCTTTTGGTCGGCGGAGTTTGATTTGGGCAGGCTGCAGCGACGGCGAATTCGAAGATATCCGACGGGTCCGACAAGTGCATCGGGCGTCGGTCGACAATGCGGACATTTTGACGGATGCTGCGTGTTTGCAGAGTTAATTCGTGCTATTCGAGGCCTGTGTGCTCCTCTCTTCATTTTGACCCCTTCTCTGCAATAGGCCTCGTACATTGTAGGCCCAATATTCACAGCGAACAGAAGTAGCGATTTTGGCGTAGGACAGCCGCTCGAGTAAACACCTGTCATCCTTCCTCATGAGATGCTCGCTCTAACGTAGTTGCATCTGCGTGACAACGAGGATTCCGGCTCTTTTGGGGACTTTTTCACCGGAAATACTTCTCTTCCCCTCAGTCTGAAGTGAAGGTAATTGGGTTTCCTTGTTTGACTTTCGTACACTGTCCATGTCTCCGCCCCATGCAGGAACATTGTCATGATGGCCTCTCGATACAACTTCAGTCTCATTTTAGGGTCAAGGCTGCGGCTATTCTAAACAGCGCTGTAGTCGACCAAAGGCCTAGCTTGTGAACCATGCTCACGGGGTAGTTCACAGTCCAGATCATAACCGGCAGGACAACGGCCTCGTGACTCAATGGCAAAGCATTTAGCTTAACTTGATGAGCAAGGGCTATTTGCCTGAATTCTTGGTTATCTACACCCGGATTAGGCATGTATAGCTAACGACGGCTAAAATGCCAGGAACGACAACCCAGTGTCCCTGTCTGTGTCGTTGTTCCCACAAAATTACTGATGTGAGAGGACGTGACCATCCTCATGGTGTAATTTTTGTTTGTGCTGAGCGCATGTGACATTGTTATGCAGGTATTTTTCCATTTGAGTTCGATCGAGACGTCGCAATGGCATAAACAGTAGGTGAACTAATTCATGAAATGCCAGCCGAAATTCCGAAATGCGTTTTCGTTTCGAAAAGAGTAATTAAGTAAGGTCGTAAAACTAGTCAACCTGAAACACAATTCTATAATATTCCAGTTACTTCAGGATGCCGGCTTTCGAATGAACTTTCTTCCGGCTGCATTCAGAAACCACACTCTGTAAAAAATGACTACTTAAGTAGCATGGATTTTTCTAAATGATTTACGATGCCCCTAAAAGTCCAATTATATTTTATGAAAAACATGTATAAAGATATTCATTCTTTTGCTCATTCGGTAGAAAATTAAGTCGTCTTTAAATTTTATACACGAAGGAAGGACATAATTCGGTTTGAAAAAAGTTTCTAACTGTGGGACTTTTAAATACCGTGAAATGACCGCCCATTATGAGGGCCTAAGATCACGCCTCACAAAGCCGAGCCCCACGCCGCATCAGCAGCCGCTAATTCAGGCGCCCGTAGTTCTGCCAACCTACCATTCTCCCTCTCCTCCAACACGGGGAGCCGTAACTGTTCCCTCCCCTCCGTTTCCTGCCCTCCCGGCTCAGAACCCAGCATGACTCCCTGACAGCATCCCTCCTCACACGCTAATGGTCCGCCCGTCAATGTTTGTCCTGTCACGTCTACTAGGCTAATGTGACTGTCTCACTCTCTCTTTTCTCTTCATTTCGTCCGACGACGGGTTGGTGTCACCAATTCGAAAATTTACGAGTACAACTGGATTTTTTTCGAAGAACCTCTTCCTTTTTCATTAAATCGTCATATCTCTGAATTTAACAATTTGGCTCGTAAAGTAAACAATATGGATCACATCCAGTTCAGATTTTGATCTATCAGGCGAATGTCGTTGGACGATACAGATCTATCCGATGGGACCTCACCTCAGCAATGCGGCTTCCGTCGTCATCGCGGGACCACGGATATGATCTTCGCCGCCCGTCAACTTCAGGAGAAGTGTCAGGAGATGCGGACCCACCTGTACTCTACCTTCGTGGATCCGACGAAAGCCTTCGACACAGTGAATCGTGAAGGACTGTGGAAGATCATGCAGAAATTCGGCTGTCCGGAGCGATTCACTCAGATGGTGCGTCAGCTGCACGAAGGTATGATGTCGCGAGTCACGGACAACGGTGCGGTCTCAGAGGCATTCGCAGTGACCAACGAAGTGAAGCAGGGATGCGTGCTGGCGCCTACCCTCTTCAGTCTTATGTGCTCTGCCATGCTAATGGACGCCTATCGCGACGAACGCCCCGGGATCCGCGTCGCCTACAGGACGGACGGTCACCTTCTGAATCAACGGCGGATGCACTTCCAATCACGCGTCTCCACAACCACCGTTCACTAACTTCTCTTCGTCGACGACTGCGCCCTGAACACCACCTCGATAGAGGGGATGCGACGGAGCATGGACCTCATCTCTGCCGCCTACGAGAACTTCGGTCTGGTCATTAACACGAAGAAGACAGTGGTGATGCACCAACCGCCACCCAACTCAGCCACAGCCCCCAACGCGCCGCCGCAAATCAGCGTGAACGAAACCCAACTGCAAGTGGTGGAGAACTTCCCGTACCTGGGCAGTACTCTCTCCCGCAACACCAAGATCGACGACGAAGTCGCCAACAGGATCTCAAAAGCCAGTCAAGCCTTCGGGCGCCTCCAAAGCACAGTTTGGAATCGTCATGGTCTCCAACTGAGCACGAAGTTGAAGATGTACAAGGCCGTCATCCTACCGACGCTACTGTATGGAGCGCAGACCTGGACGGTGTACGCAAAGCAGACACGCCGTCTGAACCACTTCCACCTCAGTTGTCTTCGTCGCATCCTGAGGCTGAACTGGCAGGATCGAATCCCCGACACTGATGTGCTGGAACGAACGGGAATCCTCAGCATCTACGCCATTCTGAGACAAATGAAGCTGCGCTGGAGCGGACACCTGGTGCGCATGGACGACGAGCGACTACCCAAACGACTCTACTACGGAGACGTCGCGACGGGTTTTCGCCGTCAAGTAAACCAAATTCGCCGTTACAAGGATACCCTGAAGACCTACCTGAAGCGCCTGCAAATCAACACGGCCAACTGGGAAGAGCTCGCACTCGATCGACCGACCTAGAGGAGGACAGTGAAGACAGACGCTGCGATCTATGAGGCCAACCGAATCGCCGCTGCCAAAGTGAAACGCGACGCACGCAAATCACAGCCACGCCCCGTCTGCAACGCCGACGCACAACCGCTTCCAACGTGTCCTCTGTGTCACCGGACATTCCGGCCACGAATTGGACTCATTGAACACCTTCGGACCAACTGCACCTCCCATACCGCACCAACCGCCGTTCCTCCGCCTCCTCCTCTTCCTGCCCCACTGCACCAACCACGGCCGCTCTGGCGGCCGTCACTCACACCAGCATCACACACATACAGGACACAACAACAGACACCATCCCTCCAACCTCCGACTCCAGGGATGAGGATCAGGACTACATCCGCCCTCACTCACCGCACTCGCCTCCACTGCCCACACTGCCCTCGCACCTTAACGCATCGCATGGGCCTATTCGGCCACATGCGGATCCACGAGAGCGGAATTGACCGCCCTCCCGTCTCACCTACCACGCCAAACACCACCCCCACTTCATCACCCATCACCGTCATCGCAACTGAAAGCGACACCACCGACTTCGCCTGCCCACACTGTCCACGCACATTCACCTCTCGCCTCAGATTGGTCGGTCACTTGCGAATTCATCGCACGGAGACTGGCAAACCAGTGCCTGGAGCACCAACCCATATCCACCAAGCTCACCTCCACTGCCCACATTGTCCTCGCACTTTCACGCATCGCATGGGCCTATTCGGCCACATGCGCATTCACGACGACCTGCGGTAGACAACCGCCGGCTACACCACACCACAACACCCTCCCTGCCTCCACCACCACCATCACAGCACCTTCCACGGCCCTCTCACGCAAGTGAGAGACACGCGGTTCAACCCCCGTTGTGTGAAATCCTGGTGTTTGTGTGTATGGGGGGCCAGGTCGTGCTCGTGGCGCGCGCAGTCATGGTCAGTCGGTCATGCCAGCCACCGCGCCCATTTCCCACTCCAGTCTGCTGACCGGCTCGGACAGCGGCTGCGGTGTGGGGAAAGTGAGGTCGACGACTCAGCGCACTTTCTCCTCACTATAAACAATCTGATGCGCATGAAGCTATCACGTTGAGCTAAAAGCCGTGGCTTGGAAGGTTGCCAACTGACGGGATAACTTGGACCTCCTCCTCGACTGGTGGGGGTCTGAGAGTCAGGCTGCAATGGCTCCTTTTTAATGTGGCCTTTATGGCACTCCCACCACAGTGTGGGATCCGAGCCAGGCGTCGGCGGCACGCCTAGATGCGGCTTCGGCCGTGCCAGCCTCCAATCTCGGTTGTGTTGGTTGAAATCCTGGTGATTTGTTGTGTGGACCAAGGTGTGTGGTGGAACGCCAAGGTGAGGATCCGTCCGAGCCATCCACCTGCGGCCTCCCTCGTCTCCGGTCTTCTTGACTCTGTCTTGACACCGGGCCCAGGCGGTGGAGGAGGAGAGAGTGTAGGTAGATGCAGCGCGAGTCTACCGGCACTATAAACCCCTGCGCAAGTCACCGTCCCTGCTCCCACCGCTGCTGCAGCTGTGGGGCACACGGTGGACATCATCGAAATCGATGGTTGAACTGTCACCGGCTAATGCAATGCTACCACTATAAAACACTTCTCATGACGCGGAGGCTTGAGCTCGTGTGTGACGCTGGATGCCTGTCAGCATGGTTGCCACACTCCATAAGGCAGTGTTCGTCGTACTTCCTCACTCGTTATGTTCTTTTGATAACAGCTTGGACCGCAACCGAGCCCTTGTGATATCATTGTGTGCCATCGCACTGCCGGTGCAGCCACCACGCCATTCAGAAGTGTACCTGTGGTCCCGCAAGACGTGCTGTGGCATACATTTAGAGGACCAGCATTTTATTGTGGCCATCATTGTAATAATAGATGATTGAGCGTCTCACAAGATAGCAGAACCAGCTGCGTCCAACGATAACGCGGTCCACTGCAGCAAGACTGGCGATCCACCTACCGTTGGCTCCGCAGTTGTTCACTTCTTTACGGCTGGGGTTAAGGGTGTAGACACATCGCATTTCCTCGTTCTAGAGATCCGAACTCCGCAATGGCAAATCACTTGTGCCGATACGCCGAGCAGTCGTCAGAAAGAGCCTCTTGCCGCATGCTACCTACATCTGCGCAGATCACAACGACTGCCTCACTGGTAACAGTGCCATGATGACAAAAGAGTGCAATCCGTTTCGATACCACTTCTCAGCGCGTAAGAGAAGCTCTGACACGATAACCCAGAGCGATTGTGAAACCGTGCCGAACGACATGTAGCACTTTTTAGCATCTTAATTGTGTTTGAGCCGTCATCGTGTAGCAATTGCGCGTCAAAGGGTGGGCAGGGTTCGCATAGTGAGGCTGTGCGTCGCCGGTGTAGAATGAACTGCTTAGCGTCCCCTCTGTTCAAAGAATGACCGGCGTACACCCTAATAACTGCGACGAGGACGCGCGGGCAGTTTCCGGTGGCAGCGGTTACGGCGCTTTGGCCTGATCGCCAAGGAAGATGACACGACGATCGGAATTATCAGTGACACCGTAGGGTAGAGACGAACGAACTCAACATGTCACACCTTAGGTCAGTGCGAGCCGCAATCAGTCGGTGGCACCCAGGATGGGCGGGCACCCAGAGCCCAGTGCGCCAAAAATCCCATGTTCAGTTACTTATTCATCCAGAAGCTTCGAGATTGCACTTTTTTAAAACCAATCAACGAGTTCACGCGCGTTGGCTGAGGCAGTGGCGACAGCAAGAGCTAGGAGAGGCGATGAAAGCACTTACGTTTTCTTAAGGCGTAAGAAATCGCCGAATAAAAAGGTAAATGTCACACATGAAACAGTTTTAATATAAAAGACCAAAAGAACAGTTTTGGGCAGAAAATCTTGGTAATATGGCGGATGTTGGATGACATTGGGGAAAAATTGCACATTTGCCATGTACTTAAACAGATATGACTGGGGATAGATGCTGAAGTGCAAAGAGGGGTGGACAGCCCATCTTAGCCAGCCTCAGCAACAGCATGGCGCGCGGCCTGGTTTTCAATGGACACCCATGGAATTGCTTGGTATGCTAACAGAAATGACGATATGCTCTGAGAGGGGAGAGGGAGACAACGTGGAAATGGCTGAGAAGGCAGGGTAGTGTTTCACCACGGATTGGAAGGACTACAAAAAAACAAGGCAGCATGCATACTGACATAAGGGAATTGTGGTATGCATGAAACTCGAAGAAACAAGTGTAGCGTCCCGGTATACGTACCAGCAAGTTTACCAGTCACAATTTCACACGGAGGAAGACTAAGCGACTGAGCCACAAATATGCTAGGAAGCTGCCCAGGTACCAGCCAACAGCTAAGCTCGGAGGACAACCCTAGGCTGACCACAGTCCTCAGATTTCTTCTAATTCTATTTTTTTATTACAATTAGATCCGCTCTAATTTAGAAACTGTACCGTCAGTTTCCTTTCAACCACTTATAGCCGCTTGTTGAATCTCGATCGCCAGCATGACGGCACCCCGTTGACGTCCTCCTTTAGGCTTTGTTCAGAGCATTCTTCAAGTGCTGACGGGTGCGTTCGGCAGTCGCTCTGGAACTATGAACGGTTTTTCAGCGAGGATTTTTTATATGGGCTGCCGGCAGGACAGGGGAATGGTAACGCTTCGCCTTCCGTAATCCAGATGGTCTTTCGCTAGATTCTGGGAAATGCACATATGCCTGTGTCCTAACCCTAACCCAAACATTGATCCCAAACCAAGCCCTAACCTTGAACCCAACCATAAACTTAACCTTAATCCTAACGATAAGTTCGTCCGAAGTAAACGCAAAGTCACCTGTATCACGCGACGTCCATATGCCCATGTTCAATCGGGTGGAGCCATATTCGAAATTATAACCAATTTTTCCTGTGAGAAGTCACTCGCTTGGAGACAAATGGAATCATGTCGTGGCTGCTCTATCACCGGGCTTATTCAGAGACGCTCGTGCTGTTGTTAATAGCGCACCAGCAGACACCTTATGCAGTTCTAAAGGAGGCCTTCATCGCCCGCACCGCCTTGCCAACATAGAAACCTTCACAACTACTGAATGCTGAGAGGAATCCCAACGACAAGCTCCTACGATCTCAGAGGCGGTTGATTCTCTATAGAAACCTAGGGAGTCCTATTTAACTAGATAAACACAGTAGTTAACGTTTACTTAGCCATTCAAGGAGCCGAATGGTACTGTTGTTTTGGCGAGAGCTAAATTTTATAAACAGGCAGTTATTTTTTTATTTGATCTCTCTTAGTTATCATCCGTCGGTTTGGGCACTGGTCCATCCCTCCTAAAAATTCAAGTATTGAGGTCACATAAATGTATAGTTTAACCCCTTACAGTGTTTTCAGTCCAATAACCTTGATAACAATGCCGTCTTGCATCACACTCGCGAAATTGAAACTCATTTTTTAGCTTCCCCGTTTGGTTAGACGCCATTAAGGTGCCGCCGGCTAGGGCTGAATTCCACCGTAGGGTAAAGCCAAAGACAACGCGCCCGTCTGCAGGTCTGTGGGCAGCCTCCGCATTTACTCTGCAGGGGGGCTGTCAACGAGTGGCATCCAAGATTGTTTCTGCCCTAGATCGATATTCCTTTCCTCCCCGACCTGATTTTTTCGGTAAAACGCCCCTCAAAAATCCCATGTCTGACAATTGGTCAGATGTCTCATTAGCTACTTTGATAAATTGAGTAGCTGATATTTCTAAGAATCCGTGCAGGGAGTCGCTTTCATCTGGTGGGATATCTTAAGTAATTTTTGCAAAAGCAGGGGGTTGTTGCCTTGATTAGTGTTTAAACCAACTTGTTAGGGTGTAGCAGCCAGTGGAGCCCAACGTCACAGCCTGAGGCTTAATCGAAGATTAAAACGCAGTCATCGCCAAAGGATTGGGTGAAAAATATGTGCCGGATGACTGAGTTTACAATGTAAAGTGTAAGATGTGAGCACAACCTTGGTTTCTGACCGACACGTTGAGCGAAGGCTAAGAATCCAGGACACTCACAGCCCATTGGCCGCAGTGGAGGCGGCGATCACGTCGTTGAGTTTGGCAACCTTAGCCGGTGATACGTCGTAACAACGGCAGACGTGGGCAAAATTGGCCTCCAGTTGCTAGACATGTGGAAGACAAAAACAGAAAAACAGTTGACTTTACTGTTAAAAACGTAACTGAAAGAAGCATTTCAGTACATCACGATTCGGTCGCTTTAGCGGCGAATGAATAACACGGAAGGATGGACAAGACACATACAGAAGGATGTGCGCAGATGAGAATGGAAGACGTGTGCATGGGGGGGGGGTTGGCTGCTGAAGTTCTACTTTCCTAGCCAGAGTGATAAACGTAGAAATCAAAGGAGAATACACGTTTTAAAGGATTCTCTTAAATAGGAATTCAATTTTAAGTAGGTATTAGTATGCACATATCCAAAGAAGGGGATGAAGGGGTGCCCAGTTAGGGGCACCCTTGCATGGGTGGTATGTCGCACCACACAAATGGTGACCGCTCTTCACAGTCTGCGGCCCCCAGAAGCTCCGCTCTGCCTAGCGAGTTAAACCACATAAGGGCATCGGTATTGTGTATGTACCCAAATCCGATAATTCTGCTCCCATTTCCACTCCCTACCCCTTTAACTTCCAAACGTGCTGCGGAGAGCGACATGCAATCCCGCAGGCAGTCCAGGCTAATTCTGGTCGCTCTCCAGCAAACAAAGCCGTGACCAATACTGGAGTTCGGCAGTCGTCTGGGATGTCTAAGCAGCCTTATTTAAGCATAGCACTGCCTACCCTCTGGTGGGTAAGTGTCCTAAGGAAATGTTGGGGAATCACGTCATCCGCTAGTATACCATGGCTCGTAGATGCAAAACTCGCGGTCGATATACTCAAAGTGAAAACAACCCGCACCTGTACCGTACGGGCTGCTAAAGCGAGTCCGCTCACTCTAGCAACGTGGAATGTTCGTTCTTGTTTAGTCAACCTGAGGTGCAACCGGTCGGAACGCAGGACGACGCTAGTGGCTCAGTGGACATCGCTCCACTCAGTGAGACACGCTTACCTGAACAAGACCAGCTGGGGAGGTGGGTGCCAGCTACAACTTTTGAAACGGCCGCCCAAAGCGCGACGCGACGCAGGCGCTGCTCTTGCCATCCAGAGCGACATAGTGGCAAAAACTGCCTTCCGATCGAAATGACCATTGCCATATGCTGCAAACCCCACTGCCTACCAAAACCATGAGCGCTTCCAGCAAGGTGTTGTTCTCCAGTCATTAACTACTGTGCATGAGCCACGTCAGTTGCTACTGATGCATTTCACCGAATCGAGGTGGTTGAAGAGTCCCAGAAGTTTCTAAAGATCAACGCACACCGTGGCTCGTTCCAGTTCAACCGCATGTCATTTAGTGTTTAGACTGCCCCAGCCATTTTCCACAAAACCCTGGACATTATGATAACGGCGCCGGAGTCGCTGTTTATCTGGATGATACCATCGCCCCATTTCCGAATCCAGATGAATTGTTGCGACGCCTGGCGACTGTACTCAGTCGGATTCAAAACAATGGCTTTCGTTTGCGTTTACATAAATGCAATTTTCATGCCTCACGTAAAGTACCTCAGGTTAGTAATCAAACAAGACCGTAGATGTTCAGACGCAGCTAACACTGACGCCATTAGGTAGACGATCCCGCAAACGGTTGGAGCTACCCTGCGGCCTCATGAGTCACTACAGCTCGTTTCTTCGAGAGATGTACCACCTTCGCTTGTCGGCTTCGCCAAAAATATGATGATATCATCTACAAGACTGGTCAGAACTGACAGTTGGGTGAACCACGCGAACCAGCGGAGATACATAGAATGCCCTGACGTGCCAAGCTCGGGTCTAAATGTATAATTGGAACTAATACTGGACACCTTCGATTTTTCAAGACCAAAACAGGAAGTCACAGTTCGAACGCCACAGCTGGTGTGAAGACGATTTCTTCCGCTGTTTGGACGGCCGGCTCGAACACAAGCGTAAAGCGTACCATTACAAGTGAACTCGAGGTTGAAGTCGTATAACTGCACTCAAAGAGGGCGAGTGTTAGGGAGAGTCATTCTCTTCGTCGATAATGCTACTCTGCCTATATCGTGCGCCGCTGTGCGGCTGCTGGCAGGGCTCGAGAGAGAGAGAGAGTCCCAAAGGTACAAACGGGATGACTGAGTTCCGTAGCGCGATCAATGAGCGCCCTCCTACCAGAGTCATCCTCGCCGATCCGCACGCACTCAGTTCGCGTGTTGATGGCGCACGACAGGTCTGAAGAATTACCCAACCAATCAGGTGAGCCGGAAGTTCAGCAGACAAGCTAGCCCCAAAAGAGTACTGACTGATTGGTCGAATATCAGCCCGACCTTGTGCACTCCACGTGACCTAATCAACTATTACCAAATGTTTCATTTACACTTCATATACGCAGGTGGTTAGTCATCCATACAATTTTCCTCCTTCCTTCCTTCCTTCCTTCCTTGATGCTGAGTTGTGACTTCGGATTTGATCAGTGTTGTTGAACTGGAAACTAGTGGGGGGCGCGCGGCTAATTATAACACGCACCAACTTAGAAGACGTAATCGCTGTGGCAAGAGGTTTAATGGACTGACTTTTCATATCCTCATTCGAGCCCACCTTCAAAGACAGATGTAAGGGTAATGGAAGAACAGGGAGCGCAGTACTTATACGACGCATTTGTTATGCAATCACATGTTCACTATAATTAGCAGCATCCTCCTTCATCGCTGGAAGATCATGTTTCATGCTATATCGCCAATTCGGTTTTAGCGTAATAAGTTAACTATGCCCACACGAGGTTCGTTTTGCACGAAAGGCAGCAGGCCACTGAGGTAATAAAAAGGTTACCGAGTGTCCGTTTCGAAGAAAAGGTTGGTGGGGGGAGGGGGAGGGGTAGTAGAGCACAAAATCTTTTTCCCTTCCGTCGACATATGCGTTTGCTTCCATACAGAGGGTTTCACAAGGCCACACTTGTAGTGGAATAGGTGGTTGTGCTAGCAACTCTCTGTCTCTGGACTAGCAAGTTCATGTCTGTTCATAATCATAAATCACTGACAGGACATCCAGAAATAATAGCTTAATCACCTTGAAACTGTGAAACTGTGAGGGAAGAACGGATTTCAAGGTTTGAGGAACAAGAAGGCTATATCTAGCACCAGTATGCACTTGACAATACATCAAAAGCGCCCCTGAAAGTTGACAAAAATGATGAGAGTTCTTTTCCATCCCACCAACGGTTTTGAGGGGCACAGCTCAACTCTTCCGAACAATGACTAAAAATTCTTAGGTACCAACGAACAGAAAATGTCACTGTAGGAAATTTCGTCAAAAGGTTAGAGACCACTAGAGTACAGAGGAAGTAAACGCTAATTACGCCCTCTGTCCGTGTCAGTTTCACATTACCATTATTTGGTATTAGAAAATGCAACGTTCAGACAGTAAAAAAGTTACGCTCTGCGTCTAATGCCTGACATTTTACCAACTACTGATCATGGTAAAAATGACTACCATCAAAGTATGATTGAGGCGCCGGTTCTTTCCGGACAGTACACAAAAATTACGAGAGGTAGGAAGTAGTGTCAAGAAATGACTGCCACCGGAAGGCTAACACATACTTCCTTCGCCCGCATAGCGTCACACACATTTGCATTGCGTGGGTTAGTCTGTTAGTCGCGTAAACAGCAGTCGATAGGGAGGACGACCAGTGGAAAGCCGCAATGACGACAGCACTAACGCAGGGCAAGAATACATACGTTGCACTTTGGGGTAAGGAAGTCAAACAACCACAGTACTGAGCGGCAAAAACAAATCACACAGGTAATAAATCAGAGAGCAGCCATGAGTTAATTCACAGGACGTCGTGCTAGTTAATAGTGAGGGTGTGGCCGCCAATGTACTGAGTGTTCCTGAGCCAAGTCCCGATCAACGGAAGAACGAAAAACATCCGGAAGAGGAAATCATTCTGCATGAAAACCTGTTCTACTATCTCAGCCTGCGGTGTCTGTTGGGGGTTTAGCAGGCAAAATGCCCATTTTCCTCGCTTCACCGTATTTCACCCGACACACAGATATCCTCTTAGTTTGTATTTCTGATGTCGCAGTTGAAATGATGGCTAACCCGTTAAAAGCGACGATAACTCCCGCTACCTTGGGGAGCAATGTGGATCTGCGTGTGAATTAGATCATAGAGAGTTTACATTAGAATTAGATTATGTAGAGCGGAGGATGTGCCGGACCAACATGAGGGCTAGATGGGAGTCCAGTTGGCGTTATGGGGAATGAATGCCATTGGGATGTGGTGGCAGGGCCAGTTCCCGGTTCACTCGTCGCACATTAGGATCCTTACCACTCCCCCCCTTATTTGTGTTGTGGTACAAAATCCTGGTCATTGTACGTTGTGGATCAGGGCGTGTGGTGGTACACCAAAATGTGGGTTTTCGTCGTGCCAGCCACGTGTGTCCTTTACCGCCTCCGGTCTTCTTAACTCTGTCACGGCACCGATCTCACTCTGACTTCCAACAGTGCATCAAGGCCGAGACAAGTGTCGTTAAAAATTACTTTTCCTTGTCTAATAACCCGAGTCCCTTATCTACAACTGCGGGCACTCATACTTGTGTCGGTCAGCATCAGTGCAGGTTCTGTCACCTCTAGGCTCCGCTTTGTTACAAAACAGTACGGTTCATATTTACAGTATGTGACCTAACTCATAGAACGTGATGACGAAAACTTATATGATAATAGAGGCTCCTAAAAAATTGTGCATTTTGCTCATTCGTCCAGCCTCTTCCGGAAAATGTCATTTGCATGCAAAATATTCGCTTAGGTAATTTTATCAGTCAAAAGTTGTATACATTTGTTCGCAAATCTACATTACTGCATATTCGGGAAATTCCTAAGGCTAATAACTGTCCTTAACTTAGTTTGTGTACTCCAGCGTGTTTTACTGTGAGAGAGGAGTAATTTAACCTCGAGAGTTGTGTCAAACAGAACTTGCCACACTTCGAAAGTGATCCTTGTCAGACGCTAACGGTGGAAGCGAGTTGCGAACAAATGGGTTATTCGTAGAAAATCAGACGGATTAAACTGTTGGGCATAGAAGAAGGATTGCTCTTCCCAAACACTCTCACGCATACAGCGGTGAAGTAAGGTTTTATTTCGGAGAGCCTGCAAAACACATGTATGTTAACACTTACCCCCACTTTTTGCAGAAGTTCGCCGACCAAATTGAGGGCACCGATTCGCGTGGACGGCATGAGAGGCAAACTACCAGGGAGGGAAGTTGGCACTGGCACTGCCTTGATGTTGGCGGTCTGTGTACTTGCTTCAATTGTGCCTGAAAAGCCGTAGCAACGAATTTTGTACTAAAATTGATTCAGAAACTAGCTGAGACGAAACATTTAAGTACCAGGTGTCAAAAAGTTATGCAGATGTTTCGAATAACCATATAAATTACCTCGCGTGCGGCAGTTTACTGAGGGGCGGACAATCACTGGGATAGCTCTACTTTGGGTCTGAATGACCAAGCAACATGTGCAGACGTCAGGGCTTAGAAACCGAGAAGTCTAGCGTGCAACCATCAGTGCGAGGGGTGTATCACTGCTGTGCTAGTTAACATGTGTTCGTGGGCCCAGGTGACCCTGTGTGGCTAGCAATCTGTGCCCGGTCGGGGTCCCGAGACGGTCGGCGAGTTGCCCAACACAGAGGATGGCTTCGCAGCATTCCCATATTGAGGATCAACAATTGGGTGTTATTAAAGCCGATTAAGGGAAGTCAGCAATGCAGGTAACCCGAGGGAGACCTATAGTAAACCTGTCCCACTATATATTTGTTCATAATAGGTACTGTAAAAAAGTGAACAGGGCCATAAATTGCTGTAAATATAGCGAATGGGAGGCAAATTGCCTGCAAAATACCGATCAAACAGAGGCGGTGCGTACAATCATGTAGTAGGCGAATGTGTGCAAGCAATAATGGACAGTTAAAAACCTTAGCCAGTGGCAAATTATGAAGGCTCAAAAGCAAATTTTAGCCTTCGAAGCTACTTTTTGTGACGCGTGCGTTGTCTTGATGCAAGATATACACACAGAGTTTCTTCTCGGAAACTACAGGTCCGTACTCTTTAGTAAACCCCTAATCGGCCACTGTGGTTGGCTCGGAGAGGGGATTTAATTTGCTCGCCCTGTGTGATGATCATTAATTGGCTAAGCAGGAGCTGACATAAGGGATAGTGGCTAGTTTCTCTAAGGGGAGTCTAATACGTTAGGCATTTTGTGACTTACTCTTAGAAACGTTCTCCGGTTCTGCCACAATCGGTTCAACAGTGGTAGCTTCGCTGTTGGTGGGTAGCCGACGGACAACGAGCTCCTGGTTTAAGTCTGAAAGGGACCAAAATGATAATAGACTCATATAGAGTACTGCCCACAATAATAACCATAAAAGCAGGTAGAATACTCCCTCGGAGGTAGACCGGCAAAGACGGGAAGCAAAACTAACAAGGGAAAGCTTTTCACCGAGGACTGCCAGCTCGTACGACCTTCTAAGACACGCCATTAGCAGGTAGACAGATGTCCAAAATCTGAGCGCGATCAGGACTTACGATAATGCCATGGGAGAGCAGGCGTAAGCACACCTGCAGATACCTTGGCTCCTTGACCTCAGCGGGACGCTATAAAGCTCTAGACGGAGATTACGAAGACCAGTTCTGCACGTGGATGCTTGAGGTCATCAATGAGCCTTCATCTCGGGTCAGACTACCCTAAGTCTGGTCTCAGCAGTCAGTACTGCAGTTCAATAAATGTGTGAAAGTCAGGGGATGATGACG
>CACRXP010000194.1:409546-431609 GCA_902702965.1 Spirometra erinaceieuropaei | reverse complement strand
AAGGAGTTTGCAGTTGACGAGCCTACTAATGTGCACCTGCTATTATGTGTGATAGCATACAGTCTGTATGAAATGCAGTCGTCCACAATCTATATTCAGACATTTTACAACAAATTTACGACGATGCATCTCATGGGGAAAGTAATTAGAAAACATTTTCGTTGCAAACCTAGATACTATGGGAATCAGAGGTGCTGTTAACCAAATATGAAAAAATTCGGTTGTCTTTTGAACGTAGACACGGTGTCTGAATTCGACTCTCGCTTAGGAATGAGATTTAAGTTCAAACGACCTGCTGGCTGAAGGAAAATTTATGTTTGTCTAGACGTGTACACTGACGCTGGAACATGTGTGGGTGGTCGTAGAGATGAATCGTGACCGAAAAAGCAAAAGTTCTTTTGTTTTTTCCGATACATGTATTCGTTGAGGTGTAAAATATGCAAAACAGATGACATCTCACTTGTTTATGGCCCTGCCAGCACATGGCCCCTTCATAGGCGGGGATGAGAAGGGGCTAGGTGGGGCCAGAGCTCCCTCTGGATTTAAGCATTTTGGTGCGTATTCGCATCGAAAGTTTTGTTACAAAAGCACCACTCATTGTACCTTCTTTGACATTAAAGGAGCTAATTTATCAAAAGCGGCTTATAAATCAAGGAAAATGCATTCGTTTACGCCCACGGGTCGCGGAGCACATCATGCGTCAACAAATGCTGTTTTTATGCTCTTTATAACTGTCTTCATTAATTTATGTATCTTATGCTAGTTGTTTTGGTATTTACTCACAAACCAGTTCAAGTAGTCGACTTGTATGTTTATGTATGTACTATTTAGCATTGGTGTTCATAGTCCACTTATACAAATTGTTTATCATTTTTTACTGAATAAACAAAGCAATTATGAAGCGTAGTTACTGTGTCTATCACCGAATCACCATATACAAGCGCATCTAGCGCCAGATGAAGGCATATTATGAGGCGACTGAAGAGCCTGACTGTGAGGTTCCCTCAACGTCGATAGCAGTTGGCAATCAATCCCCCAAACGAGAAATGCCTATTCTGAGCTGTGAAACTTCTGCCGGCAGGTATTATGTGTGTGTGCCTCAGGGAACTCCTCAAACAGGTCGAAATTTTAAAGGAGTGCCAAAATTGGGCGGAAGTCTGGCGTTCCCTGCGCATTTTTTCGCTGGTGGAGTCAGGCGGGACTGTCGTGTCGAATTCCCCGCCACAGCCCCTTCTGCAGCCACACCAAGCCCCTTCATAGCCCCATCTAGCCCCGCCATTTTTAGGGGGCTAGGCGGGGCTGGTGCTGGCAGCGTTTCGGGGAAACGGCAATCATTTATTCTCTGCTCTTCTCGGGAGATTTAAGATTTTGCTTTTTCATTCTTTCCGCGGTTTATTCCGAAGTTTCTGTCCACGTGGTAGTTTTCCCAATTCGGAACCCTCTTACCTTCTTCTGTGGAGGAGGTCAGGCAGCTAAGAATCTGTCAGCGAAGTGGCGCTGATCTTCAGCTGATTGGTCATCAATGAAGTGTGTGCGCTGCCATTCTCACTCCCCAACTTAGTTTCCGATTTAGGAGTTTCGTTTACTACCGCACTTGACGAGGATGACGCTGTATGTTCAAGATGTCGTTTCTCTCTTCCTCTAGAACTTTTTATACTTCTGCAGCCAGCAATTTTCTGAAACAGTAAGTCGTGGCACGCAGAGAGTTCTTCTTCCTCTTTTTTGGCTGTGCTTGAGCTTTCTATTAGTGGGTGGCCGTTAGTCAACTCCGTCAATTTCTAAACGATCTGATGGCTGCTACTGACTTCATCATTTGGCTTGATTTTATAATACTTTAATAACAATACACTGAGTTCCATGGGTAAGTTCATATTCGTCTCTACCAATATAATGCTATGAGTACGATTGCCGCAATATTTACATCGCGCATAATAATTCGGAGCGTCAGTATCTGGCAGGAAATAGTGTGCAGTCGAAGCGAATTCACGGGGATATTTTGTATCGCGGGACACCTCGGTCCCACCGTGAACTGCTTGTCCAAAACGAATCGGCACTGGTCCCTATGGGCTTTCCAGTGCACTATGTTTCTGGCCAAATCCGACGTGTCCGCTGGTATGGGTTTAGTACGCCTAATATTCTTTGGGGATTGGATCCTTCGGGTAAAATTCCTCTGCAGTTTAAGGGCATGCCTATGCGAACGGCCGTTCCCAGTCAATCCGAAGTAGTCACCAAACTCTTGACACGCTCCCGGCACTTGGCAATCCGATAGGTATGAATGAGACCATCGCGCGTCTACCTGTAATCAGGAGGAAATCACTAAGTCCAGGCAGTCTGCCGTCGCATGGCAGATGACCAAGATTCATCACAATTTTTGTAGTCCTCGCTCACGCTCGTACCCAATATCGTCAGCAAATATGACCGCACTAAAACACAGGTTGTCGACACAGGCATTGATGCAGACTAGGAAGCGTAAGGACCTGAGAACTGGGCCCTGGAGTACACTACTGATAATGGGGTGGAGACTGACTTCAAGGTTCCAAATGATACGATTTGCGATTGTCCTGCAAGAAACTCTGCGATCGATATCAACAGTTTACCTTTTATTCCAACTTAAAATAATCTGTAGATTAGAAATTTATTAGGAATGCTGTAGAAAGCCTTTCTGTAAAACGTGCAGCTGATATCATCTTACTGTCCTTCTCCAATGCACGAGTCCGCTGTTCAGTCGAGAACAGCAAACTGGAGAGGCAGGTAAGGATCTGTCAGAAGCCCTACTGGAGTCCTGAGTGTAAGTGGTTCTCCTCCAGGATTAATTTAATGATTGAAAGCCGCCTGATAGAAGCTAACGAGGATTGGTACTTTCGTTTGGTCATCAGTTCCCAGTGCTTTGCTTTGGTAACTCAACATCAGATGAGTCACGGTTATTGCAATTACTATGCATGCGACGGTATAAGATCTTGTTGATTTACTAACAGTTAAATAGTGTGTTATCTTATAGTATATTCGAATGGCAAATACTCAGTGGATTTAGTAGTAATCGGACGTACTTGACATGCGACGACATGCCTATCATAATTAACAGTTGCCGATTTCATCGTTGATAGTTTTATCTGATGAGCATTACTACCCTTTAGTCAAAAGCGTTTCCACGACCTATTCTATCTTTTAAATGTGCTCTGAAGTTCATATTATCTGCACATATGCCACTTGTATTCGTTAATCGAGGTGAATTATTCACATTAATTGCTAATTGCTGACTAGCTGAAATTAATCAACAATTCGCTGCCTTATCCACGCAATGCGGTTGTCCACATTGTCACAGGGATTTGTCTGCACATTATGGAAAAGTCCCCCTTCAATTTATTTGTATTCCAAAATTGAGGTAACTTAGGTTGAGGAACCATGGAATATCCAAAAAGTATTAAAATAGAACCATCAGAAACGAGATGGCGAGTTTTAGGTTGATTTCGTAATAAGAAGATGCAATCATTGGATCGAAAAGTTTCTTCATATGGCGTTTCAGTTCCTCGTCTAAACCAATCATTAGACATAGTTGTAGGCAAGAATGGAAAATACTCAGTGGATTTAGTATTAATTGGACGTACTTGTCATGCGACGACATGCCTACCATAATTAGCAGCTGCCGGACTCATCGTCGACAGCTGCATCTGATGCGATGGTTGCCTGTTCGTCCGAGTCTGAGTCGTTAATTGTTTTAATTTTATTGCCGTCGGTGATTTTTGCTGTTGTACTTGCTCGAGAATTGATCTTGTTGATATTGTCACTGACTGTGGTGTTCGTTTGCAGTTAGCTTGCTCAGGCAAACGCTCAGCACAGAATACTGACGTAGGATGACATTGCGCTTGGTGATTGCCTGAGGGACTGGCGACCATGAATTAAACGACTTGCGGTTTATGCGATTCATACTGACCCAGCCGTGAAAAACTCGACGCATCGGTGGGATTCGAACCCACGCAGTAAGGGGAAGGCTTTAGTACAGCCAACGCTCTTACCACTTGAGATACGAGGCCCAGCCGGACGACGCGAGCTGAATCACAATTGGGTCAAGTTAACCCTCCCCCCCCCAACCTACTGCAACGTTTGGAATCCACCGAATCTGATACAGTAAGTTGACTGCCCAAGCAGGACTTCCTAAGTAATTCACCTAGAATCCGTCAGATGACTACCAGGCTCACGTTTACGCGATTTTCAACGCTCACGAGGATTTCGGCCCAGTCAGATTTGAAGATGTGGCTGTTTCCCGCCGAATGAACCGCGACACTAGAGTTGGCGTCATTCCTTCTCACTGGTTCTGCATGTTCAGCCTTCTGCGCAAGGATTACTCTTCAAGTTTTCCGACGCAGTTGCTTTTTCCGCAACTGTACCAGATGCGGTAAGCGACTCTAGACGTATCCTGCAGAACCAGTAGGTCTTTGGTACTCGAAAGTTGGTCCTCGACTAGCACACTCAGCCACACACACACTCGACGCAAAATTTGACCTCAAAATCTGCGCTACATAACAGTCTCCGCAGTTGGTAGGCTTGATGGTACAGCTCGAGGTGGAAAAATGTCTGAAAATGTAGATGTCGTGAGCTGCCCAGAGAAATGACCTCGAACATATGTAATTCCTTCGCTGAGTAGTGCCAGATTTGTCTTGCACAAGCAGGACCTTCTGAGAAGTTCGACTGTCCATTTCTTTTGCTACGCCGGTGAAAAATCCCGCTGAAAACAGTCGGGAAAGTGATTCTACGTACGGGATGTCTGTTCAGCAATAGATTCGCTTGTGAATCAGTGTTGAATAAGGCAGCCAGTGATTTGGGTCCTTTCGATTCACCGCTGAAGTTCTTCATCTGACCAATCCGGACAGTTTGATCGTCGCATGCGACGATAACTACCATGTGCCTCACGACGTGCTCTCATTCATGACAAACCATGACGATGTAAAGTAAGAGTTCTAAGAAGTTCTGAATGGGCGCATATTTTTGCAGATAGTGGCAGGCTGTCCGGCCTGGGTAACTTCAGCGTTCGCATGCACGAGGATAAAGCCACCTGAAAGGAATCGTTAAATCAACACGAGGTCCACAACTAAAACGACAACCGACTTCCTCTGTTTCAGGCACACACATAGCACGATTTCGTCATTAAAATGTTGACTTTCGCCTTCTTAACTTACAGAAAAATATAAGTGCGCCGAGCGTCGACTCAACTCAAAAGGTAGTCTACAAACTCCATGGCCTTTAGCTTCCGAACAGGCCTTGGAAATAACTTCTCTCTATTGTGAGAAGGAAAAAGTAATTATCATATCCGCGAAATGCACAGCCGCATCTTACTCCCCAGCAAAACAAGCATGATATTTGTCGGTATTCTTCTCAATCATCAGAGCATACAGCTAAAAATAAACCACTTTCAAAAACGAAGTGCGTAATCTGGAAAATCTGTTATGCCATAAAATCATTTTTCTCGGTTGAAAAGGTGTCAGAAACTGAATAACATCACCGCAACTCTTTTACCCTTCCAAAAAGTTCCTTGCCACAGTGAGTCATGATCAACTCCGGAAAATAATAATGAAATTCGTATGCCAAAAACGGTTTGTGCAATCGGTAAGACGGCGGGTTGGCCCTTTTTGGACAACTAGTCCGGTTTACAAGTCTTCTTAATGGTAAGCAGTGCGGGGGAGATTTATGCACTAGCTTCTACCCTGTTCAGTGTTCTGCTCTGCGTCATGCTGATGGACGTCTACCGCGAAGTGTGACTTGGAATGTGCATCAACTGCCAAACGTATTTAAAACTGGCAGTTCGACCGCCGGTTCCGACGATGTCCACCGTGTGCTACACAGCCAGGGGCGGCAGGCACGGTGACCAGCGAGTAAATTAGTTTATAGTGATAGTAGACTTGCGCATCATCTACCGCACTCTCTCCTTCTCCTCCACTCGGTCCCGACGTCAAGACATAGTCAAGAAGACCGGAGGCGGGGGAGGGCCCAGATGGATGGCACGGTCGAGCCCGCACCGTGGCGTTCCACTCCACAACCCCTGGTCCACACAGCAGACGACCATGTTTTTGACCAGAAACAACAACAACACCGCAACAGGGGTTGGAAAGACGATGATAACTGGGCGGCCATGCCCACCACCTGCATACTCTTCGGGAGCGCAAGCGCATCTACCGGCAGAGGACCAGGTGTCAGGGAATTGCCAGCGCATACCAGGCTGCGAGGGCCATGGTTTGCTGACACTGACATAGCACACGCTTTCATACCTTTTGATTGGAAACTACTCAACATCCGGCGTATGCGAGTTGGAATCAAACTACCTGATGCATACGAAAACGAACTTTTTGTAGATATTCGCGCGTTGAAAACCACAACTGGAGGCGGCGCGCAGCTCACCTTATATCTCTCAGCGTCTGCCATCCTTCTCTGACCATAAAATGAGGTTTCACAAGCCCCTGTTCCTGACTAGACATTTCCACCGGGCGGAGACGTAAACAGTGCATTCAACTCAGATAGGAAAATGGAACAACATTCGCCGAACTTCGTCCAAATGATGCTGGAGTTGATGTGGCAAGAAAGGGCCTTGACACAGAGATAAAGAAAACAAGGGATGTACTAATCATATAGAGTATGATGAAACAGGCTCGAATGTAACAGAATGCCATATCGGGAAGATGACTGACGAACTTTCGCCGAAGCGACTGCTATACAACTTCGACTGTTCCCAGCTATAATGTAATAAAATAGTGATACATTAACACTCTGGAGACAACATTTTCTCATCTGCAAGTTATCTGTATTATTCGGGAAGCTCTTATGCAGAATCGGCATGCTTGGGGTACTAGCACAAAAAAGCAGAAAAATCATTAAGGCTAACGGGAAAAACTGCCCCATGTGAAGCTTAAAACATACAGGACGGAAAATCTACGAAAAACGGCGCCCAACTCTTGTAAACCTACCTGCTCTGTCATCCGACAGTAAAAATCTCGGTAGTTCTTTTTCCGCACAATCTTGTCCACTGTAGTGCCAACACGACTAGTGTATTCCCCACACTACGAGAAAACTACTCTGCCACAAATGAAGACACTTCTCCCGCACGGAGTCAGTGTAACACCGCGTTCCATTGGGTTCTTAGTAGGGTAATTCCATCCCCTCACCAGACTACAGCACGCGGTCTTAGTTGGGTGATTCCATCCCCTCACCAGACTACAGCACGCGGTCTCTAACAGCTTACCCGCAATGCTAACAAATTCCCACTCAAATTGCATAATTAAACAGTGTGTCTGTTTGGTCTGATACCTGCGAATCTATCCCATGAGTCACACCCAGAATTCGTCATGTACATATGACCTTTCCATACTGCGTCGGCACGCACAGACTTGAAAAGGTTTCATCTTGTCGTGTGCGTGCATATGTGAATAGTAAATGACATCACATATCACTCAGGGACTGATCATGAGAAGCTATTTAGCCTCACCAAAACGACGGGCGGGATATCACGTCTGGTTCACGTGGAATTATGGAGTAGCGTGTGCGATACATATGGAAGGTTCTAATGCCATTTCAGCTGCTGTGTTCAGCAAGTCGACTAAAACCGAACTTGATATCGATAAAGAAGAGGCCAAGAGCTGTGGAGAGATTAGATCGATCCCCGATTTCCAAACATTTATTTTCAGTAAATATTGTTGGGTAGAAAGCATACAGTTAAAGGAATAACTCGATGCTCTTCTGAATCAGGAGTTAGGCTGAAATAGTCACCTCTCTCTGTCGAGATATTTGCACTCCCCATCATGAGAGATCTGAGATCCATTCCTGAAGAAGAGTTTTGTGTGTGATGGTACACCGGAACTTTAGTGGTACGAGAGCACTGGGACTCTTATGCCACGTCAACCCACTGCATCCACATCATTTCCTCCCTTCCTGATGTTGCCGAAGCATGAAGGGCATGATAACAGTGACGCGTAATAGATTCGGCAGAAGCTCAACTTAATGTATGCTCAGTTCGCTAGAAAATCAGTCCTGGCACGTCATCGAGTAGTGGATGATCATTTCTTTTGTAACGGCCGAATCTTCATGCATTTTGTTGTATTTACGCTTATACAGCCTGGACCAAACCTTAACTTCGTCAGAGGGTGTATGTGGTTAGTCGAAAACTGCCCTTAAATTTAGTTTATGCGTTCATGTACTTGGGCGTGTCAGCCCGAAGAACGGTAGAAGTGAGGTGCGACTGGTCACAAGGTTTTGTCTAACAGGGGGCATTCATGTGCAGGTGACAGTAAAAGTGACGCCTAAGCAGATCAACCGCAATAACCTATTTAAGAAATCAAGGGGGTATTCCCTTTCAAAAACCTACTGAACCCTGAAAATGCAACAACAGTTCTCATCATATCAAACTTCAGGATAAGTTCTTTATGGAAGTAGAGAGCGTGCACCGACCTAAGAAAAGCCCTTTCGTTGAAGTTCAGGTTCCATTTGGAATGTCTTTGTCAAGTTGGGAAACGCTCCAGTAATGAAGCAGCCAAGTTTTAGTCTCATACGCGACGGAGTTGACTGTAGAGTTCACCGGCTAAGCGGTAACAAAGGAGGCCAACCGTGAATATTAAAGTCCTGGTTAGGAACGAAGAGAAAAAGAAACGTCAGTGGGCTGTGAAGACTGTTGCTGCATTAGAAAACCCTGCTAGCATCTGTCTCGTCCTAAGGGCTGGGCCTAACTGGGGTGGACGGAACCATGGCCCAGTCGGGATTGTCGTACTTACTTTGTTTTTAGCACAACTAGTTGATAGTACTGCATGCTTTGCAGTACAAATAGCATCTGACGGGGGAACACATTTTAAAGTGAAGTGGACTCCGAGAAAAGTGGCTGGAGCCAGTTGTGTGCCTCTTTTATAATCTGCGAAAGTCTGCATGAAAGGAAGGCGGTTGGACACGAGAATAAGGAAATCCCGTACTACAGGTAACCTTGCGCTAGACTCCAGGGGTGCCTGTCCCCGCATCCTAACCATAACACTAACCCTTTTAGTCCTAACCGTCATATCTCCAACCCTAATTCTAACCGCCCTGGTATTTAGGACAAGGTCACCTGTAAGAGGGAGCTTGTTCCTGTGCCTTAACAAGGGAACTGGCTGGCGATCCTGTCAGTGCTCACCATGGTATCATTTAGAACGAAATGAGGCGTATTCATACTAAATGCCTGTCTTAGTTATTCTCAACGTGGAGAAGGTCAGCTATGTGGGCAATAAAATGATAACTGTGGCGACCATGCGTCCAAACTGGGAACTCCCTTATTGAGTTGTCAAGTCCACGCCTGGTGCAGAACATCACAGACTTCGAAACACATCCTGTTTATTGAGTCATCTCATTACAAGTTGAGAGGGCACCTGTAGGGAACTCCAAACGACACTTTGTGAGCAACATTTGTTTCCACAATGGTAATCTGAAAGTCCTACGACCGTCTATAGCCCTGCGCGTGTGGTCACATTTCGAAACTGATGATGGCGAGAGTTCGCACGCGTGAAAAATCGATAAAAAGGTGCTTTATGCATTATCCAGCTACCATTCGACAGGAGTAGAAATGAGCAGGGCTGAAACGACCATTGCGAAGAAAGGTAGGGTCGCTTAAACAGTTTACATTTTTACTTTTTATTTGCTCAATTCTTTTAAAAGCTCGATAGATCTCTTCTAAACGCATAAGTTGACATTTTTCTCTCCTTCTTGGTTTGTAATGTCCTTTTCATAAGTATGTCAACCTTTTTAAATCCTCGGCGTGATCTAGCATTACGTTTACACAATTCAGGCCTTTCTGTCTAAGAAGCATACAAACATCAGCGCAGCTACCCTTATGACGGGGGAACTACTCGCAAAAATGTCTTGCATCTAACCGTTTTTGGAAACCTTTTATAAATATCATAAAATCATGCAGCAAAATACTGAATTAAGGTCGTATTTGAAATATGACTTTGAAGTATGCCAGGGTTCGACTGATTTCCGCTGACCTTTTGTTAATGCGAAAACTGTGTAAATATGCTCCAGGTAGGCTTTAGACGACGTACCAGCGAATCCACGGACGAGATTGAAAATGTAAAATTTAACACCGCGGCGAGCGCACATAAGAGCCCTTGTGCTACCGACGATATCTGCCGAGGGGGAGGGTGAACTGTGCTGCCCACCACCTTTACTGCACGCGGTTTCAAGTTAATTTGTATGAAAAGACAGTTCACGACCAAACACGCGGTAGCTAGGACGGCAGCTCGCTAGTCGAATTCGACAAAAGGCTGATGACCTGCGCGTCCCGGAGATTATAGTGCGGTGGACTTGCGCCGTATCGCCCTCACGTCCTCAACTCCCACTCACAAGAATTGTTCTGGACTGTTGAACCCACTGCGGCCACGCTCCCTGATACAGGGGTCTAAGCCAAATGTCGTTTGTCCTGAAGTAAATGGGCGACACAACAAATTTGTTCACACAATGAATTTACGCGTGCAGACAGGTCAAACCTCTTGCAACCCCAGAGTTTCCCAACCCAACGTCGGTCGCCAGTAATATGTCAAGCGGTGTCGCATGTGCAACGTTTTTTGGAATAACTCGAGAACGCTCCTAGAAGTTGATATGCCAGTAAGACCGTCACTAACAACGATCTCCGAAATGTGCCACACCGAGTGGGCAGAGCATCGGTGAGTTGGGCGTGAGCTAGTTCATAGTAGCAGCAGACTTTAACGACATATATCGTACATCCTCCTCACTTACCCAGAAATTTCGCCAAAAAGAGTGAGCGCAGTGTCTGATAAAGTTGCACAACCCCTCTGCGCGTGTCACACATGCCCAGTCCGCGCATTCTGGGCCTGCTGTTCACAGGGACAAGAAAAGGGCTGTTTGGAACTACCATAAAGACCACTTTTAGGAAGAGCCACTGGGGTCTGGCTCCCAGTCCTAAGGGAGCCCAGCTATGCCGTTATTTGGCAGCCTTCGAAGCCATGACGTATTGCGCGACGCGACAGATTCAAGAGCGTCAGTTTTATTATAGTGAGGAATGGACTGCGGTGCTGTGGGGTACCCAGCATTGGCTTCACGCCCTCTTCTCTCTCCTGCCCACCAGATGACTGTCCGGTTGTGAGTAGTTGCTGACAGAGCTTCAGGAGGCCGTTTACGTGTGTCACACGCGAACTCATCGGACACCCGGTTGGGCCAAGAAGTATGCTTTCCACTAGGGTGAGTAGTGCATGTTCTGTGCCTTTAGTGGGTGGTGTGGGGCAGGTTTCTGAGCGTCGTATTGGTTGGTGGGGTGATGCATGTTGGTCGGGTAAGGATTGGGGTGGTTTGCCGAAGATTTTCATTGAGACACGGCCTAGTAGAGCCACGCAGTGATTGAATGGTCTTGGGTAGTGTTGACATTTGAAGCGTGTGCGGCTGGTGTTTATGGTACTCCTGACACTGTTTGGTCTTTCGCGGTGCGACGGATTCGCGAGTGATCGATCCGGCCGTCGCGTGATGTGAAGGTGCGAGAACAATAGGAACAGGCTGTGATCAAGTTCTCATTGCTGGCGCAGGGGAGATTTTTGTGACGGGGATTAAAGTTGTTGTGGCGTCAGGAGTGTTAACACTAGTAGTAGGGATGGTGTTTGTCGGAGTGGGAATTGCGGTAGAGGGGGTAGAGTGGGAGGTGGTTTCAGAGACAGGGGAAGGTGTGCCGCGTTCGTAGTGCATTGAGTTGGAAGATTTTCGATGAAATCTACCCATGGACGAAATATCTATTGGCATCGTGGTCATGATGGGAGGGGTTTGATGTTGGAATTGTTGGTTCGCGAGATTGAGGGCTTGAGAGTGGCTCTTTTGGCTTTGAAAGCGGCGATCCGGATGGCTTTGCAGATTACTGCCGTAGCCTTTATTGCTGTTCTCCAAGCCGCGCGACCCTGGACGAGGTCCTCCTTGTTTCCTTGTGACATCGAATCTGTCCTCTATGTGAACTAGCACGCGCGGTGACATTAACTTAGAAGAGCGGCCGTGGTGAGCACTTGTCGTCCGTCCTCACGACGCGACCGTTACAACGTAGTTGGATTTGCCTCGACATGGAATGGATGCTGGGTATCCCGGCTCATTCCAGAGTAGGGCTTTTTGCACTACCATCGTGTACATCTTGAGTTGTGTATTGAATTGAGGTCCAGCCCGATTCCAAGCTTAGACTTGTAACCGGCCGAAAGTCTGACTGGCTGCGGAGATCTGGTAGGTCGCTTCGTCCTCAATCTTGGAATTCCTTGAAATTGCACTCCCTTGATATGCGAATTTGCTCACTGGTGCAAGCCGAATTCTGTTAACAATGATGTTGGATGCCTCCTACTCCACGTTCGATGCCGGTTGGAGTACGTCCACTGTCTCCCCCGTATTGGTCAGTCTGGAGTTGGAGCAGCCGAAGGCGATGAGGCCAACACTCCGCTGCATGTCATCTTCCGTTGTGGTGTCTAGAACGCATTCATCCGCGAACACCAGGTCGGGAAAACTGCCATTCGATACATTCAAAGGTGCCTTTGAGCGGCGAGTTTCGAACAGTTTTCCCTCAGTTCCGTATTCGATATCGATCCCATGCCGCTCCCAGGTGTAGACCTTTGTCAGCATAGTGTGGAACGGGAAACTGAGTAGTTTTGGAGCGAATTTGGAGCGAATTTTCTCTGACCGGCGGGGTTCACCCCCGTGAGCCGTGAGCTACTTCGACTATGGTTCTCCGGTCCGCAGTTTGTTAACAAGCTCAGCGATCTCCCCCGTCCGGATTCGGTGCTGACTGCTTGGGCAGGCCAATGGGCCACACAGAGGGCGCGTATGTGGGCAGTTCGCAGTGCCAATGTCCATGAACCAAATGAGAGAGTGCTTGTTACACCAATAACCAACACGAGTGATGACAATGCAACACTTAACGACTCGATTGTAGGCAGTTAAGCCATTATTGCAGCAAATCTAACCCTCTGCAATGAATGCGGGAGACGCTAATTATGATAAATATGCAGTGGCATAGCAACCGCATCTTATGAAAACTGTAGTGTTTGTGCAAACGATGCCCTTATCTGATGAGGTCTCTGATAAATGATTCCATAGTGAGTCCGAAGAGCGAAGCGAATAAAACTTTGGTTTCAGCGATCGTATCTTCTCCTTCCCATCTATCTCCCGGAACTCATCTCTTCAATTTTATCGAGTAACTAAGTCCCTTTTTCTGATCTCTTACTCGTTACCGGTTGCAGAATTGGCCGTAGTCGATTAAGAAACACTTCAACTAAGCACATACCTGGTCGATTCGAGTTTGATTCTCAAGTAGACTGCTAGCTACGGTTGACTGCTTGTCACCAGTAAGTTTTTTTTACATTGTCGCAAGCATCCGCTGTGTCGTTATTTCAACAGTACGCTTGCGTTAATCCAAACTTGACTACAGCCTGCATGGCGCCGAATTTCATACCTGAACGCACACTAACAAACGATGTATTCTGTGGAAAATAGAAACACATACAACTTTAAAAATGATCTTCTCTGCACAAACCCGAAAATTCAGCCCTTATGTCACGTCTTAAATCCATTTGGCTAGTTTCCTTAAAATTATGACGTTCCAACTTGGCCAAGGCTCTGAAAAACATAGTTCGGTCTCAAAAGAGACTACAATGGCAAATGGTAACTACTGGAGTCCCGATTCAGTGCGACCGTTGGAAAACTCTCGAGTTCACTCGATGGTGGCGCAGTGACTCGATCAAATGGAGAAATTAACAACTATCTGTTCAGGCAATTTAAGCTAGCGCAGTAAATTAATGACAAAATCGCCTAGAGAAGATCCCGAAGGGTAATGGGTCGAAGCGGTGACTTTCACAGTTGATCTCAAAAGTCACAACACATTAAGAAGCAAGGGTATGCCTTATGGCCGGGGTTACATACTCTGGGGAACAATTGTGCTAAACAAGTGACTGGCGATATCTATCTGTACGTGCTAGAGAAAGGAATAGAAAGACCTCGCGCTGGCTGTTGTTTGAGGGTAGTCAAGATGCCTTAAGTTAGTCATAGGAGTAAAAGTATGACAATGTCTTCAAAAGGGAATTAAGTTCATTCTCTATTATCATTAAATGTTAACAATAGTGCCACCTTTTAATCGTTGGCAATATGGAGGATTAAAATGTGTGATATCTCAAAGTTCTTTGATGTTCAGCTCTTTTGCTAAAGACAAATGCTTACCGGAATAAGTAACCCCGGTCATAAACCATACCCCTGCCCATAAACGCTTTGCCAAGTTTTGAGTCAGGTCGCTTGTAAGTCTACCGCATTCATCGATCCTGTTAGCGACATGAATGGACAATTCATCGAATTTTTCGAGCGCCTTATTGACCTACGTGAGTGGCACATCATCACTCCGCTCTCTCTCTCTCTCTGACCATCTGTAGCCTTCTCCGCTCTATTCGGTTCCATGTGACATCCTCCCAGCAAAAATCAACCGAAACAATACTCAGGCTTCGCGCAAATATGGCGTCTGTAGAGAACGGCACTCCTAGCGAAGTTAACAAATGCTGCATTAATGCTTATGTCTACTTATCCGACACAGTGACTAAACAATCGTAGGAAGATGAGATTGATCTTGTTGATAGAGATTTGATCGTTCTATATAGTGCCCAGCGAACTAATCTACGCTCGACTTCTTAATCCGGCAAGACGAAATATCGATTAATTCATATAGTTTTCAGAGGCGACTGCAATAGTTTGCAGGCGGGACAACGGCGCAAATCGAGGTGCGGAGCCCGATGGTTCCACCTAACAAGCACTTTCTGAATGCATGGGTCTCCTTTTTGCGACATACCATTACAACTTTTTAGCAGCACAACTCTGGGATTTTAATGGGTCTCGACCGTTTTATCCGTGCACTGTCCTTTATAAAGAAGTTATAATGCATTGAAAGGTTTTTGCTTATTTTTAGACTTTCATGTGAAGGTCTCCAACTACAAGAGAGCAAAGGATATTCGTGAGTGCGAAATAAATTAATGTTTACAATGAACAGTTAATAGTTTTCCCACCTTTAATGATTAAACATTATTTCCTCGGTTCCAAATTTTAGACATTTAATGGAGTCTAAGTACTGACATAAATAAGACAATAGGAAGAGTATTTGGTCCATATCTCAAGCAAGTAATGCGGAAAAGTTGGATTTATTGTGTAAATGAAGGAGTCGTTAAACTGTTGAGATAGCATATACTTCGAGTAAGATCAGAGGCTCAATTTATGCACATTAGATAGGTCTAAGTGCTAATTTTAATGAGCGAAGCCGCATATAGATGCGCCGTACTCGCCCTCGGAACTCAAACAGTCTACTTTATAGAGGGAAACGGCGCATAAGCTCCTTGCATTTCAACCCAGGGGTCTAATTTCTATTGAAAAAGACGATTTCAAGACGACAACAGTCGAAGAGCCTCACAGTTCTAACCATGCAATGCTTAATCATGCAGCATAGTTGATTAGTCCTGCTATGCGGGCAACCGTGGTCCATATTTACTGGAAATATTTATAAGCGCAAAAGGACACTTTTCCAGTAGCGAGGAGGACTGTACGCATTTTCTTGACTAGAAAGTGTCCACTATGCAATTTCGGAACTCCGAGCACAAATGTAACGACGGCTAGGGTTCAACATTATCTGGCACTTGGTAAGATTTTGAGACCAAAAACAGGACTTTTCCATAATATGAAGTCTAATGAAGACGCGGTGCTCTGAGAAAGACATTTTTGAAAAAAATTATTTTACGCATAAATCCTACCAAATATGCTTTTATTCATGAATACATTTTCGCCATGACAGCCATTTGTGTCCTCTCCTGACTCTGGTCTTTTTGACTCCTTCTGGACACCGGGTCCCGATGGGGGGGGGGGAGGGGGAAGAGAGTGCGGTAGATGCTGCGCAAACGTGGCTTTATTGTGAACTAATTCACGCGCAAGTCACCGTCCCTGCTCTCACCATGCTGGGGAGCACACGGAGGACGCCGTCGGCAACGGATTTCCTAAGTAATCAGTCCAGCATCCACTACACGACTACTAGGCTCACTTAATCAATATTTGTGGCAGAGTCTGAATGATTCATTTGGCCCCCACTGTAACACAACCATGTGCGTTTCGAAATACCGCCTACATTTGATTGCTTTCAAGACATACAATTGTGAAGGCACTATCGTTTTACAAAAGTACAGTCCTACGATTGCGAAGGAGAGTGATTAAGTTCAATTTAGTGCAATCCATTTGCAGTAACCCGTAATCTAAGCACAGCAAACACAAAACGTGCGAGTATGCTTGAATATGCTCGAATGTGCTTGAATATCATCGCCTTTACCTTCCATAACCATTATTGTTCATTGGTTGTCTTTTCGACTTTCGTTGCTATACCAGTGAGTGGGTTATTGTACTTGTCTGGTGGCGAATACGCGAATATGCATGTTTGCTTACTTTTACTTCATCGATATTTAAATACATGAATTTTCGAGCCCTTGATTCAAAGTGTTTTCAAGTCTGAATTTTTTAAAATTCCAATCTTGAACCTTTCAAAATTCGTCCTTTCGAGTTTGTGTAGCTGCCTAAAATATTAGTGTGAAACGTTGCCAGTTAAAAGTAGCATACCGTATATAGTCGTTAGAAATATTTGAATAATTACGTGATGTGAGTTGCTAACAGGAAATTTCGTGTTGAAAAGTCAGGTTTTATTTTTGTGTAGACTACTTGAATGATCATTGACACCTTACATTCATTAGAAACTATTAATATTACTGTTCAGTGACGATACGTGTGCCTTTACTGTTTATATCTTCCTCGGATACCTTGATGTAAAGAAGAAATTCAATTCGTAGAGCAGTGTTAACACGGCACTTAACTCTACTTTTCACCAAAAAGGAACGTTCTGGGGAACGACATCCTTCCCTGAGGAGCTGACAATATAGGCAGTGACAGTGTGCGGATAGCATTAGTATGGCAGACAGTGGAAACGTTGGTATCTTTAACGAAAAAACCCAACCGCCCTCTCAGTTTCCGGGTTTGCATACCGCTAATGGGGTGTTAAAATTACTTATTCATGACTTCTTCTTCAGTTACCGAGTATTTTAGTTCTTGACATGTGGGTAACGTTTGGGCCCTCAATAATTATTCCCTGGGCAAAAGTCATTTTTCTTCTCGATAATTGGGAAGCCCTATGCGTTGTCTAATTGGGTGGCACCTTTTATAGGATAGAGAATAGCGGAATTCGTAAATTTTCTGTCTCATACTGTCTTTGATTAGGTGAATCTGGATGACTTTGTAGAATGAAATCGTTTATACCTGCCCTTATTAGGTATGATATTGTGAATTAAAGAAAGCTGAAGACAGTGTTGGTCTATCAGGTATAGACTGATTATACATCCAAGCTTCAACACTTAGCCGGTCATCCAGGTTTTGGACGTCCATATTAAGTCTCCTCGAGTGATCTGTGAACTCGTCTATCGTTGTTTTTGACGACTACTTCAATGCCATATGTTAGAATTAGGGTTAGGGCTAGTATCAGATTTTGGGGTTAGTGTTAAGATTGACCAGAGTCAGGGTTAGGATTGGGGTTAAAATAGGACACGGAAATAGGAACTCCCCTGGAATTTAACGCGTGGCCCCTTGTAGCGCTTGGGGTGCGTCCCTACCCCTGTGTCTGGCTGATAACATCTGTTGTTTCTTACACGGTTACGCTTTAACAGTAAACGACATTTATGCATTACGGAGGTGACTTACTATATTAACAAGCAGGACTAAGGTTACTTGGCGTGAGATAGTTGGTTTGGAGTGTTTGAAACGGAACTAAAGACAACATAAATAAAATTTCAGTCTTACCAGCATTCTTTTAGTGTCCTGATGAGGATTTACAGTCTTGCTAAAAACAGGCCAAACAGAACAAGTGCCCCAGTCGCTGCACAAAATGTGCCAAATGTGTACAGAACTCTGGAGATGCTCGTTATCTTGCCCTTTTAGAGGGCACAACTTTAGAGAGTTTCACTTCATTTGAACGTCCCTACTGCAGAAGTCTGGTTGTTTATTTCTACTCGAGAGAACATCAATGAACCACTGATTTCTTTAATATGCCCAGGAGCTCAACGGATCTACGGGAAATTAGAGCCTACTGTCATTGACGACGAATTACTCACCACAGCGTGTTTTGCTCAGGGACCAACAGGTGAAGCGGGAAAATTGGCTGAAGCCGAAGGAATCGCCTTCTCCTCAGTAAAGCAATTGTCACTGGCCTACAACAGTAAGCAAAACATGCCATATTTGATCTCAACTAATTATTTGGGTAGCAGAACCACCTTCAAATGTGTGAATTCGGTCTTAGCATTTTTGGCAACTTACAAACATTAACGCGCGCCGCACGTTACACTATTTGGCTTTGTTAAACTTGACTGTGACCCTCGAAATACAGGATGAATTTTGTGCTATTACCAGTCCTACGCACTTTGAGGTTGTAAGAATGTATGTTTTAAACGAGTTTTCTCCAACCGTTCGGTGCCGGTTAATCAAACAAAGATGCCGGCTGCTTCATATCCATTCTGATACATCTTCCAATGCACAGCTTCTCAGAATGAAAATACTCCGCTCTGGGTCTTACGCTCCAACAGATATATACATGTGGATATAGGCAAAAATGCTGACCCCAGGTGTTAATGGAAGAGGTACCAGTTCGAGAAGAGATGGATTCAGGAGTATCCCCGTATTAAGTTCAAAAGCTATCTACATGAGTTGGAGATTATGTTAACAATACCGAATCCAGTTTATCTCCTTAGGCTCCTTAGTTTTAAGCCAACAGAGATTTGCTCGTTTTCTCCAGAAAAAAAACATGTTTACTTGGTTATTTTGCAAGATAAATCATGGATAAATCCAAAAATAGTTTTACTACAAAACCAGCCTCTAAATTTAACAAATATTGGTTTGGCGTAATGCACATTTTACTGTTGTATTATGGGCTTTTCATCGTCTGAGGATTCTACGCCTGTGCCTGTAAATTGGTGGGAGATGCATCTATTAGACTTCATTAAGGGTAGTTCCGTTTAAAATGACACCAATTCCAGTTTTTTCGCCATATTAATTCGAACTATCCGATTAAGTATGGAAGGAACTTGGCAGTCGCCATTACTTGACTCTGCTCGATAGCTAATTCATCGGCAAGCGTAATTTGCAAAAATAATTACAATCCGATTCTATCAGGATGCCACAAATCGGCATGCCCAACGAATGATGACAAGAACACTTTCACTGCAATGGATCTCACCTGCTATAAATTTAAGAAGCTTCAACGGTGAATGGTGGCAGACGAAAGACATAAATATATATTCAAGGCGGTGGCTGCCACCACTTGGACACAGTCATTTCGTAAATGGTCGCGTAAAGCTGACCTCAGTAAGTGAACGGGCAAAATTTATGCTATAAACTACAACAGGGCTCTCCGACTAGAAAAAGTGGAGTAATATCTTTTGTGGGCACCACCACACATAGTTAGTCTACATGTTGCCGAAGACGTCGTCCAAAAGACACAAACTGCATCACAATGAGCTAAATTCAGTTTTAGTCCCTTTAATGAAGCAATAGGTCCGGAACATGCCGATTTTACTAAGCACTGTTTATGGGCACAACTGATACTTTGAGGCCTTCGTTCCTACATTCACGAGAGGTGGGTTTCAACAACAGAATACACAATGACTGCTGTAAGGTAACCGGAAAGGGTTCAAAAAGCGCGGATGCAAAGGAAATTTGTCCGGTTTTGATCAAATTCTACAGAACTTAATTCTTAATTTCAGATATTTTGAAAATTGGCGGAATCGAGGAATTAGTCAACATTACAACACTGAAGTTGGACAACAATATCATCGAGAAAATTGAGGGCCTGGATTATCTCGTTAATATTAAGTGGTTAGGTAAGATCCGTCGCGCCGTAGTTTGGTTACTGAAACAATAAATGGTGGACACCCATTTTACGCCCAACAATGGTATGTAAGCACAAACAAAAGTTAGACTTGCGCAGTCTCCCCCTACCTGAACTGTTTTCAAGTTTTCACCCATAATCTTTAGTGAAGCAGAAGGCTCTAAACACGGACTGACAAGCCAGGAGCTTATCCACCAACCTATCTGAACAGGTCGAAATCCAAACCACACCTGCTAGACTACAGTTGACGTTCATAGAAATAGCGGTAGGACTGACTTATAGGGCTCTCTAATCAGGGTTATGTTTAAGGCTAGAGTTAGCCTAGCTGTTGGCTAACCGGCGCGTCCACAGGTGGCGGGTAGCAGAGCGGCCTTTAGGGAAGGTTAGCTGTGACATAAACAGACCCAGGACTGACGAATAAGCAATCGCGGACCAGCAACAATATTGCTACCAGGATGCGGTGGGCTGAAATCTGGCACGCTGAAAGCCATATAAAAAAGTCGCAAAGCCCAATGACGGCATTATGACAGGGCGACCGTAAACCGCCATTAAATAAGTTTGCTTACCATCGCTGCCTTGTGGTTAGGTTTAAAAGCCAAAGCGCTAGAGAAGACAACCTCGAACAAACAACCCGATGTGAAAATGGTGATAGATTGCTGAACTTCGTTGATCGAAATCGACTGATTGTCACCAACACATGTTTCCAGCATCGCAAAAAAACATCTGTTGACCTGGAATTCAAACGACGGCCATACGACCAGTCAACTTGACTACATACTAGTCAGCCCAAGGTTCCGCAGCTGAGTTCACGACTGCAGATCGATGCGTGGTGCCGAGACTGGTAAAGCCCATGGGTCGGACCGTGTTCTCGTTCGTACACGCTTGAAAGTTCATTTCTCATCCGCGCCCAAAATATCACGTCCTGGACTCCTCGATGTCACAAAAATCCGGCAGACAGCACTGCTGAGGCCCTGAGCAGGGAAATCCGATCCTGTTTTACGACCCGAGCCGACGGAGAAGGCAGTAACCAGTGGTTGTCACTGAAAACGTCAGTCCGTGGGGCGGCTGAGAGAATCCTTGGATATACACAACGACGCCGCAGTGACTGGATCATCGGAAGAATTCTGCAGTTGTCTGCTCAGACAGTTCGAGCCAGTGCCCCTAATGATGATCCCTTCCACCAACTTCGAAAGGTGGCGGCAAAATCGGCGAGGAACGACCGGACGCAATATTGGGCTAAAATAGCGACCTCCATGGAACAAGCCTCGAACGTTGGCGACACTCTAAAACTCTATCAACTAATCCGTAAAGTTAGCGGTAAGCCCTCTACACTGAGTGACTCAGTTCCCGACGTGAATGGCGGCCTTATTGCTGACAACTTGCCAAAGTCGAGCGCTGGCGTGAGTACTTTGAGCATCATCTCAACTTCGATACTCAACATACCTCACCCTTGCTCTCCTCTGCAACGGAGTTCTTTTCCCTCTGCAACCTATGCAGTGTCATGCGACCCCCCTTCTGAAGTAGAGGTCGTCGATGCCATACGAAAGCTACGCAACAACAAGGCACCCGAAAAGCACGGTATACCCCCTGAAATCTACAAGTCTTGTGCCGACACTCTGGCGCCCTGGCTCCATGAGGTGATTGAACAAGCGTGGAGAGACGAGGTTGCTTCTGATGTCTGGGGCTTAGGCATCCTTGTATCTATCCTCCAGAAGGGAGATAAGATGACATGCGAGAACTACTGCGGCATAAGCCTCTTCGACGTTGCTTCGAAGATCTTCGCAATCTTCCTACTCAGGCGATTCCGGGCTGTGCGTGACTAAACGACGAGGCCCAACCAAGCTGGATTTCGTGTTGGACGTGAATGCACAGGCGCATTCTCGAATTTCGCCATAGCTACCAACAACCGACGGCCGTCGGCTTCATTGACTTTGCCGCCGCGTTCGATTCCGTTCATCGTGAGTCCCTGTGGCGGATAATAACGCCAGATGGTGTACCGGTAAAAATCATCGCCATGACCAAGGCCAATTCTCGCGCCACTACTGCGCAAGTCCTGGTCCGCATCCATTTTTCCAACCGTTTGGTATTCGGTCTGGCGTTCGGCAGGGTTGTATCCTGTCGCCCATTCTGTTCAACTACGCTATTGACTGG